>BFEA01000501.1:310796-341934 GCA_003427395.1 Chara braunii | reverse complement strand
ATCTGTGCAAAGTCAATTACTCATCCATTTCCTTCTTCTGGACATCTTGCCATACCTTTTCTCAAGCCCATGCAAAGTCAATTACTCATTCATTTCTTTCTTCTGGAGATCTTGCCAGACCTTTTCTCAAGCCTGCGCAAAGTCAATTACTCATCCATTTCTTTCCTCTGGACATCTTGCCAGGTCTTTTTTCAAGCCCGTGCAAAGTCATTTACTCATCCATTTCTTGAGTTCATGGTAACTTTCTCTTTTGCACGTTTTTTCACCAGTAGATGGCACACCTTGCCCTCACTCAAAATGTGATGTCCCCATCGCACGACTAGTTCTCACTCGGAGGTACGCAGACCTTGGCCCACCAACTGAGTAGATGGATGCCGGCCCATCAGCCCCAAAAACGAAGGGTGATAAGTCATCCCCCTGCTTATAACTCACCTTATCCCCTACTCCGTCCGACCTTTTGCCGCTTACAACACGGGCATCATCACTGAGATACCTCCTCACATCTGGCAGGTAGGTCCAGTCCAAAAACCTCCCAGTACCCCGTCTTGCCGTAAAGAATTTCTCGCGAACCGTTCCTTCCGAGTGGTGTTTTCTTGGATCCAGCCTCTTCCTTTCAAGAGAGTTGGGATTCTCAATTAGTTTGTGAGTGCAGTTACGAAGACCTCGCGATTTGTCCCGGAACGGTTGTAATGATCCGGCAGGGCGATGTCACTCGCCCTGTGGTGGTTGCGGCTTCCACCCGGTACCACGCCCGATTCCTCCCTCTGGACAGTGCTGCTCAACTTAATGCGAGTAGTCGTGGTCCATTCCAAATGGTCGTGCTGCCCCTCTACGACATGGTGTGTGGTTGGGGAGGGAAAAAAAATGAGACTTAGGAAAAGGAATGACTCTCTCGCCCGTTTGGCTCCACGCCTTTGACTTTTAGGTTCTCAACATGAGGCGCAGTTTGAACTCCCCGACTAGAGCTCGTTGTCGGGGTTAGTTCCGGATGGCCAGCATCAATCAAAGAGAAAGGTGCTTTGGTCCTTCAACCCTTATTCCTTCTAACGAGGAGCAGGTCGCGCTGAGACTTTTCCCTTAACGGGTAGAGGTCTTGGGGTCGCGATGCAGGCATTGCTATCCCCCTTATGTTGAGACCTGAGACTAGAAGAAAAAGCAAAGCTCAATCTCTTGCTATCTCCATGGTCGGCCCGACGACCTTACATCAAGTTGCCTAGGGTCCCCTGACTATGCAATGCAATATCCAATTCTCAAACACTCAATCCCATGTTATTTCCAAGGCTNGCCCGACGACCTTACATCAAGTTGCCTAGGGTCCCCTGACTATGCAATGCAATATCCAATTCTCAAACACTCAATCCCATGTTATTTCCAAGGCTGATTCTCATGGCTAGTCCGGCAGCCTCTCATCAACAAGGTCACCCACATGACCGATCTGGTGGTCGTTCTTTCAATAGCCATTTCTCAAGACCGACCCTTCGGCCCATTCAATCCTCAATTCTCTCATTTCTCAACACCCTATCCTTGTGACCGTCCCAACGGTCCCTGCCCTTCTTGACTTTAAGGTTCGGCCTTTTTTCTCTTGCCCTTCTCATTCTCTTTCATCCATCCTCTTGGTTATTTCAATGACCGACCCACCGGCATTTTCCATCTCTTTCATCCATCTCATTGACTATTTCAATGACCGACCCACCGACCTTTTCCATCTCTCATTGCTCATTGCAGCTCATTCTCAATCATTATTTCTTAATCAACCTTTCTCAATCAATTATCCAGGGGACCCCAGTGCCTATTTCAAAAGGAATAACCCTTGTCAGGGGTCATTCCCGAACACCCTGGTTAGGGTCGTTCTTTTCCATTCTCAAGTTGAACAGTCTGGTTAGGGTCATTCCTTTCCATTCTCAAGTCGAACACCCTGGTTAGGGTCATTTCTTTCCATTCTCAAGTCGAACAGTCTGGTTAGGGTCATTTCTTCCCATTCTCAAGTCGAACCGTCTGGTTAGGGTCATTCCTTTCCATCCTCAATGTTAGCGCCCGAGGGGGTGGGCCTCGAGGACACGGATCCCATTTATGTCTCGGAAGTTAGAAGGCGGCTATCTTTTTTTCAGTTTTATGTGTGCAGCTCCCTTTGTCCATTTTTCACAGCAATGTACTATCCATGCATACATCCGATTTAGCGTCTAGTACTCGAGTTGGGGCTCGCGACCCCAAGCAGCACTAGCCCACCCGGCCGTTCAATCTTAGCAAAAGACAGGGGCGCCCCCTCTTATTTTCACTCATTCCGATGACGCAGATCTCAACTATTCTCAGACTCATTCATGACTCAGTTGGATTAGGATCCTAGGAAAGGAGTGTTCTTCACGCCCCTTAACCCATAGGTTCCCTAAACTCTCTTGTATTCGACCAACATTCAATGCCATGGTTCGTTCGTCAATCTGTACTCAACGTTTCTCTTCTCAAAAGCACAATCCTCATTCCATCCAAAATTCACAATACACCCTTCCCAACTGGTCTCATCCCATGCCCCATGTCATCGTCTTGTGTACCCACTTTCGAAGGTAGTTCATCCAGAAAGTAGCCTCAAAATGCTATCTTCTAACTTATCGTGACACAGTCTTAGTTGGTCCTTTCATCACTCATCCTTAGCACACTTACTCATAGTATACACATTCTTGTCGCTCCAATATTTTGCAATTGAGAAAGCAAGGTTCCCATTCAACACTTAATCAACATCTAATTCCTATTGTTGCCTTGTGCCTCAACTTTCTAGATTCCTTGTCCACCCTGTTCCTCGGCGGGCTTTCTAACCCCCAGGCCGAAGGTCTTGATTTCTCTCTTTTTCCTTGCAATTTCTTGTAGTTCTGCCTTATTGAAAAAGTCCAACGGCGTGGTTTCCACCCCCGCCTTTGCGAGTTCCCGGGTCTTGATGATCCACTCATGCTTGATCACATTGGTCCATTGCGGAAACCAATGACTGGGCGTCGGCCCAAACTCATCCTCCCATCTGGGGGTCTCTTCGCGCGGCTGGTGCATCGGAGACCGTCTCTCTTCCCTAGGCCTCAAGATCTCATCCCTCTCATCTGCGCTGCTGATTTCTATGATTTCTTGTACATCCTCCTCCTCATCCTCTATCTGTTTGGGGCTATACCCTCCCATTAGGTTCTTTGGATCGTATGTATAAGGAATCTTTGTTCTTGTCCCATACCCCTCATAACTGTCGTGGCCGCTTCGTCCTTCAAGCGGGCTTTCTCTTCTCTCCTCTCCATCCTCACGCTCGTCGTGCATGTCTTGTCCGCCCTCGCTTTCCCCACACCAAGTCTCATGTCGTTCGCCCCTGTTGGCTCCTTCCTCGTCAGAGGCCTGTGCCTTGTTTTCCATGTCCGCATTGCCCCCTTCTCCCACACTTGCCCTTTCCTTCTCGCCCTCACTCTCAGATGAGATCTTTATACCTTCTCCCTCCCCGAGGGGCGAGGGTCTTCTATATACGCACTTTCTTCCACCCCTGCCTACCACTGGCCCGGCTATGAGCCCTATGTACAACTTTCTCTTTGTTGTCCTCCTCCCTCGACTTGGTCCCGATTCTTCCCCTCCGGTAGGCCTGTTGACCGTCCCGCTGTCATATTCTTTGCCGAATTCCATATTTGTATTTTGTGTTTTTCTTCTAGATCCTGTATTAACAAAACAACACCCGCAAAACCCCTCATACACCCGTTTCCCCAGTCCGGTAGGCAGTTCCCCTTTCCCAGACTGCTCCCAGTATCCTTCGCATCATGCCACTATTATGCATTTCCTTTCCTTTTGCGAAATGCCCCGCTTGAGATGATTCCATTATTTCCCCATCAAAAACTATGATACAATGCTCCCGATAATCATTCCCATTGTCACACAAACTCGTTACCGCAAACTCCCAAGTCATCCTGCCTTCCAACCTCAGTCAGTCCAAACCATTGCCCCAGCCCCAAAAAAATGACAGTCCCACGGACGTGGTCAGAGACACAACCATAGTGTGGGCAAGGCCGTTGTCAGTCCTTAGCTTGTAGCCCCTCAGTTTCCTTATCCTCGGCCTCCTGAAGCCATTGTTCCACTGGGTCCCGACTTAGAAACCTGACCAATCGTTGCCTCGGGAAAGATCCTTTCAATCCAGTTCCATCCAAATCTTACAGTTCGAAGGTGTTTAGTTTCACCCGCTTGGCGACCCGGTAGGGGCCTTTGAACCTCCTCCCCAGCTGTCCAGACTAAGTACTTTCTAGTGTCGAGTTCCTTAGCAATACTGTCTCCCCCACTTGAAGTGGTTCCTTTCTGACATTCTTAACATGGTCACACCTTGCTTTGTCCCTCATCCTGCTGTCTAGCACCCGATTGGCGATGTCTTCCATGACCTCTTCGTTCTTAAGGACCTGTTGACACCTTGCCTCGATTAACTCTTCTGTGGTCATTTGCGGATCATCATCTAACCTATTCCAGGTAGGTATCAAGGCCTCAACGGGAAAGTCGATCTCCCTCCCGTACCAAAGTTCTGCTGGGATACATCCCGTTGTCCTCTTAGGTGTCATATTCTCTGAGAAGACGGCCTGCTTGAGATACCTAGGCTAGTTTCTCAGATGATCCGCTGTGAGCTTCACAATCGTGTTCTTTAAGGTTCGGTGCCCTCTTTCCACATGTGCATTGGCCTCCGGGTGATACGGCTCGATGAGTTTGATCGGTACGCAAAGTCTCTTAAGCATTCCCAGTACCTCTTGGTTCACAAATTATGTCTCATTGTCCGCTATAAACCTCGTGACGAAAGGATGCCTCAAGCATAAGTTTTCTATCTAGTCCGCTACATTTCTCCCTGTCTTTTATTTTAGAGCGACCGCCTCCACGAATCCACTCAAGTTGTCTCGCGCATCTAAAATATACCAGTACCCATCTGTTGATACAGGCATGACCGCAAGGTCAAGGTGGACCAGATGTCCCGGCCCTAGCACCCGCGTAGGTCTAAGCGGCTCAAAGACACGTGTCAAGCTTCGTTCTTGGCAGATAAGGCATGTTTGGCAGTATATGGCGACCATGCTTACCATGCCTGACCAATAATAAAGTGTCGTTATCTTTGCACGAGTTTCTTGGGACGATCGATGTCCTCCTGCTAATCCGTCATGCATTGCCCAGATAACGTCTAGCTGCCTAGATTTTCTGCACACAACTCTTCTAGGCATAACACCTACTTCTCTTCGGAACAAATGACCGCCTCTTAGGACGTACCTTTCGGTCTCCTCCCTTGCTTTAATGCTAACTTTCATAGGTTGTTTGTTTCCTACCAGCAACAACCCGATCTCTCGAAAGTTCCCCTCATATCTCTGGGCATATAAAAACTCATTCCCTTTCTGGTCCTCATCCTTTCTTTCCTGCATGATCTAGTTCACCATCCATCACAACTCTTTCCTTTTTCAAGATTCCACTAAGCTCATCACGGTGTCCCGGCCTCCCTCAACCGCCATTGCTATTAGTTCCTCCTTTGGTCCTACTATCGCTCCCCAGGAATCTTTCTCCTCTTTGCGACCTCGAGTGCTGACTGGTCCTTCTCTAAGTTCTGCTACTACGGCAGGTGCCCCCTTCTCCAAAGTTCGGATCAACAGCTCTCCGGACGCGCATTTTTCGCCCATTATTTCGTTATCCACCGCAAGAGTTCCTCCTTCGTATTCGAGGAATGCGTCTATCGGCTCTGCTTCCTCCACCCCTTTGGGAGTGATGCAGACCTGACTCAGCCCGTCAGCATTGTTTCTGATTCCCACAATCCGTTCGATTTTGTAATCGAACTGCCAGATAAATCCTACCCAGCTTCCCACCGTCGGATCTATAGGCCTGTGGTTCTTTAAGGCCCCCGCAACATTCGTCGGGGCGATCCTAAGGATGAACCGCCCGCCAAATAGGTAGGCTTGGAAGGTCTTGAGGCAATGCAAGATGGCTAGGACCTCCTTCTAAATTGTGAGTACCGCCGTTATGAGAAGTTCAGGGTTCTACTCTCGAACCTAATTGGCCTCTTTTTCCCTTCCTCATCCTTTTGAATCAGCAAGCCTCCGACGGTCAAGGGTCCTCCATCCGTCTCTATGATGAAGGGTCGTCCCACTTCGTCATTGAAACAGGGTGCGGACAAGGCGACTTGCTCAAATGTCAGTATGTCCTTGAGGGTTTGGACGACTCCCTCTCGCTCCTCCGTCCAATCCACGGTCCCTTCTTCTCTGATCATAGCCCAGATAGGCTCAGCAATCTTGACAAAACTCTTAATGAAGATCCTCCAAAAGCCGACCACGTCTAGGAATGCTCTTACCTCCGTTGTCGTGCGCAGGGGCGTTGGCCACTGTGATATCTTGTCGGTCTTTGCCGGATCTGGCTTCCTACCGTAAGCACCGCAGCGAAATCCTAGTATGGTTACTTCCGGTACTGCTAAAATACTATTTGGTCCGCTAGCCGTAATGTTGTATACTAGGAACCGGCGGAGTAAGTCCTTGATTTCTTGTAGATGGTCCCATACAAATCTTTGAATTCCCGGCTGGACTTCAGTCTCGTCCTTCTCTTGAGCGCCTTTGATTGGGTTATCATCGACATAGGGCTCACACGTTTCTGGAAACATGTCTCCGGCTACGGCGAGCATTCTCCTTTGTGCTTCGCCTACGGCGTTCGTAAAGCCCATAGGGGTCACCTGCATCTGCAATTGTCCTACGGGGGTGTGTATTGCGGTGTACGGTCTGTCCCGGACATCCAATGGAAGCTGGTCGTACCCTGAGTACAGATCGATCAGGGAGTAAATGCTCCGACCAACGTGCGACTCTGCTAATAAATCAGCCTGAGGCAGCAGGCCAGCATCCCAGATGGTTACCTCATTCAACTTCTGCAGATCCTGAATCCACCTCAGCGTCTTGTTGGGTTTCCGAAAGACGAACCACCGGTTCGCGTATGGCGACGCTGTAGGTTCTGTGACGAAGGAATCCATCTTTGCTCGGAGAAGGTCTGTCACTTCCCCTGCTATCCCTAATTCATAGGACGGACCCTTGTCATTCCAGCACTCATGCTCTACCGTGTGGATTCTGACCGGAGGAATCAGCTTTGCGTCCTGTCGTCCTTTTTTGTGACCACTAATGGCAAATGCCAGGTGAAACTCTTGGCAGGTTCTTTTGATCAGGCGGTTTTCCTCTTCCGTTAGGAATCCGTCTACCCCTATCTTCATTGTATCAGCTACCTCATCTGGTATTCGATGCCCTTCCGTCGCTCTCCTCTCTTGGATCACTCGAAGGACTTCCTCCTCCTTCTCCATAGCTTCTTGCTTTGATGTCCCTAGCTGGATCGAGACCGGTTTTGCTTTCTTTCCTACAGGCTTGTACTTTCGAACACTTCCTTCCGGGATTTTTCTCCTAAAAAATGAACGGTCGGGATTACCCTTGTCGCCTCTGCGATTCATGGTTGAATACTGACAAATTTCTCATTCAGACAATATCTCTTTTGCACCTCTCCTTCGAATTTGGCCAGGGCCGCCGAGTCCACTCCTACCTTGTGGTATCTGAGGGCCTTGATGAGCTGTAACAAATCGGGGATCTCGAGTGCAACTTCTAGCACATTCATGCGTACTTCTTTCCGTCTAGGCTGGCTGGCACTGAGTTCGACTTCTGATTCCTTTTCTGCTACCATAACGCCCAAGATTTCGTCCTCCTGCCTCCTCTTCTTCTGGGGCAGGCCCATCTTGATCCATTCCTTCTTGTTGAACGCTTCCTCAATTATAACTTCTACCCTTTCTCTCATGCCCTCCATCCGCGCAAAGGCCGCCTTTCGTGCGCTATCTTCGAACGACGGCGACCATGTTGCCAATTTCCCCTTCGGAGGGTCTCCTCCTGTCCCTAGAAGTCGAAGGAGCTCTCCCCGGCCGGTCACTGGGTCCTCTATGTCTACCATGTACGTGTCATCGTGGAAGTGCATGCCTATCATTTCTACGTTTGCGCACCACGGTCTCCTGACGATTATATCGTGGTTCATTTCCTCCATTACTGTTATCCGTTGGAACGACCAGATTGACTCCCTGACTTCCGCCTTGACTGCGCATTTCGTGACGTACCCAGCGAATGGGATTTCCCCACCGGCTCCCCGGATGCTCCCTGTTACTTCCTTATTTACCGTACAGCCCGTGATCGTTGCGAAATCCCTCCTTATGACAGTGATTTTCGCTCCCCCGTCTACTAATGCGTCGGTATGATGAGTCCCGATCTGGATTTTCAACTTCCCCATGGGTAGTGCATGGAAGCTAAGTTTTGTTCCGGGAGGTGCCCTCAAGACCTCACCACCTTCTCGGTCCGGTAAGCTCAGGCGGATGTCCGCAAAGGCCTTCTCGAGATCCTCCAGATCCCCGCAACTCCTCTGAAGGTTGGCGACTTGCGGGGCTTCCTCCTCCCTTTCTTCTTCCGGTGCGTCGGGGTTCTCGTCTATTTCTACTCGCCGCCGAGTCAAAAGTTGTCTAAGCCTTTTGAGCAACCTAGGGCTGGCCTGCAGCATGGTCTGAAACGACACCGACACCATGGTCCCTAGTAATTTGCTAGGGGTGTGATTGATTTCTGGCATGGTTAAGATCGGAATCTGATACCTAAACTTTTTTTTAGCGGCGGTAACTTTGTCTGTAGGTTCCTCTTCCCTAGGCTTCCCATAGACTTTCTCTGGTTCCTCGGCCCCAGGCTCCACCTGGGGTACGGAACTTCCAGCAACCTCCTCCATCATGGTGTCACGCATAATCCTTCTCCCAGCCGTCCCTAGCCGAGTAGTCGCGTTCACCCTATCACGTCCATCGTTTTTCAAAATGAAGTTGACATGCGGTCCGCGGCCCCGAAGTTGATCCCAGATGATTTCGACCATCGGCTCAGCTTCTACCGCTGCTATCTCTAACCCATTGAGCATGATAATAGCTCGTCGCATCCCCCCTGGCGAGTTCCAATTCACCCGTTCTCTCTGCGGTCCGAATATCTCTCCCTTTAACGACCTGGTACATCTCCTTTTTAATACATCATGGTTGAGTTTGGGGCAGGCGCGCACATAATATCCCATCGCGGTGTAGTGCTTGCATTTCTCGTTAGCAGGATCTCTCCGTCTGAATCCTCGATTGGTTACACCTGGCGGAACTACGGCTTTTGGGGAAGGGAGGGCGGGTCGAGATACCTGCGCCTTCATAACCTGTAGCGCGTTCTCCACCCTTTCAATTTTGTGGTCGACTCCGTGCACCCGTTCATGTAGGCTTTCAATCCCCTTCTTTACCTTGTCGCATGTCCTACCGGTCAGGTCTATGACCTCCCCTTCCTTAAGCAAGGCCAACGTCTCGGTCACTACCGTCTTTTCGGCCAGGTCCGTTACGGTGCTAAAATCAACATCCCTGGTATTTACGAACTTGCTTGTCTGCTGGTAGGCTGACAGAATCTTGTCTTTGTCAAACTCGGAGAACTGCCTGAGGAAGTATTTGCTCATTACTCGGTTCATAACCCCGGGGATCCTTAGTGCTACCAGAGTAAACTCCCCTAGGAAGTCATTGTACGTTGCGAAGTTTTTTCTCTGGACTGCCGCTAAATCGGCCTCCGTTGCCATCTTCTCCTGCGCCAGGTATTTTCTCATCATCACATCCCGGGTTTCCTTTCAGGATCGGCTCGCGGCTACGATGGTCATTATGTCCCTCCCCAAACTCAAAGACACATGCTGTCCCAGGTGGTCCATCTTTTCTTCTTCGGTCCATTTCAACAATGCGGCCAGGTTCTCGTAATCTATCAGGAATTCCGTGTTGTTCGCCCCGTCAAACGTCAACTTTTTCTTAGCATCTGCTAGGTAGCCTTGGTTTTTGTCCAGTGCTCACGCGAGGGACGATACTATCTTCCTAAGGCCGCCTTCGGAGCTACTGGCCTTGCCCGCCATGCTGGTATCCGGTCCTTCCTTGCCGGCCTTCTATCCCCCCCTAGTCTTTGCAGTTCCTTCTGGGTCGAACCATCCCAACACCCTTTCCCTAAGGCTCCAGAGTCCTTCACATCCTCGCGTTACCGCTGGCGTAGTCGGTAGACGACTAGCCCTACTATCTATAGCTGGTGGGTTCGTAACTTTCTCTGCCTCCATCCTCGGGGAGTTCTCCCTCTCTTTCCTTCTTTTGCGCGGCGTTCCCCCAGGGTCACTACCCTTATCCTCTTGCTCAATTCCGCCTCGGTCGGCCCTCCGTTCGTCCCGCGGTTCTTCCTGCCGAGGACCTTCTTCGTTCCCGGTCATCATTTCCTCGATCAATCTTGCCTTGTACTCCGCGGTCCTTTTTTCTATCTCTGCTAGTTTGTGCCTCGCATCCGTGACCCTTACTTTCTTAGACGCAGCTCCTTCTGAATTCCGGGGGCTTTTCCTATCCTTATTTCTGCCCTCCTTGGTTTCCTGCATCCCTTGCCTGCTTCCCCCGGCTTTCCCCGAGCTTTCCCCTGAGGAGATTTCCTTCCGGTTTTCTTTGATACCATCCGGATTTATCAACTGCCCGTCTTTCTGCCCCTCTTCGCTTTGTACGGCACTGCCTCCTAAGCCTGGTCCTCCTTCGCTCTTACGGTTACCAATCTCGTCCTCCGTTGCCATTTTGCCTAGTTCCGCATAAACCAGAGGATTCCCCAGGACACACGTAACGCGAGGGATTTAGGTTCCCTAGGTTCCGGCTTCGTTGGCTTATCTTTATTCGGGAAATAACCTTCTCCCTATTTCTATTTCCTGATTGCTTCCCTAAGAAGGAACCACGACTGGCCCTGCTGCCGTGCCGAGCTAAGGGCGTGATTTAGTTTCCTTTATCACAAGCTCGTTTAGAGCGCCCTTGTCCCGTCGGGCCGGCGCGTAGGAGTCCGGGTTAGGCATTCTGCTAGGGAAAGTTTCCCGGGCAGTATTCCCCTTTTCGACCTTCAGGGTCATGGCAACTATTAGGAGTCTATCCTCCCTTCTTTGTTTTCTAGCGAGTTTTGATCATCCGGGTCCGAGACCCTTCCTTATTTCCATCGGCGGGCTTATACTCGATTTGCCCCATTGGCCTGCCCCAGGAGGCTAGTCCCGTTCTCGCCCTCGCGGCCCTTCCGTTTCGGTAGGCTCCTCGAATAGTTGAGCCACCCTTGCTAGATAACTCTCTCCTATCTCGATTTCTCTTAGGATTATGTGTTCGTATTCCGCCCAGGCTATCCTTGGCAACCCAAATATCAGAATATGGATGACTTCCAATAACTCGTGGACCCTGTTTCCCCAGAACGGCCCATGTTCTACAGCAACATCGTAGATAATCCCGATGGTCTGAAAGGGGAAGTGGTCTACCCATATTATTGCCGAATCTGCCAAATCCTGCGCCCTCACGCTTTCGAAGATGAGGTCCACCATGAATCTGGGGACCTGGCACCTCAGCGGAGTTGTCGGTGCCCTGAATTCCCTCCAACCTCCCATTTCCACCCTAGTGAGCAATTCCACGTTTCTTCTACCCCTTACCGATTGACCTATTCGAGTCAGCGTCCTAGTGGCCCTCCGAAAGACCGGTGCCAGTTCGTGACCATGCGCTATCCCCACCCCCAATGAGTGTCAGCCAATCTCGGGCAGATACATGGTCCCGGTAACTTCCAAACTGGAAAACAGGTCATCCCCAAGTCCTCAGTTGATTCTCATCCCCGTCCACCGACACTCTACCAACATAAAGGCGTGGTCCCTCCCCAAAGTCACGGCCCGCCATTCCGTATCGAACCCTCGGAAGTCGAGACTCGACGGTAGGGACACTTCCCACCCTCTACCGTTATACCAGGGAGGTCCGGGGTATCGGAGCTGACATTCCATCCGCACTCGTCTTGCTGCCATTGTTGTTCTGACGATTCCCTGCATAGTCCACATGGAAAGTGTTACAGTCAATCCTCAGTAAACGTTCACCTACTGCCCCCTTACCCTCTATGTTCTTACTTTTTTTCTCTGGTCCCCACTATCCCTCCATATCCCCAGGAGCGACATCCTCCTCTGGCTGCTCGTACAGTCGATAAAAGTCATCTATGTAGGTCACGCCCCGACCTACTTCCTGCCGGATGGCTCTCCACATGGCCTCATCACTTATTTGCGGAACCCCTGGCCTAGTATTTACTGTTGTTCGTAGTATGCAAAACACCTCGTCTCCTTGTTCGTCTTCAAAAGGCCCCATCTCTAGGAAGGCCCGATAGTATTCTCGATACATTAATGCTTCGTCAAAATCTAGCCTAGTTATGGCAGCTACCGCCTGTTCCACTCGCTCTATGCCTCTCATCCGTCTTAGTAAAAAAGGTGGTAGACTCATTCGTATGACCTCATTTGGCAACCTAAAGTCCCCTGCCTCGGCGACTTTTACTTCAGCCATTACGTCATCTCGATCTGGATCCGCGAACTCAAACCCCTCCAGCCAGGTTATTTGCCACGCTCCTTCTAACATTCGCACGGGGTCATCCCCTGAAGCCACGACAATCCCAAAGGTCCGCCATCCTTCTTCCGACGGGCGTAAGGATCCCATCGCATGCACGCATCCTGGGAGGTCCAAATTTATGCCCCCGAACTCCACTCTCGCACGCCATTCTAGCTCTATTACTAGGTACACCGTGTTCTCCACCAATTCTACCCCCACCCAGTCCATTACCGGGTTACTTACCACGTTTCTTGTTGGCAAGCTTATTTCGACCCTGCCCCCCGATGCTCTTGGTGGTAGGATCCCGCGAGGCCTATCCTCCCAGAATGTCATTCACCGGGTCATCTTGCGATGTCTCATTTCCTACTTCTTTAGTCCGATTACTGCACCCACCGAGATTATGTGTCTTTCGTGCTTTAGTCTTTCAGCACTCCCTACCTATCGTACACCGGTTCCTACTGCTATCCCCGCCTCTTACACGTACAGATCTTCTTCCCTTTTTCCGGCTATTGCTACCTCCCCTTGTTTCGACCCCCTTGCACACCCTGCTAACTAATGTACACACCCCCTTTCTTATGCTACACCCTAATTCACATACTCCGACCCCCCCCGCGACGTTCGATTTCTCGGTCCTTTTTAATCGAACCATAGTACCTCAAACAGTTTAAAAACATCATCGACGTATGATGGAGCGGCCGCCGCCTCCCAGCTGACTATGGCGTCCCAAACCTCCACGCCTACCTCTAGGCGGTCATACTTGCCTATCCTTAGGACGGTGATGATCTCCCCGGCTTTATCGTCGTGGAAGGGCCCATATTTTAATGAGATCCTATAGAACTTCTCAGTCAGCCAGACACACTCTATGTGTACTTCCCTCATGGAGTCGGCCACGTCTGCGATGTGCTTAAAACCTCCGAACCAGTCGGCCACAAACTCGGGCACCCACGTTGTTGTACGCAGGTCGGGAGGCTTGAGTTCCTTTCATCCCCCCATCACAACTCTGCTACTAACTTCGTCCCATCCCCCCATCACAACTCTGCTACTAACTTCGTCCCATCCCTCGTTGGCGAACCTTTTGCCTTCCTTTTGGGTTCGCGTCTCCACATCCCCTAGAAGCCACATTGGATCCTGTCTCATTGCTAACATAGTGCAAAATAGGTATCACCCGTCTTCGAAAAGGACAATCGTCCCGACCGATTTTACTTTGTCTTCTACTATATCGTTCCAACCTTCCTCTTCCCTTAATGGGTTCCAAATCCGTTATATCCATACATATGATAATTCCCGGGCAATCTCAAACCCGACCCAGTCGCATGTGGTCCCCCTCCACTCGTTTTCTGTTGGTATAGGCATTTTTATTCCTCTCTTTAGTCGCCTTGGTTCCCATCCCTTGAAGGTGTATTCCATCATCCTTTCCTCTCTAGTCATCTTTCCCCTTCCTGCACAATACCAGGCCACCCATTTCCCCTAGGTCAAGTCACCCTCCTTAGAAGTCTAAGTCCTCTATCTCATCATCCTCGTTCTCATCACTGAACTCGTCGTCTTCATTGTAGAACAACTCTTTCACCCCTTCCAGAAATGTTTCCTCTATTGCCACATTTCTATAGACTATCCCCCAATGCACGGAGCTAGAGACAAAGACATCGTCTACGCTAAGGCAGTTTAGTATCTCGGTCAGCTCGTCCGCCCAGTTCCCCTGAAACGGCCTCGTTTCTATCGACAATCGAAAGAAGTCCTGCCTAGCGCACTGGTATAGTCCGAGGTTCGTCATGGACTGACATATCTGTACTGGCCTGCTCCGGGTTCCGAAAACCGCTTCCACCAGGAAAAGAGGCAGCACGCATCGCATGGTTCTGACGGACCTCATGGTTCCAGCCGCACATCTACCCTTTCCATTTTCATTTCCCTCCGCTGACACGCAGCCCATATAACCTCCGTTTCTGCCTTCCTAAACAATTCATCCGGTGTATTCCCGAGTGCCAACTCTATGACCATAGCATTCTCCCCGTCTTGTGACAAGTAGACCCACCCCCRGGTTTCCACTGTCCCTCGGAACTCCAGATCCATTAAGCTTGGCGACAACCTCGTCAAGCTGACATTAGCCCACACCGTCTCTATCCATAGGAACGCGTCCTCCCCTTCCAGCAGTACGATTTGATATGCTGGTTCAAGGTCCGTCCACGTCCCATCTTCCGGGAGAACGACTGACACCCCATCCTTTACATCTACTGGCATTTCTGGGCCGCTGGTATAGATCGGGGAAGACAACCATCGCGTCATCTTGTTTCCAACACCCGACCCTTGTTTTCATAAAAGAGTAGCAACCGGTCCTTCTGGTCAGGTCAACCCTCGTCCTAGATGAGAATTATTCCAGACCCCTCATCAAGGTCTTCCTAATTTACCTCCCCATTCCTAAGTACCTCCTTCCCATGATACCCCCGGTCGGCCATCCATTTCCCCACATCTTTTCTCTTGGTTCCATTTCAGCTGACCTCTATCCTCCTTCCTTCCGATCATCTCTCACTCGTGTAGACTTAGATGGGGGGGGGGATAGACTTAGAAATATGTCTCATCCAACAATCTAAGCTCAATCAATCTTTACAGAGGGGGAACACATAAAAAAAATCAGGCAATCTCACATACGGGCCGGTCATCTCCTCACCGGCCTTTTTCCCAATATGGTCTCTTCGCTGGTACTATCGGTAGAGTTTTATCCCATACCTCAAGCACAGCTCAATCGTCGCGAGTGAGGTACCCAAGCTCCGGCAAGGCGTTAGCCCTTTCCTTGTGCCCAGAATACCCCATTCCGTCTTACCGTTTTTGCTCATCCGTACCGACATTGAAGGTTACCCCATGTGCCTAAATATAGGGACAAAAGTCAGCCGTCTAGGCATTCACTTCCATCGGTCCGACAAGAATCAGCCTTTCCCAAGCTATGCTACAAGAAGCTACTAATCGTCTCCGATGCTCCGTCTTTGTCCGCATGCAGTGGTACTCCCCCCGCCTGCCAACAGGTTAAGCCCCGCCGTAGGAGACGTTTCGCATCCCGCCTGGCAGATCATCGAACAAAGCTCGTCACCGCTTGAACGGGAATGCTACTAATCAACCGGCGTGAGAAACTCTTGTCCGACAGCTCGGTGGCTTGACCCCCCCCACACGAACACACGGCAGCCTACAAAAAGAGAGCGACGTTTCGCAACCCACACCGGTCGGTGCAGACCCATCCTTTCCTTCCGAAAGGCAGGACGCTTAAATCCCATCATGTAAACACAAGTCCCAAGTCGGACACATAGAATACAAGTGTTTTTCCATTGGTGCTCTCAGCGCTTCCTACCCATAACTCACATTTTTTCTCTCAAGAAAATGAGTGTCACTCCCCCTATTTTCATACATAGTGGTTGGTTCCTTCTCGTGAGAGTCTTCAAAGGTGAGCTAGTTTTCCTTGGAGTCTAGCAACTCCCTTCATTCCTTTTCTCTTCACTTGTCTGTCTTTTCATAGGGCATGATTGTTCCTTCTTGATGACTCGTTGTGTTCATGTTGATTCCTTCAAACATTTCAAAAAAAAAGCGCAAAGTGCATGAGCCCACTGGGCTCAAAGAAGAAGATAGAAAGGCACCCGTTCGGTCGGATCACTCCGCCGCTGGATTTTCATTGGAACCCGGTCTAAGCCAAGCACCAACCGCCTACCACGGAACCGGAACTCTTCTTTCATACGAAGAGGAAGGGTCGACCTGCGACTCGCCCAAGGCTTCCCCGGACTGGCGAACACCAGTACCGGACGAAGGAGGGCTAAAGCCATTTCATAAGGGAATGGCTGATCAAGTGCATAGCATGCATGTTATACCTCCAGGCCTGGTCATGCCATGCGCCCAGCCACTCTCAAATCTGATTTCTCACAAGGGAAACAGCAAACACAAGTTCATTTTCCTTATCTTGGGTTGTGTACGCGTCAATGCGTCGGGCGCCCCCGCCGGAATCGCAAGGGTCAGTTTAAACCTTGTCCGTCACCTCCACCATTTTTGTAGGGCCAAGCCCCAGTAGACTTTCGAGCCTTAGTCGACCCCACTGCGGGTCCCAGTTGGCTCGGCCCGCCCACGCTCATGCTCAGGGCGCGGGCCGTTCGTCCCAGGGTCACCCCCGCCTAGTGCTTTGAGATGGATGGCGGTGGGTCATCGCGCAAGAGAGCTTTGACATTGGGGATGTAACTCAGCCTTCACGCCGGGTGGTAGTCCCGCTGGTCATTCCGTAGCGATGATTTTTTTCTTGATTCTTTGTCGTGTTCTCAAGCAATTGTTCCTTCCAATACGCAGGCAGTCGAGGGATTCCTTGAGAGTTTTCTTCTTTTGTGCGCAGACTAAGCGTCATACTTAAACCCCGCACCATTTCCCTAACCCCAATGTTCCTACAACGTCATCGGGGTGCGGCTAAGCCGTCCTCCCCCTCGCCTCTATGCACACCTCGGATCTCATAATTCACACTCAACTTATTGAAGCAGACCCCTTAGTCTTTTGGGGCCTTTACATGCATGCACACATAACATCACATTTCCTTTGGCAATATTACACTACATTCCCTCATCCACACTCCAAATCTCAAACGCAAAGACCATTTCTATGGTTTGGCTTTATGCTAAGGGTCTCGTAGCCCCTTTGCCCCTCTTCCCTTTTCATTTGATGCCCGGTTCCTCCCGACCCTATCCCGCTTAAGGCATCCTTAACCTTCACTCATCTGCACAATCCCACACAAAGCAAAGATTCATACAATCCCCCGTTGGGGGTCAACACATAGCCTTTCCCACATGCCTATTTTTCCATGCTCTTTGGCTGCTCTTTGTTCCCTTTTTCTTGCTCAATCAGCCCATCCTTTTTTCATAGTCATGCAGTCAGGGAGATGGTTGAGTCAAACTGACCTCGCTTCAACTTATACTTTTCTCCGGATTTCGTCCTCTCCCACTTTTCCAACATCCTTTTTCTTTGGCTTCTTCGTGGCAAAAGGGACCGGCTACCCTCCCCTTGCCCTCTTTCTCCATCAAGTAAGGTATGATCTCTTCTTACCGTTCGCACCCTGGCAATGTACCAAGTGAGGGGAGAAAGGTTAGTCATGTGCCAAGTGAGGGGAAGAGAGAAGGAGAGAGAGGGCAAGGCGAAAGGGGAGGGAAAGAGAGGAGTAGAAGAGAAAGGGAGAGAGAGAGAAAAAAAAAAACAAAAAAGGACTTCTAGTCCTAATCAAATCAACTCCCCGTAGTAGCAGTCAAATGTCGGTCACCCATCCCATAGTGAAAGATCAAATAAGTATGACTTGGGACACTTCATCATACATGAACTTGACGATGAGAAGCTAGACTAGTGAAAGACACATACACATAGAGGAGAGATCAATTAAGTAGGAACCGGAACATTACAACATTCAAGAACTTGACCATGAGAAGCTAGCACTAGTGAGAAGCACATACACATAAAGGAAAGATCAACTAAGTAGGAACTGTAACATCACAAAATACATGAACTTGTCGATAAGAAGCTAGAACTAGTGGAAAGCACATGCACATAGGGGAGAGGTAAACAAAGAAGGAACCGGAACATCACATCAAGCATAAACTTGACAATGAGAAGCTAGAGCTAGTGGAGAACACTTACACATAGAGGGGAGATCATCTAAGTAAGAACTGGAACATCACAGCACACAAGATCATGACAATGAGAAGCTAGAACTAGTGGAAAACACATGCACATAGAGAAGAGATCAACAAAGTAAGATCCGGAACATCTCATCAGGCATGAACTTGAGAATGAGAAGCTAGAGCTAGTGGAGAACACATACGCATAGAGGAGAGATTATCTAAGTAAGATCCGAAACATCACAACATACATGAACATGACAATGAGAAGCTAGAGCTAGTGGAAAGCACATGCACATAGACAAGAGATCAACTAAGTAAGATCCGGAACATCACATCAAGCGTAGACATGACAATGGGAAGCTCGAACTAGAGGAAGCACATGCACATGGAGAAGAGATCAACTAAGTAAGATCCGGAACATCACATCAAGTATGGACATGACAATGAGAAGCTAGAACTAGCGGAAAACACATGCACATAGAGAAGAGATCAACTAAGTAAGATCCGGAACATCACATCATACATGAACATGACAATGAGAAGCGTGAACTAAAAGAAAGCACGTCCACATACAGGAGAGATCATCTAAACAAGATTTGAAACATCATAACACACATGAACATGACAATGAGAAGCTAGAACTAGAGGAAAGCACATGCATATAGAGGAGAGATCATCTAAGTAAGATCCGAAACATCACAACACACATGAACATGACAATGGGAAGCTCGAACTAGAGGAAGCACATGCACATGGAGAAGAGATCAACTAAGTAAGATCCGGAACATCACATCAAACATGAACTTGACAATGAGAAGCTAAAGCTTAGTGGAAAACACATGCACATAGAGGAGAGATCATACAAGTAAGATTCGTGACATCACATCATACATGAACATGACAATGAGAAGCTAGAACTAGTGGGAAGCACATGCACATAGAGAAGAGATCATCTAAATAATAATCGGAACATCACAACACACTTGAACATGATAATGAGAAGCTAGAACTAGTGGAAAGTACATGCACATGGAGGAGAGATCATCTAAGTAAGATATGGAACATCACATCATACATAAACATAACAATGAGAAGCTAGAACTAGTGGGAAGCACATGCACATAGAGAAGAGATCATCTAAGTAAGAACCGGAACATCACTACAAACATGAACATGACATTGAAAACCTAGAGTCAGTGCAGAGCACCTACACATAGAGGAGGGATAATCTAAGTAAGATCCGAAACATCACATCACACGTGAACATGACAATAAGAAGCTAGAGTTAGTGGAAACCACATGCACATAGAGAAGAGATCAAATGAGTACGATCCAGAACATCACATCACACATGAACATGACAATGAGAAGCTAGAACTAGTGGAGAGCACATACACATAGAGGGGAGATCATCTAAGTAAGATCCGGAATATGACATCACACATGAACATGACAATGAGAAGCTAGAACTAGTGAAAAACACATGCACATAGAGAAGAGATCAACTAAGTAACATCTGGAACATCACATCACACACAAACATGAGAATGAGACGCTAAAGTTAGTGGAGGGCACATACACATAGAGGGGAAATCATCTAAGTAAGATCCGAAACATCACATACTATCATGTGAGTGAAAGCAAGAGTCTAAGTAAGTTAGATCACCAAGGTTGAACCAAAGGTCATCCATGAAAGAAGTGGTGCACTCCCCACTAGTGTGTGAATAAAAGGCATGGACTTGAGTAGGCTAGATCCTTAAGATTGCATCAAAGATCATCCATGGGAGCAACGGTGCACTACCTACTAGTCTGTGAGTGAAAAACACGAACTAGAGTAGGCTAGATCACCAAGATTGCATCAAACATCATCAATGGAAGTAGCGGTGCACTACCTACTAGTGTGTGGGTGAAAAGCATGAACTTGAGTAGGCTAGATCACCAAGATTGCATCAAAGATCATCCATGGAAGTAGCGGTGCACTTCCTACTAGTGTGTGAGTGAAAAGCATGAACTTGAGTAGGCTAGATCACCAAGATTGCATCAAAGATCATCCATGGAAGTAGCGGTGCACTACCTACTAGTGTGTGAGTCAAAAGCATGAGTGCGAGTAGGCGAGATCACCAAGATTGGATCAAACATCATTCATGGAAGTAGCGGTGCACTACCTGCTTGAGTGTGAGTGAAAAACAAGAGTTTGAGTACGCTAGATCAAGATTGCATCAAAGATCATTTATGGAAGTAGCGGTGCACTACCTACTAGTGTGTGAGTGAAAAACACGAGTGTGAGTAGGCTAGATCGCCAAGATTGCATCAAAGATCATTCATGGAAGTAGCGTTGCACTACCTACTAGTGATTGAGTGAAAAGCATGAGTGTGAGTAAGCTAGATCACCAAGATTGCATCAAAGATCATTCATAGAAGTAGCGGTGCACTACCTACTAGTGTGTGAGTGAAAAACATGAGTGTGAGTAGGCTAGATTACCCAAATTGCCTCAAAGATCATCCATGGAAGTAGCGGTGCACTACCTACTAGTATGTGAGTGAAAACAAGAGTTTGAATAGGCTAGATCACCAAGATTGGCTCAAAGATCATCCATAAAAACAGCGGTGCACTACCTACTAGTGTGTGAGTGAAAAACAAGAGTTTGAGTAGGCTAGATCACAAAGATTGGATCAAACATCATTCATGGAAGTAGCGGTGCACACTACCTACTAGTGTGTGAGTGAAAAACAAGAGTTTGAGTAGGGTAGATCGCCAAGATTGCATCAAAGATCATCCATGGAAGTAGCGGTGCACTACCTACTAGTGTGTGAGGGAAAAGCATGAGTGTGAGTAGGCTTGATCACCAAGATTGCATCAAAGATCCTACTAGTGTGTGAAGAGTTTGAGTAGGCTAGATCACCAAGATTGCATAAGAGATCATCCTTGGAAGTAGCGGTGCACTACCTACTAGTATGTGACGGAAAAACATGAGTGTGAGTAGACTAGATCACCAAGATTGCATCAAAGATTCTACTGGTGTGTGAGTGAAAAACAAGAGTTTGAGTAGGCTAGATCACCAAGATCGCATCAGAGATTATCCATGGAAGTGGCGGTGCATCACCTACTAGTGTGTGAGTGAAAAACAAGAGTTTGAGTAGGCTAGTCACAAGTAACCAACATGAGATCATCCATAGAAGAATTGGAACACTACCTACTAGTGTGTGAGTGAAAAGCAAGAGTTTGAGTAGCCCAAATCACAAGTAACCAACATGAGATCATCGATAGAAGAATCGGAGCACTACCTACTAATGTGTGAATAAAAAACAAGAGTTGCACTAGGCTTTCTCACAAGATTTGAGCAAGAGATCATCCATGGAAGAATCGGAGGATCTCCTACTAACATGTGAGTGAAGAACAATAGTTTGAGTAGCCCAAATCACAAGTATGACATCATCCATAGAAGAATCGGAGCACTACCTACTAGTGTGTGAGTGAAAAATCAAGACCTTGAGTATCCCAATAAGAAGAAGAAGATTGAGAAGAAGAAGGAGAAGAAGAAGAAGATCAAGAATAAGGAGAAGGAGAGGAGGAAGAAGAAGAAGAATGATAAGGAGAAGAAGAGGAAGAAGATGAAGTGGAAGAAGAAGAAGAAGAACAGGAAGAAGAAGAACAAGAAGAACAAGAAGAAGAAGAAGAAGAAGAAGGAGATGAAGAAGAAGATGAAGAAGAAGATGCATCATCTTCCTTCCACTCACCTTGTTAATGTCTTGGAGATGAAGAACAGGAAGAAGAAGATAAAGAAGAACAAGAAGAACAAGAAGAAGAAGAAGAAGAAGAAGGAGATGAAAAAGAAGATGAAGAAGAAGATGCATCCTCTTCCTTCCACTCACCTTGTTAATGTCTTGGAGATGGAGTCTCAATCTTGATGAGGTTTTCCTCCTCCTTGCACAACTCCTCCTTGGCTATGGTTCCCTCCTTCTTCAAGCCTCTCTCCTTCCTTTCTCACCTCTTTCCAGGTTGCCTCAAGCTCTCATCACCTATGGCTATGGAGTCCTCCCCTCTAGGAGGGCTAATGGGGCTCCCTCTAGCCTCTCTCTCTTCCTCACACCCAGGGGCTATGGCGGATCACCTCCCCTAGTGCCAGCCTCACTACCTCTAGTCTCTAGAGCTCCTCTCTCTAGCTCATGACCTCCACCAAACTCTCAAACTAGCATGGACTCTCCTCTCCTCTCTCCAAGTGAAAGAGTGCTCTCATGAGCTCACTTGGGCATCATGGGCATGCAATTGTGAAAGTGGCGGACTGAATTCCCAGCTTATGTAGGCTGAAACCAGCAGTTCGTCCAGCCCATGAGCCTCCTCATGAGCCTTGAGGTGAACCGAGGTACCCCCAAGGCAAAATTTCACTACTAGGTCTTTCTGGAGGTACCCGAGTCTCTTTTTGGCCAAGTACATGCAGTCCGAGTGGTTGGTACCAACTCGGATTGCCTCTTGGCCTACTCCGGCCTCCTTTTCATCTCACAAATGCTGCCCCCTTGGGTCTTAATGCCCAAGGGGCAATTTTACTTGAAAGAAAAAAGCCTTGTGGGCATTTTTCGCAATTTTTTCAGTTTGTACCCCATTTTTGGTAGGCCGAGATATTTTTTCATGCAGCGGCATATTTTCAGTCTTGGATCTGGCTGAGATCCAAGGCCAGCAATATTCCTTGTCTCCCCCAAGTAGCCCTTGCTTCAATTTTGAGCCCCTAAGTCCACTTTTTCAATTTTTGGTGCATCTGGCTCTCTTTTTGGGCCAAATGCACAGTTTTGTTATTTTCCCTCGTTTGTTTCTTTCCATTTTGGGTTGCCACCTCATTCCGGAGCTACCCGTTTTGAGCTGGCCCACAAAAAACGGCTAGTTCTTCTCCACCATGAGATCTGATCTCAGATCGATGATCCAAAAGGAAACCGGTCATTTCCTTTTTGCATTTTCTCTCATTTTCTGATTTTTAATTCATATTTGATTCAGATATGGCCCCAAGGGTCATATCTCTACAATCCGGATTGCCCTTTCTCATTCTAGGAGGGATGAGGTCACAGTTGGGACCTGCCAGTCCCTACTGTGCAGGTCCCAATAGGCCGGCACACTCTCCTCCACTCTTTTCTCCTTTTTTGTCTCATTCTCCCTCHTTTTTCTCTCATTTTTCTTTCTTTTTCTTTTATTTCWGTTGTGACAAGTGTCAAACTGYTGTGCACCCTCTTTCTAGGCCYTAGGGCCTCATTCAAGGCCAGGTTCATGGCTGTTACTTGGCTGTTACATCTCGGATTCCAATAATTGCACCCCCATGTTCCTGTCTCTTATACACATCTAGATGTGTATAAGAGACAGTCCCTACTGTGCAGGTCCCAATAGGCCGGCACACTCTCCTCCACTCTTTTCTCCTTTTTTGTCTCATTTTCCCTCTTTTTTTTTTTTTTTTTTTTTTTTTTTTTCCAGTTGTGACAAGTGTCAAACTATTGTGCACCCTCTTTCTAGGCCCTAAGGCCTCATCCAAGGCCAGATTCATGGCTGTTACTTGGCCGTTATATCTCGGATCCCAACAAGGCCAACCCCATGCTCCTAGAGGATTCCGTTTTACCTCCGTTTGTCCAATTTTGAGCCCCATTTGCTCCAATTTTCTAAGGACAGTCTTTTTCTCATGTTGAGTTTCTTAAGGTTTTTTTTTCTCGTGCCTAGCTAGTCCGAGATGTCTCGGACTGCTGGGCAACCCTCCCAAAGCCATTACTTTGCTTTCTTTTCTCTCATGGCTCTCCCACTTGCCCCCACTAGTAGTGGTGCTAATATTTTCCACCGTCTAGATCCTTGATCTCGATGGTGTCATTTGCTTGCACAATTATTCTTTGTGTTTGCTCATGGTTCCCTTGGGACATCCCAAGTCCCCGCCACTCTCCTCCATACTTGTTCCATTTTTTTGTCCCGTCGGCGGTCCCCCCGGCACGCGTCCCGTTTTTCTGACTTTTATTATTTGGGCCCACTTGGTCCCCGGCAACATTTCGGATGGTGTCCCATTTTTATTTTCGGGCCCCCCTTGCCCTTGGTGGTCCCATCCTCTCAACAAGTGTGCCAATTTTTCTAGGCCGTGAGATTTCATCTCACGGTTGTCGTTTACCGTCTCCATTTGCCCCCTACCGAAATTGTTTTTTTCTAGCCTTTAGGGATTGCCATGACTCATTTTCCCTTAGCCTAGGCATCCCCATGCAGTCCGTTATTTCTCGGACTGCAGTCATGGCCATCTTTCTAGAAGCGTTAAATTCTTAAGTGCATCCGGGCTCAATACTGGCTCCGGATGCACCTAGAACATGTGTTTTCCCTCCCCCATGCAGTCCGATGCAACTCGGACTGCAATAGGGGTCAATTTCCTAGCCCCAATGTCCCACAACTAGCCCCTACTCAAAAGAAAAAGAAACGGTCAATTCCCGAGTGCAACCGGACTTGATTTTGGCTTCGGATGCACCTAAAACATGTGTTTCTCCTCATGCATGTAATCCGTTTTATTCCGGTTGCATGGGCCCTTGATTTTCTTTGATTTTCTCTGCAAAAATCAAAGAAAATCAAAGTCCTTTGTAACAACCATATCCCAGAATGAATCTGATCACGGATGAATCTCCCCAAGCGGCCGTTTTTTACCGTTAAGACTTTTTTCTCTTTTCTTTTCTTTTCTTTTCTCTTTTCTTTTCTTTTCTTTTTTTTTGCTCCTTTCTTGGACAGTAGGGACCTGCCAGTCCTACTTGTGGCAGTCCCTACTGATGGCCAACTCACTCACTCCCTCTCACTCTTTTTGTTTTATTCTCCCACATTTTTTTTTTTCTCTCTTTTTTTTCTAGCATGCCAAGTGTCAAGTGGTCGTTAAGGCCCTTTTCTAGCCTCTTTCTCTTAGTTTTGGCCCTTCCTATGCCCAAAGTGCAGTCCGTTATATCTCGGACTGCAATGCTGGCCTTCTCGTGCCCATGGGAGTCCCCCTTTACTTCTATTTTTCTCCCATAGTGGCCCCTCTTACTCCGATTTTCTCCCGGAGGGCTGTTTTTTCACATAGGGTCTTTTTGACTCCATTTTCTTGAGGGAGGCTAATTCGAGATTTTTCGGATTGCTCTCAAGCCTCCCACTTCAATTTTCTTTACCTTTTCTTTTCATTTTGGCCTTCCCTTTTGCTACCGCTAGTGCTTGCACTAGTGGTGCTAATATTCTTGGCCGTCAAGATCGATCTTGACGGTGCACCTTGCCTTATTATTTTCCCTCATGCGGTGCCGCCGTTTCTTCTTGGGGCTTTCACATGTCCCCGCCTCTTGTCCCGTCGGTGGTCCCGATACTTAGTCCCGCCGGTGGTCCCCGATACTTAGTCCCGTCGGTGGTCCCGGACACTTAGTCCCGCCGGTGGTCCCCGACACATTTCGCCCCGGATGCCATTATTTTTACTTAGTCCCAAGTGGCCCCCGGTGCCTTTCCCCGAGGTGTCTCACGTCCCTTGGGCGTTTTGCCGCCCCATGGTGGCCCCTCTTCCTTGTCTTTTCTTGTGCCTTGTGCTCGCCGATTTCTTTGGTCGTGGGCCTCCGCTTCGAGGCTCTCGTAGGTGGCCCCCATGTTCGCCCCTCATTCTCTAGCTTCACACGGCCCCGGGGTCATCCATCTTTCGACTTCCTCATTCTTTGATCGTTGTTGTGCTGCATTTGCTGGTTAAAGGGCTCTTTGGCCTTAGTCTTTATTGCATTCCAACGGCCCTCCCGGCCTCATGCTACGTCTTATATGCCCCTGCTCCTGCGCTTATTCTCATGTCGTTGCTGGTTTTCACCTCCTGTGGTTTTTACCCCAGGACATTACTCTCTCCTGTGGCCTTATCCTTTGTCTTTTCTCTCTCCTACCGCCTCACCCTAGATTTCTCTGTTGTGCACAGTTCGTCCATATTCAATCTCTCGAGTGATGGGAAATTATTCGGGACCCACCAGTCCCGACAGCGGCACGGTGACAATCTTGTCGTCACCGACAGCGTCGACATCGGAGGGCTCCGTACGTCCTGACACGAGCCAGCGGTGGTGATTCCCGAACTCATTCGTTTTCGGCGTCCTCAATGAACCTGTTCCAGATCTCGACCTTCGCTCTTCCCTCTCTCTTCCCTACCTCCTGACAATCTAGTCTCTATCCCCGTCTCTCCTTGTGCTTAAAGCCCCTCACTGTTCCCCTCATCGAACCAAGACATTGGGGGATCTGGTGTGAGCACTACCTCACTCTTTCGCTGTTCTTGGTCGAAGTAGAGCTGGCGTGGATTCGGGATAGTGAGCATCGGGCCGCGAGGGAGAGCGTGGAGCTGCTAATCATCCAGGCCTGGAAAACAGAGGTGGAGGGAGATCTCCTCGGATTCGTCTTCGGAGCAGTAGAGTCAGGCCATCGCCAGATGATCGTGTGGAAACTCACGATCCCTCTTGCGCAGCTCATCGACGACCACCCTCTCGACATCGTATCGCAGTGTGACGAGAGCTCAGTATCGCACGTCCTTCCGCGGAGATTAACGTCGTACCTACAGTGGTCAGCCTGCCTGGAGGATCGAACGGGAGGTGGCAACTACCCATCGCGCGCAGAGTACCTGAACCCCCGAGGGATCATCAACGTCCTCTTCTTTTTGCCCCGAACGGCAGTAGAAGAGAGAGTCATGGTGGAGGAAGCGGAGGCAGAAGACGAAAGCGAGGAGGAGACCTCGAAAGAAACAGGGAGCTACAACGAATACAGCGAGGAGGAATTGGGAGAAGAAGAAGAAGAAGAAGAAGAAGAAGAGGATCAGTTGGAGGAGGAGGAGGAGGAGGAATCTGAGTGGGAGACTCTGGGTAAAGAGGCGGATCGCGCAGAGACTCGGCCGGCGAGAAAGGAGATCGCGGTCGGGAAGCAGCCGCTGGAGTTCGCAAGTGGTGCAAATCTGCCGATCTCGGACGACCCGACCAAAGATCCGGAGCCGCCTAAGAACGACGATGGGGACCCTACTGCCGAGACTTCGAGCGCACCGGCGCGCAGGCGACGGAGCCGATCCCGATCCCCATCCCCCGGTCCCCCAGTTCGAGCATGTGTCGATGCGGGGCATCGGGCTTCGTCCCCGGTCATTATCCCGCCGTCCCCTTGACTACCTCAGCCTCCGCCAAATTACCATTCCAGTCTCTTCCCCCCACAACCCCTTCCCTATTGACACCTTCCGCCACTTCTATGCCACCCGTCTCGCGGTCATGGTCCATCCGCACGCCTCTACTAGGTGCACCACCCCTGTCTTTTGTCTCCATGTCCTTCTCTTCAGTGCCGCGTGGCGAGGCCACAACATGATCGAGGTCTATTGCATGATTACGGGGACTATCCCTGCATGAAAAAACCATGATCAATTTCGGACGGCCCTCCTTTGCACCTTCACAACCCTCTATCCCGATTACCTTGCGTCTCTCCCCCATGGCGGAACCCGCTTCCCGCCATTCCATTGGATCGTCCGATATGAAGAGCTTTCAGTGACAGTCACGGAAATGGAACGTTTCCTACCCCCACTCCCGACTAACCCGCCCCCTCAACACACCCCCATGTATCGCCTCCCCTTTCCCCTCCCTAGCGGTCATTGATACACGGTTGATTGGCGAGTGCCACGACGATGGCACGTATAATTCCCTCCTTGGATTGAAGAAAGCCCTTCCTGAGGAATTGATAGGAGAGAGCTACGTTTGCCACACTAGATGACGTCCACACTCTTTCGCACGGTAGGTGGCAACGTAGAGAGCTCCGCGTATCGATCAATTAGAGAAATCGACACGTGTTGTACTGTCAAGCAAGCAGGAGTTTGCTTAAGATTGGAACCCCCTAGGCGTCACATATGTGTCACATATGTGACGAACCACTTTTTGTTTCGCGCGATCTTCTGCGCGATGACAACGAGGGGTCCTAAGATGGGAAGGTTGGGCCAATTAAGGGAGACAGGGGTCAAAGGAAAATTGCACCGGTGTCCTCACTTCTTCATCTTTTTGCGTCGCTTCTTTTCGGATGGTTGGGTTCAGGGCTAGGCAAGTCCAGGGATGATCGGTTGAGTGGCTGGCGCACCGACAGAGGCGCGATTGATAATGTTTGACGTCGCTTCTTTCTTGTTCTGTTGTCGGGATCCTCACGAGGTGGTCGTGCGGGGTGTTTTCCTTCTTTTTTAATTTCTTTTTTTAAATCTTGTCGAGCCCTCGATGGTTCTCAGAATTTCGGACTTTCTTTTCGGATTTGCGCTTTTTGCATTTTGCAGTAAGTAGGAATTTAGGAATTTAGGAATTTAGGAAGTTATTTTGCCACGCGGTGCCTTTTACTTGCGCGCTTCTTTTTGCGGCTGCAGCGCAGCTCTGATTAGTCAGCGCCCTTAATCTTGTGTGTAACTGTAATTTTTGGATAGGCGCCATTGTAACTGTATCTTTCTTTTTGAGCTTCGTCTTTCCCACTCTCTCTCTTCCCTTCTTGTTGAGTCTGGGTGGTCTGCGGGCTGCATGATCGGATCGATAAGTGGAGAGTGGCTACGTCCCCCACGCCGTGGTCTGGCCATGCAGAAGGTAGCCAATCCCTTCCC
Source organism: Chara braunii (assembly GCA_003427395.1). Lineage (NCBI taxonomy): Eukaryota > Viridiplantae > Streptophyta > Charophyceae > Charales > Characeae > Chara > Chara braunii. The sequence continues at coordinate 313,333 of BFEA01000501.1, read as the reverse complement.
TTTTCTCTTCCAAGTCCTTGCAATTCCGTGTTCTTCGCTCAGACATACACACTATAAATTTCGGTTGCATGATTAGATAGCTCTCTTAACCAGTTGTTGGGCGCTCGGGGTAGCGCGATCAGTGAGGGTCGGCTCACGAGCGAAGTAAGAGGTGAGTTGAGGTGGGAGTCGGGCGACCCGACGAGCTGGTGCCGAATGCGCGGGGTTGACGTGTGGGGCTACGACGGACTGTAACGCGCGGGGGAACATGATGGGTGCAAGAGGACTAAGCGGGGTGACGACTTCGTGGGTTGGTGCGTGACGACGAGCTGTCCGCATCGGAGAGAGAGAGAGGGGAAGAGAGAGTTGAGGTTGATGGACGTGGATTTGCAATTTTCTTTGTCTTTTCCTTTACTTTTGTATATAATTTTTTATATCGGCTCGAGCGATTCGCTCTCACTTCCCTTTGGCATCTTTGTTTCAATATTGGTCCTGGTGTGATGTCTCATTCCGTCTCGGTCGTCCCTCTTTTGTGTGTATGGGATGAACGAGTTCGGATGGAATGATATGTTTGACGTTTTTGCTTGGTCATCATCGCTTGTCACTTTGATCCGCTGTTGTTATGGTATGAGTTCTGATGTTGTTCCGATGTCTGATGTGTGTGATGACACCTTGCATGCCCTGAAATGATCGCTGAATGATTAGACGATTGGGTAGTTATTCGTGACACGTGGCGATTTTGCATGAGGAATTAAACTCTCACTTTTGCGTAAGCGTTAGCCCACAGGCCCGGGTGCAAGCGAACACCTCGTGTGGATACGTGTAAGCGCGATATGACTTGCGCGGCCTACACGTGTCCACGCGCGGCGATTCACGATCATTGATGAACCTGGCACCCCCAGTATCCGGATACGCGGGGAGTTTTCCTCCTTTCAAGCACCTGAGCTGGCAGGAGTTTCCGACACCATATCTGAAGACCCCCCTGTCAGTCAGATGCGGGCGGAAGGCTTCCACTACCCCGCAATGACAAGATGACGTACACACGGGACTCAGGGTACTTCGAGCACTGGGAGGAATAATATCTTGGGAGGAGATACCCGGAATTTCCTTGTCTAACCGAGAACCAAATGTGCGCCAGGGAATTTCACCGTGTCGTGACCAGCGACCAGAGGTGCCCCGATTACCCAACTACGTACAACACACAATACTTCATATCCCCCGGCTTCGTCGTTATCTCTACCAATTTCCCTCCCTTCCACATTCTCCTCCCCTACCACCAGCTCATGATAGTTTCGTGGAACTCCATAGCGCCGTATTGGCCCCACACGCCGTGCAGAAATTGCAGACGTCGCGGCAACCGCCAAACCTCTGGAATTATGGAGCTTAACCGTTGTGGAGCGCATCGGCCTCCGCGCGAGCGAGGGCCCTCCCGACCATGTCGAGAGTATCTAAATACACTCTGTTTGGCTAGTAGGACACGAATTGGGTTGCTTGTGGCACCAGTTCCCCATACGTCAGTAGCTCCTAAAACGACCACCAACTCTCTGTAGGTAGGCTGTTGGACTCACTTCGGCCTGTCGTAGGGGACCGCGGGATGTATAGTTGGCGCACCCGGCTAGAGCGGCGAAGGAGCGATGCAACCTCGTCCGTCTCGGCGGTTCGCGGAAATGTTATGAGTCGTTCCCGAGTTGTCTCTTGGAAGTGTTTTGTGTTTAAATCTCCTGTGTGACATGGCCGGGAGGGCCCTCGTTTTCGCACGAGAGCCGATGCGCTCGACACTGTAACACGCGACGACAATCGACACGCGCTTGCACCCGGAGGTTTGGCTCATAGGAATCGCAACCCTCACGGACAGACCTCTCCCGAACCGCCAGGCGGATCGGACGGCCCGGGATGCATTGCGCATGCCATCTGCCTTATGTCGCACGACATCGACCGCCATCAGACCAAAAGCAACCCGTCCCTTAGCCTTATTGCGCCTATGCCCTTGAAACCTTGTCACAGGAGATCTCAGTTCTGACCTGAGACTCCACCCCCACTTTTCTAAAAATCTTTGGCACACCCCTTTTCGCACTTCCAGGCCCACATCCCACTCCGATCAGGAAGTCGCGTCGAGCATGAGGTTGGGCGTCACAGTGCAGCTCAGGGTGACCCTATGATTCATTAAACGCACACACACTCACTCTCACACACTCAGTCTCACATGCACACACGTGCACAAATACACACACACACTCTTGGAGTTGTGCACAGTGAATATGGCAAAACATAGAACACCGCATAATAATTGACTTACCGTGAGGGCACGGGTGTGCAGCCCGTAGTTCGTTTGTTGACGCGGTTGGGGAAGGGTGAGGTAGTTATTATGGTGTGCGTATGTTTTGCTATGTTCGTTGTACACAACTCAAAGAGTGTGTGTGGGGGGTTTCGGGTGGTGCTCTATTAGCGATGTTTATGGGACGTTGGACCCAGTTTCCAGCAGGTGCCGCTCCCCACCAATAGACAACAGAATGTGTGTGTGTGTGTGTGTGTGTGTGTGTGTGTGTGTGTGTGTGTGT
>BFEA01000501.1:270777-284227 GCA_003427395.1 Chara braunii | reverse complement strand
TATGCGCACGCAAGGGCGCCGCAAAAGATATAAAGAACGAGATGATTACAGTTGCAATCGCGCCCGCCAAAACAAAGATTATAGTTACACACGAGATTAAGGTGCGGAGAAGTCAGAACACAGTCCCTGACGCGACCGAGCGTGCGCAAGCAGAAAGCGCCGTGTAACAAAAATTGAGATGCGCCCAAATTCCAAGTCTAAATCCTAATTGCAAAACGAAAATCTGAACGAAGCAAATTCCGAGAGCCCGCGGGGGCTCGACATCAATTGAAAATTCAAAAAGATTTCCCCGTGCGACAATTGTGCAAAAATTCCCCTTTCCCACAACATAACAAGAAAGAAGCTAACACAACCGTTATTCGTCACGCTCACTAAGGCGCGATCAACTATCAACAGTCGTAGGACCAGGCCAGCCCCCAACCTCCTTTCCAAAAGGACGAGAAAGCACAAGGACACATAAGGCAAGGGCATCCACGCAATTCACCAGGCCATCCTGACTCAACCAACTTTAACTCTTGTCGTAGCCTCGCGCAGAAAATCGCGCGGTTGCAGAAAGTAGTTCGTCACAGTGTAGGGTTAGGTGGAAAGACGACGGATTGTAGTATTTTTCAATTACCATTAAAAAATCAGTGTCGCACTACACCATTAGAACTATAGTGCCGCACTACAGTTTCGAGTGTAGTCTAGTGTAGTGTAGTGGTATGGAAAGAGGTCCTTATTGGGCAGACTATTGGGTTCAAGGTCCTGATGAGCTGGCGGAAGTCCAAGGAAACAGTATAACAAAGTCACGTTTGCAACTTACTAAGTGATCACATGCACACACTCCTGATCAACCCATAAAAGTCTGACAAAACAGTATGGCACAGCCAATTGATCTCAGTGCTTTGCTCTTGATTATTTGATGTGTCTTGTGGTGCAATGTGCATTCAGTTCGGGCAGAAAGTTATCTGGATTTCTATGGAATGCTGCAATTTGGTTTTTGTCCTTCGGATTGGTCTGGTACCAAATTGCAAGGACAATGAGCAATGCGAATGACAGAAACCAAAAACATTCCATAGAAATCCAGATAACTTTGTGCACGAACTGGACGCAGATTGCACAAGAGATAACACCAAATAAGCAAAGAATAAGGCACTGAAGTCAATTGATAATGAAAGCCCTCTTCTCGCCTCCAACACCAACATCCAGAATGTCGCTCTCCTACATGGTGCTTGGCTCCCAGACTACAATCAGATGGACTTACCGTGAGAGGACGGTGCGCAGCCCATAGTTTGTCTGTTGATGTGGTTGGGGAAGGGTAAGGTGGTGATTATGTTGTGTTTATATTTTGTCATGTTCACTATACACAACTCTGAGAGTGTGTGTGTGTGTGCATGTGTCAACGTTTGTGTATGTGAGAGTGAATGTGTGTGTATGTGAGAGAATGCATGTGTGAGTGTGTGTGTGTGTGTGTGTGTGTGTATGTGTGTGTGTGTGTGTGTGTATGTGTGTGTGTGTGTGTGTGTGTGTGAGAGAGAGAGAGAGAGGGAGAGAGAGAGAGAGAGAGAGAGAGAGAGAGAGTCCTGCAACACGCAACGCGTCAGTGACCGGGAGCACAAGGGCAGGTGCTAACCCTATGGGTTGTGAACAACACCTATTGACCTAGACTCCACAACTACAACAAGTCTTCATAAAGTAAAGCAGCCCGATGACAAATGGAGGCTCTGACACAAGTGACCGACTTTTCACCACCAGGTAAGCACCTCCGCATACATTACCCACACCCCTCCTTCCTCCCATAGTCCCTCATGCAAGGACCTCTGCCACACCTCCTCCGGCTCCTGGGGCAGCAACTCAGCTATGTCCGCTGTGCCCTTAAGCTGCGCCCAGACAACTTCTTCCTCGCACCTGCCAGCGCCCTCTCCCACTTGACTTTCGTTCAACGTGCCAGCGCTCAAGCAGTGCTTTCGCCGTCCAACCAGCCAGGCTTTGGGTGCTCAACCTTTGTCCCAGTAGCTGCACCCACGACCCTTCCCGAATTTGCCTGGGGCTCAACTGTAAGTGCCCTGGGCCTCAACATCTTTGTTGGGCCCTGCAATCTCAACCAATCAGGTCTATCGGTTGGTTGAAGATGCTGTATGCAGCCTGAAGACAAGGAAGCTCCCATCGGCATGTGGCGAGGCGCTGCAGCACACTGGCTCTTGCGGGGACATGTCATACCAAGGAGAAGATTTCGAAGGGAACAATCGAGGGCAGGGAGACAAAAGGGGGCTCTGGACGGCGACAACTAAAGATATCAACAAAGCAGAGGGAGGGGTAAGAGACGGCTCAAGGAAGCCCTCTGGTGGGATGATGAGGGAACCCGGGTGAATGTACACTGCATCACAGAGAATCGGAAACCGCAAAGAGCAAACTAGAGTATCACCAAATTCCGTGTCTCGCCCTATCGCCGTCGAACCGGAAGAGGAACAAGCTACACCTCAGTCCGTACTAGGTTCCAAAGGGTGAGGTTTGGGGAACGGAAGGTGTGTTTGCCTGCGTAAACAGGGGATCAAGCATAGAAGATAGCACGGGGATCCGAGACCGACTCAATAATGGATTACTTGCTGAGTGATTCCCAGTGTGTTGTAGAGGCCGGTTACTAGGCTCACATTGATCGCCTGAAGCGGTCAACCATGGTTGCTCTGAGGAAACGAAGCTATCTTCCGTCGTATCCTTATATCAATACTCCTAGCGTACCCCCTATCTCTACTATCCTACCTCAGTGTCACCAGCACTCAAGACCATTACACCTACTTAGTATCGAGGGGAACTTGAACCGAACAATATTGACGGCCACCAGGGCTAGTTATGACCTATCCCCGATGAAAGCGGTGTCGAGCACATCGGCTCCCGCCTTTCTCCCAAAGCACGGGAGCCCTCCCGGCCATGTCACGCAGGAGTTAAAAAAGACAAAACAGAGACAACTCAGGAACAACGCAAAATAATCCCACGAGCTACTGAGACGGGTGCGTGGTCGCGGCGTCCCTTCGCCGCTCTAACCGGGTGTGCCAGCGGTACATTCCGCGGTCCCCTACGACATGATAGGTTCCCACGGGGCATAAGCTTTCCCTCCTTAAGGGGTTGTCACCACCCTTAGGGGCGTATCCCTACTTAGCTATTGACCCACATATGAAAGCTTTCACATGCAATCGCGAAGGTAGATCAGTCGATGGCATTTGCTCGTTCGCTTTAGTATACATACACTTGGTTAACGCCAAGTGGACCTGAACGTCGTCCGTTCCTTAGGACGCTGATCTCCTAAGTATGAACCGGGCGCCAGTCGACTGGGACTGTCTCAACCAAGTGTGAAACCGTCAACTCAATCCTTGTCCCCTTAACACATGGTGAAAATAAAGATATAATAACCATACATAATTACATCCAAAGGGAATCGACGATAGTCGATAGGAAGGTATATCCAATTTGAATTGATAACTGAAAAAAAATCAAAATCATCATTAAATACATTCAATAAAACAAGATCAAAAATAAAATATGACCGTCCCGGGTCAGACTCACAAAACAATCATTTAACCGCCAACGAGGAGTTGGCTTCGATGCAACGGATAAGGTAATCGGCCGCCTTGGTTTTGACTTGATGAGACGCGTTGCCAAGGTCATTCATTTCACCCTACCGCTGACTTAAGATTAGACACGCGCACCTGTTTTCACATGCTTCCAATTTTTGTTGGATGATAAATTGCTTTGTTAATGATTTTTGATCATGTGCATTGCTTGAAGTGTTATATGCCTCTCCCTCTAGGAAGTGGTCTGGGAACTCCTCGTCCGAGCACAAACCTTGGATCTAAGAAATCGGGCCGTCTCCACCGAATCGGCAAGTACCCCCCCGTAGAACGGTCCGCTCTGGGTCGATAACAGGGATGACTCTTGAAGCAACGAACCCCCACCCCAGATGCTCCCTAGAGAAAGAGAGTGTATCCACTGTGAGTAGTTTTCAAGTTATTCTTATTTCTCTTGAGTTCAGGGTAGATTGGATGAAAAGAAATCGAAGGAGATAGAGAACGAGAATCATTTGGACAAGAAAAAATAAATAAGGTCGTTCGGGATATAAAGGGTAATCCTCGGGAAAACAAACTAAGTTCAATTTAATATTGTCTTTTTTATTTTAATCCAATTATTTTTCGGCACACATTGGATTAACCGCTTTCAAAACACACGCCCTTTTGATAACCAAACAGAGCTAAGTACGATAAAAATAATTTTTTTTTTTTTTCCCAAATAGGCAAAATAAAGATTTTTCGCAAGCATTCATTTACCTACTTGCACTCAAAACAACACAACCAAGTTCAAAAGAAAATAGTAGAATCTCATACTCGAGTCAGACCTTTCCATTCGCATGCATGACTCGTAGAACTTTCCTCTACCTTTTTTTTTGAACATCAAAACAAACAGGGTCAAGCAAAGTGCGAGTTCACACAGGTGTGAAGGAAAATCTGAGTCAATCAACTGACTGACCTTGAGTGAAGTTTGTTTCGGCTCACTCAAGAAAGCCGAGTAATATATCAATCAAAARAAAATGACCGCCGTAGAAAAAATATGCAGCTCACAACTCCACAAGTTGTGACCTTTCACCTGAATCACGATTCGTGTCCTTCTCCAAGTGCTCGTTCACACCATTCTTGGGTCACCTGAGATGTCTGAATGAGATAACCCTCAAAGAGCTCAAAGAGGGTGCTCCCATAATCAAATCTCACTTCATCCCAATGTCTCATACTGTCCTATCACGATCTTAATTGCACCTTGACTACCAAGGATACTCCCTCAATCAGCCACAAATCCACGCCGCCTCTCACCACGTCCACTCACAATAACCATATCAACATGTCGATCCTGATCCCAAAACTAGTCTCACTTCGTCCCAAAATGGTCTCAGACGATCCCAATGCAGTCCCATATCATTAGCCTCAATACCAGATGGTCCATAACTCAAAACCGCTTACACCGCGCGCTGTAAGAAAAAAAATTAAGGTGACCCTGACTAAAACAGCAGGTGCCGATAGCCTCAGCGTTCAGTGCCATGTGCACTCATTTTGCACTTCCTTTACATCGCCAACCCACACACCACTTCTGCACAATCCCAACCGTGCACCACTGCCATATTGGAATCCACCATAACCGCCACACATCACAAAAATACGACATCACCCCTGTATCATCCCTGTTCCTTGGATACGGAGAAACCCACACATGCCATAACATACGTAGACTACAAAATACAATGTAATTCGTTTTTTTAACCGCTAAGTTTTTGAAAGTGAGCAACAACCAAAACAGAGTCTTCTCAGTACAATATTGTGCCTGTTTGTTGTAATAAAGAGTGATGACTATTCGTAGCGGACGAATAATTTTTTTTTTACATTTTTTGAACGGTGTTGGTAAACTGTTTGTAAACAGACTTTCAACAATTTTTAAAGAGGAGATGCTGTTTTTATACACATTTTCAACAAAACTTCAACTGATTACAAACTACTGGTCCATCACTGAAATTATATTGTCCCGTATGACCAGTGTATCCAAAAGGAAGATTTCATTGGCATCCCATGTGTTCAACAGGATACCCTCATAAATTGTGTAGGAAACCTGATTTTCAACAGCTGAATGTAGTACAAATCATACTAAAATTCTGCATGTTCTAAAGCTGCATTTTTTCTGTTGTGCAAGCTCAACCTCTAGGCCACACTGAAATCCACCATAACCGCCACACATCACAAAAATAATGGTGACTCTCCGGCATTGATGCCGCAAGTGCCAGCACCTCAAACAACCACACCACCAATGCCGCACGACCAAAATGTTATCGTCGTAACCACAAAACACTGCTGTGAAAAAAACTCCGCCACACAAATCCAGCAGTATTGTCCCCACCAGATACACCATTGTTGCAGTGCCTCCAAACGAACAACACTTCTCCTTTGGAAGGCCTTGATGCCGCCACACCGTTAGTCCGACAACACCTCCCACCGAAAGTGTCGCTGCCGCTGGCCTTATGGCCGCAACACCTGCCCATACACACAACACACGTACAAGGATGGGGAAAAAAGCTCCCAGCGCTCAGCTATGGCTGCCTTCCCTCTCCTCCTCCAACTCTCTGCAGACCTCCATTCCACCAGCAACATCTCCTCTCCAGCGGCATGCAACAGTGAACCAACATTCACCCAAGCGAATGTCCCAGCGGCACTACTACAAGTGCGAGGCTGCTGGGTGGAGTGCTCGCTTTTATTGCCAGTTGAAGGCATGTGGGCAGCTGCTTTGCCCACAGCTAGGCAAAATTCTCCACTACTCCTGGCGCTTGATCCAAATCAAGGGTCAAGAACTCAGTCCCTTGATTTCCTCCTAGGGAGACCAAGGTCAAGTACCTGGCCGTCTTCCCAGGCCAGATACTCCTGCAAATGACTATACTCAGCCATTTTCTTCAGCCTGCTCAAAACGAACAGGCGCAGTCCCATCCGCCCCTAGAAACTTTCGGGGCTGCGCCTGTTCCACGACCGCGACCATATTCGAGGCCGTTTTTTTTTTCCCCTTTTCTTATCTTTTCTTTTCTTACCCCCCCCCTTTCATTTTCCCCTGTGAGGGGGCAACTTGTCGTTCGAAATGAACGACCGCCCCTCACAGAGTCGAACTAGAGTCAGACTTCAACAAGGTTTATCTCCTCCAGCCGCGCCCGTACGTGGCGCAAGGAGGGCGTCAGGTTCAGGCTCCCACTTCATCGAAGAATAAAAAAGCAACGTTGTTGTGAACGCTTGGGTGCCACGGCCAAGTAAGAGCCCCTCTTTCTCTCTCTCTCTCTATATAGTCGACGCTACAGACAGCGACAAGCGAGCTGTCGTGGCAGCCCTACTACGAGAGAGGCGACTCGAGGCCCAAAGGTCGCCGCAAAAACGTTCGTTCGACCACCAGATATTAACTTGCTCGTCCCTCGCTGTCTGGAAACCACCCAAAGAGTGCGCAAAGAGTCCCTCGTAACTCAAGTGCAAAGTCCCAAACCCCATGCTCGAATGTAGCCGCGTACCGCGGCAGATACATTCGATTTTGCACATCCTATTGTAGCAAGTCAGCCCGTTCATCAAAACGAACGGGCACTTTCAGAAGACCACGAACTAAAAGAAAAAAAAAAAGAAAAAAACAAAGAAAATATTAAATAAATCTAACAAAGGAAATCTAGAACGACCCAAAGAAAATCAACTCTTTTATAAGAAGAGCTTAGCCATGACATTCCTCCTGCGTGTGGCCCTGCAGGCCTTGGCTGCCTATGGCCTTGCAGACCCTGCTTGAGGCCTAACAGGCCTCGCTTGCTGGCCCTGCGCCATCGGTTAGTCGAGTGACCACGACTTGACTGGTCACCTAACCGGGTAGGCCTCGACATCGACCTGTTGCCACCCTTTTTCGTGGCTGGCTATCTATCGATAGCCTGAGCGACCTCCCATTTCCCACGACCCTCCGTTTAGCCTACTTAGGCTCTGAATCGCGCGGTTGCGCCTTACTTTAACATTTACACGTCTATGCTTCTCTGCGGCTTTGACAAAAGCGAGGCATTGCCAGTTAATGTCGTTACTCTCGCACGTCAAACGTGTTTGGACTAAAACTCAAAATTTTTAGTCTTTCAGTCATAAGTCAGGTCTGAATAAACTTGTGGCAAACGCGAGTCTCATCAAGTCCTTCAATTCAACGAAAGAGTCGGACAACGTCCAACGTTTAAAGTCCTCGACAAATGGCCTTGTCACTGACGGGTCTTTCGAGTTAACCCCCTGACGGGTCTTTTTAAACGTACCAACCTCCTGGAAGTAAATCAGACAAAATCTGAATGACCAAAAAAATATATATCTTACTGAATATCACATCTTAATTAAATAATAATTCACGTCGCAACATTTTTATCCATATAAGTCCTTGAAAAACGCACTGATCAAGACAAGTCTCCCTGTCGCAAGCAAACTCTTTAAAGGACGGAGGATAACATTGATCAAGACAGATTTCGCTGCTGCATACGAACTCCTCTATTTTATAAGATAGCACTGATCACGACGTTTACCCTGCCGAAGATGAACTTTTCTCTCAATCAGAAGAAAATGTTGATCAAGACAGGTTTCCCTGTCGCAGACAAGTTCCTCTCTACTTCATGTTTGAGAACACAACGCCGATCAAAACAGGTCGCCCTGCCACAGATGAACTCTTCGATCCATCAAAAGAAAATGTCGATCAAGATAGGTTTCCTTGCCACATACAAATTTCTTTCTACTTCAAGTTGAGAACAAAACATTGATCAAAACAGGTCTCCCTGCCGCAGACGAACTGCTCTCAATTAATATTTGAAAAAAAAATTTAATCAAGACAGATTGCTTTGCCGCATCTATACCCTTCAAAGATCGGAGGAGAACTCTGATCAAAACATGTTTCCCTGCCGCAGACGGACTCCTCTCAATTCCATTTTTGAAGAGAAGGTTGATCAAGACGGGTTATCCGGTCGTAGACCCACTCCTCAAATTTCATCTAATGACAAAAATGAAGAAGAACGTAATTTAAGACAGGTTGCCTTGTCACTGACTAACTCCTTTATTGATCTAAGCTGCGACATGAAATTACTATAGCGAAAATTATTATACTTTATATCATGTTAAATGTTATAGCGGACCTCCGGTTGGCCTGTGAGACTAGCCCCTTGACCTGTTCTCACAAGTCTGTGTTGTATTCGGGGTAGTCCTGTCCAGGTCGGTACCTCTATTGGTACCAGTCAGTCCGCTGGGGTATACCCCAACTGTTGTCTGTTTTCCGGATCATTCTACATTCGCACAATTTGGAGTACGTGTTGGAGTCTAGCGTGGGAGTTGCGCTGTGCCATCTCGCCACCCCCCCTTCTTCCTCCATCTCCATCTCTATCCCAAGCGGAACACCACACCTGATGAGTCCACCACATTGGTATCGGAGCGGGATCGATCCTTGATCCCGCCCATCCACCCTAGTCATCCCGCTGTCCGGTAGTGGACCGCGTTGCACTTTCCCGGTAGGGAAAGTAGTGCAGAAGATCCGTCCGCCATCGTTGCGGACGCCACGGAGCTGCAGCAGGCGAAAAGCAACATCTCGTAGGGCGACTGCAATCATTGCGGGCGGCAATAATGCTTGGCCGCTTGTGCAGGAGGGCCGAAGCAGCGCTCCTCCAACCCCACTGGCGGCGCTGTCAAATTTTGGCTGCAAAATTTTTCGTTTTTGCGTGATGGTGATCACGCACTTTACGGCGTATGGGATTTGAACCCGGGCAGACGGCGGTGGCGAACGTTACAGGACGGTGTGATAACCACTGCACCAAGTGGCGCAGGTGGCTGGGACGGGCGGAAGGAGGTTTTTGGCCCCCCCCCCGTCGACGAGTTCCGAAGTGCAGCCGGCGGCGGGGGTAGGATCAGGTTCGGGGGTGAGTTTCAGGGTTCCGGTGATTGGAAGTATCGTGGCGAAAGATCTCGTGCCCCCACTCCCCCCACGTTTCGACGGGTTTGGAGGACAGGTTGGAGCAGGGGTAGGATGAGTTTCCGACACTGGTGGCTGTGATGTGGCGGGCGCGGGAGTGGTCCCAGCATGCCGGCCTGACGGCCAGTGCTGTTTGTGGCTTGAAGACCCCCTGATCAGGGGCTGATCTACACTAGTGAGGGTCTGCTCACACAGCATACCTTGGCGCTGCAGTGCTGCTGCAAGGGGCTGATCAAGATCTCAGCCCCCTCCCTCCTCCAGTTGGCTTGCTGCCGTGAAGGCGAAGACCCTCCTAGTCTTGGTATACCTTGTGCCCTTGGAGATACCAAGGGCCAGGTATCACTTCCTTCTTCCCTCTCTCCACTATTCCACTTTCTCTACCTCCTCTCTCTCCTCTTACCCACCCCACTCACTTCCTTCTAATCACCCTCACTACTCATACCCCTCTCCCCACCCCACCTTTTCTCCCACCACCCACTATTCTTCTCTATTTTATTCATTTATTTTCTTTTCTTTCTCCCTTCTCTCTGCCCCTTGATCCCTCTCCACCTTTCCCATCCCTTTCTCTCCCTTTCCCCCTCCCTCCTCTCCCCGAACTACAACCCCATCACTCCCCCCATCTCCCTCTATACTCTTTTTCTCTCTCACCTATTTCTCTCTTTTCTCCTTCACTTTTTCATCCCCCTTCCCCCCAACTTCGAAATTTTTCTGTTTTTCTTCTTTCCATCTTTCTTTTGATTTATATTTGCTCCCTTTTCCAAACATTCGAATTATCTTATTCCCCCCACTCTTTTCTCATTTTCTGATTTTTTTTTTTTTTTTTTTTTTTTTATTTTGAAAATTTGAATTTCTTTGCGGTACCCTTAAATCTGATTAGGTGTTAGTCATTCTTGCTTCGACACACATTTTCACCCCGTGGGGGTAACGAAGTGCTGCCAAAATTTTCCCATTTTACTTAGCCTTTCTTCTTGACGGCACACTTTGACCCCATGGGGGTAAAGAAATGGTGTCGGAATTTTTGAAAAATCCTACATTTAATTTTTCTTCACTTCCTCATCTAATTATTTATTTATTTATTTCTCTATTTTTTTATTTATTATTATTTTATTTATTTTCTGAAATTTTTAATTTGCGGCACTTTGAAACTTAGTTTAATTATCTTGGTCTCTTCTTTCCCTTAGCACATTCTTGACCCCATGGGGGGTAGGGAAATGCTGCCGAAAATTCCAAAAAAATAAATATTATTTCTCTCCTCACATTTTGTTTCCTTATTTTTTTAATTTTTTTAATTATTTAATTATTTAATTAATTATTTATTTATTATTTTTCTCTCGAAATTTCACAGTTTATTTATTTTTCTCTCGCCTCCCCCATTCTTGCTGTTCTTTTTCTTGATTAGGTCACCAGTACCCTACCCCAACTACTCAAACTCCGGTGAGGGTCTCCTTAGGGTTTTTCTAGGGTTTAGGGTTTTCCTAAACACTCTCTTACTCCCCCTTTCCACTCGGGCACCCTGGACCCAAACCACCTCTCCCCCTTTGACGGCGCCTATGCTCGATTTACTAGAGCCGTCCGTCGCCTTCTATCGCAGACTTCCCCCTACGCCCTCCGCTCATGCAGACCTCCCCCGACCGTCTCTAGTCCGGCCCGTTACCTCCCCATGGCCGACGGCGTGTCCCAAGCTGCCGAGGCGACGACGACCTCGGCATCGGGCTCCACACCCGTGCTGACGGAATAGGGCCATTAGCCCCAGAGGGATATGCACACCCTCATCACCTCCCTCCTTGCGCCCTTACAGACACAGGTGGCGACTCTTGCTGCTGACCTGCAGTAACTCCAAGACGCTGACCGTCCTTCCTCTCCTCACTCTCTCTCTTCTCCTGGCTCCCAGTCCGGGTTCCCCGTCCTCCGACATGGTGGCCACGACGGAGCTTCCTCCTCTACCGCCCCCGATCCACCATCCTGGTGACCGTCCACGTTCCCAGCGCGACGACCGCCACGGGCCAAGCCCTCCCTCACTCTACGGGCGCACCTGCTCAGATTCCGGTCACTACGACCACTGGACCACAACCCGCTGCCATGGTCTCAGCTTTTCCGGGTGCCCCGCTTCTCCCTTCTCTTCGCACGACCGCAGCGCCACCTGGCTCTCCCCCCTGTGGGATGCCCCGCGCCGCTCGTGCGCCCACTTCCCCCACTCTTCCTCCTGCTACTCCTCGCTCAATCTACTTTCGACGTCTCGAGGTCGAGCTTGCCCAGACCCGGGACGACCTCGCTCTCTTACGCCTTCAGCCACCCTTACCCTCACACGTGGCCGCGCCTTCGAGCGCACCCCGTTCCTCCTCTACTCTTCCTTCCATGCAGGCTCGCTTCCCTCGCCCTGCACCCTATCCATCCCCATCCTACCTTCTTCCCATTCCCTCGGTTGCCGCGGTTGCCCCCGCCACTCCCTCATGCGGCCCAGGCGTACAGTCAGTTGCGCCCCTTTCTCCAGGGTCTACGCCGACTTACTGAGCCATAGCACAAGCCTCTGCTCCTCGATCCCCTCGCCGCCAAAATGTTGGTGCACCACTCGGCCGCTTGGAGGACATTGCTTTGTACGACGGTACAGGGATACGCGTGTCTCGATGGCTGCAGTCTGCCACCATACTCCAGCTCATGGGCGCCCCACCCGATACATGGGTGGATCACCTCTCCACGCGCCGGCGTGGTGGTCCCTTCGACGCCTGGGAGGATTTCTACGTGCACTCCCTTCGTGAGGGTCGGACCCCAACCTTCATGAATTTTCAGGCGTTCCTCGAGGACCGCTTCAGAGCCCGACATGACGTCACTGACGCCTTCGAGCGCGTCGTCAGCACACGCTGGTCCGACTTTGGTGGCGCTGCCTGCCTGAACCACCACAGGTCTTTAAGGACGCCCGCCTCATTTGTGATGTGGCGTTCCTCGCTGAGGCTGCCCTCATCGACCGTTTCTTGGCCAGCCTTCCCCTTGAGTACCGCTTCGAGTTATGGCGGTACGAGTTCACATCGGCCCCGCAGGCCTATGAGGCCGTCGGGACCCTTCAGCGGATGCGGGCCCGTCTTCACCCCGCTTCCTCCTCCCAGCCTCAGCGTAATGGCTACGCCCCCTCTTCCTCTCACGACACTTCCCAGCGCCGCTCTCCTTTCCGCGGTTGCCCCCGCAGTTCTCTGCAGCAGGGCCGCCACTTCTCGCGCCGCTTCAGCGTGCTCGAGTATGGTGAGCAGGACGCCGTTGCCCCGCTGCCGCTTGAGGGTGACCATAGCGACGACCACGACCTCGGCGAGGTCGTCCACTACCACCTGGAGGACTCTACTCTGCCTATGGCCGAGCGCCTCGAGCTCATCCTCTCCGCCGTCTCCCGGACACGCAGCCGCTCCGGTCATGCTAGCACGTCGCCCCCCGAGGTCCCTCAGTAGGATCTCCCTCAGGGCTTTGTCCCTCCTCGCGGTGTCCTTTCCGTTGAGGAGTGGGCGGCCATTTTGGGTCGGCGTGGGTGTTTGTGCTGCCGGCAGGACGGTCATAACTCCTCACAGTGCCCTTACATTGCTGCCCTCAACCGCCACTACGCTGACCTTTCCCGCCAGCGTCGTGCTTCGTCCCCCCCGGCGCCTCCCATCCCCGCGGCGCCTCCTAGCCACGGTGCAGTGTACACTTGCGCCCTCCTCAGTAGTGGGCTTCCCGACATCTCCGTCGCATTTCGCCCCTCTTGCTACTGGAGCTGAGGTATCGCGGGACTCGACAGAGTGTACTCAGCCCTCTGTCACGGTACCGTCTGCGCCTCCGCAGACCACCATCTCCCCTCMTTCCCCGCCGCGACTACCGACGCGTCGAGCCATTCGCTCAGCCCGTTGCAGCGAGCAGCTTGCTACTCGCGAGGACGTTGTGTCCTCTCTTCTGGACTTGAGCATGCTCCAGGCTCGTCAGGAGCGACTCA
>BFEA01000501.1:257458-270362 GCA_003427395.1 Chara braunii | reverse complement strand
GATCAGACGGTCACCGACCTCCCCTTCTTCCTCACTCTCGAGCCGACTGATCATTCCCCGGCGTCTCGTCGCCACCGCTCCTCTGCACATTTCGATGTGATGGATATGGGGTACGACATCATTCTCGGTACTCCGTGGTCTCGTCGGTTCCGCAGCACAGAGGCCGATTGGGCGACCAAAACTCTCGTTCTCAAAAAGAAGTGTGGACATACGTATCGCGTGCCTTTCATAGGTACCACTGCGACACCACGCCCCGACCCTCCTCCCCCGGAGCCTTTCGTGCCCACACCATCTCCTACTATCACCGTCACCTCGCCTCGACTGTTCGCTCACTTCATCCGATAGGACGACGTCACCTAAATGTTATGGATCTCTTGCATTATGATCCACCCTGTCCTGACGTCGAGCTCATCTCTCTGGAGCCAGATCCTCCTTCTATCTTCATGGCTCCCATCTCTACTTCCGTCCCTCCGCCGTCCGTTGAGTCCACCCCGCCGTCACGCCCTGACGCTGACGCTGATGAACTCGCACGCTATACGGCCAACCTGAAGCCCGCAGTTCGTGACATCATTCGAGAGTACCACGATGTTTTCCCATCGTCGTTCTCGTACGCCGGCATCCCACCGATGCGCGACGTTGAGCACTCCATCCAGTTGGTGCGTGACTGCCATATTCACCACCAGACACCCTACAGGCTCTCGATCCAAGCGGCCACCGAACTCAAGCGTCAGCTTGAGGAGCTCCTGACACTGTGTTTCATTAAACCCAGCAACTCCCCATGGGGTGCACCTGTCCTCTTTGCTCGCAAAGTGGATGAAACTCTCCGTCTCTGCATCGACTATCGTGGCCTCAACCTCTACACGGTTAAGAACAGCTACCCCATGTCTCGTTCCAACAAGCTGTTCGACCGCCTAGCAGGCAACCGCTTCTTTACATAGATTGATCTTTGTAGCGGTTACCATCAGATCCGCGTCGCTGCAGTGGACCAGCCGAAGACAGCGTTCAGATCGCGCTTCGGCCACTACGAGTTTACGGTGATGCCATTCGGCCTCACCAACGCACCCGCTACCTTCCAGAGGGCGATGAACGACATCTTCAGGGACATCCTGGAGCAGTACGTTCTCGTCTACCTTGACGATATCCTGTTCTAATATCGTACCCTTGAGGAACATCTTAGACACCTCCGCGATGTCCTTGACTGCTTGCGCAGACATGGCTTCTACGCCAAGCTGAGCAAGTGCCGCTTTGGCCAGCACAAAGTGAATTTCTTAGGACACTACGTGTCTGACCAGGGTCTCCACATGGACGACGCGAAGACCAGTGCTATTGAGGAGTGGCCCGTCCCTACATCCGCCAAGCAGCTTCGCAGCTTCCAAGGCCTCACTAGCTACTATAGTAATTTCATCCAGGGATATGCTAGCTATTCCTACGTCCTTACCTCTACCTTCCTCCTGAAGAACCCGCCATGGCATTGGACACCCCTCCACGAGGACGCCTTCCACGCCCGCAAGAAGGCGGTGACATGTGCACCTGTTCTTCACCTACCTGATTTTGATCGCCCTTTTATCCTTACCACCGATGCGTCAGACTTTGCTGTAGGAGCAGTGCTTTCCCAAATTTTTCCCTCCTCTCCTGATTCCTCTTATCCTTGTATCCCTCACTTCCCAGCCCCTACCCCTACCACTGCCTTCCGCCTGACGCCTACTCGTCCAACTACTGACGTACCTTCTATTGACTATTTTCCTACCATCGCCAAGGGCGGCACTGTCGAGTCTCGCTCAGGTGATTGTTGGATAGCCTTCTACTCCCGTCAGCTCCTGCCCGCTGAGATAAACTACACTGTTGATGAACATGAGGTTCTCGCAGTAGTTTATGTCGCTCGGCACGGGCAATACTACCTTCACGGGGCACCATTCACGGTGCGCATAGACAACTCTGTTGTCCAGTCTTTTCTGACACAGCCGAAGTTCACTCCTCGATAGGCTCGCTGGTGGCGCGACCTATCCGAGTTCAGTTTCACCACTAAGCACATAAAGGGTGAGACTAATCGGGTCGCAGATGCCTTATCCCGGCGCCCTGACCACGATCAAGAGCAGATTCAACTCGCTTCCATCTCGGTCACCAACGTCCACCACTCAGTGATCGACGAGTTTCGCACTCAGTACCGCCACTGCCCCGACTATCGCGACATCCATGCGATCCTTCGGAGTGGCAAGACCGTCCCGACCTACTCTCTCAAGGACAACGGTCTTGTGTACTGGCACGATTCACAGGGCATCATAGAGCCCCGTATTTGCGTTCCCTCCACTGGACAGCTACGTGTCCGGGCCGTAGCAGAGTTCCATGACCAGGAAGTCGCCGGTCATATAGGCTTCCACAAGACGTTGGCTCGTGTGAGCCGCCTGTACGTCAGGCCGAAGCGCAAGGACTTTGTGAAGGACTACGTCGCAGAGTGTCCCACCTGTCCGGAGGTGAACAGTGCGAACCACTTGCCTTATGGTTTGCTCCAACCTCTTCTTATCCCTGAGGGTCGTTGGCAGTCCATCTCGATGGACTTTATCTGTCCTCTTCGTCCTTCAACCCCCCGCGGTCATGATGCTATCCTGGTCGTTGTCGATCTCTTCACGAAGCGTGCACACTTTGTTCCGCGCCGCTATGCCATCAGCGCACGTGAGGTTGCCAACATTGTGTTTGACCGAGTCGTGCGTGATGACTGCTTACCTCTGAGCATCATATCAATCTGACAGTGACCTGCGCTTTACTAGCCGATTCTGGCGACAGTTCCACGAGGTTTACGGTACCCAGCTCCGCTTCTCCTCGTCTTACCATCCCCAAACTTATGGTCAGACCGAGGTCACGAACAAGACTCTCGAAGATATTCTCCGAAAGATTGTTCGTGACGACCAGCAGTGGGATCTCCATCTTGTCCACGCGGAGATAGCCTACAACCACGCCGTCTCGCCAGCCACGGGGATGTCGCCTTACTATTGCGACCTCGGTTATCACCCTCGTGTTCCCGTGGACTTCCTTTGACCAATACAGATGCACCCCGACACGAGTTGTCCAGCGTTGGATGATTGGGTTGCACACATGACGTCGATCATGAAGACCGCGCATGAGCACATAGACGTTTCCCAGACTCGCATGGCAGCACGTGCAAACCGATCGAGGATGAATCATTCATTCAAAGTCGGTGATGATGTGCTTATCGACGCCCGCTACTTACAGCTCGAAGCGGACACGCTTTGCAAGTTTCAGCGTCGCTTCTTTGGCCCATGCCGCATTCTTCAGGCCGTCAGTTCTGATACGGCTTCTAGCCCGGTCAACTTTCGTGTGAAGCTGCCCGACTACCTACGCCAGACTCGTGTGCACGATGTCTACCACGTCTCGTTACTGCGTCCCTAGCACAGACCGTCTGAGCGTCTCGTTGGACAACCATACGAGCGCCCTCCACCCATCATGGTGGACGACCACGAGGAGTTTCTCATTTCAGACATCATTGGTCGCCGAGTCACCGACGACAACCCTGCCCATGTCGAGTATCTCGTATGTTGGAAGGGTTGCCCTGATGAGGAGGCTACTTGGGAGCCCCTCGAGCACTTGCAGCATGTTACGCATATTGGTGTGTGCCTATGACCGTGCTCGTCGTGTTGGTTTGACTGCTCCTCCTCAGCCCACTGACCCTCCTCCTTCTCCCTCGACTGAGGAGACCGATGAAGTCAAGCCTGCTTCATCTGAGGCAGACCTTCAGCAGCAGCCGGATGCTTCTGAGCGTCCACAGCGCACTCCTCGTCGTCCTGTTCGATACAATGATTGACTCTGACTTATCTTCCCACGTCTTTGACTTCTCAGTATTCCATCCACTCAAGTTTGGTATATGTCTGTGTAGCACACCGAACATGTTCGGCGCCCCACCGAGCAGCCGAACGTGTTCGGACTCTCGGCCGAGCGGGAACCGAACATGTTTAGCCGAGCGGAAATTAGGGGGTTGCCGAGCGCGTCCTCATGTGTGTGTGGTGTGTGGGGTGTGTGTGGGGTTTGTGTGGGGTGTCTGGGGGTGCATGTGTATGGGGTGTGTGTGTGTGTATGTTCAGGAGTGATGAGCGATGCCCCCCATGGCCCCCCAAACCCTATATATATATAAAATAAATAAATAAATAAATAAAATAAAAATATTCGGGCTCGGTCCATTTTGGGTCATGTTCGGGCTCGGTACCGAGCGTTGGGGTTCGGTCACCGAGTCCGAGCGCGATGCTACGCATGTATACGCATAGGCATCGGGACCGTAGCGTTGCCTTGGCTTCCGAGCTTACGGATCCAGCTCCGACTTCCTCTACCTTAGGAGTCATTTGCATGATTCCCTTACCAGGCTCCGTTGTTCCCTTGCATGGTCAACCCTCCGTAGCGGTCACCCCTTTAGTCGAGCATTACCCGCCCGGATGGTCTATCTGTTAGGGTCATTGGTTCTGTTCGCTCCCAGTTCCCTACCCTCATTGAGCCTGATGACATGTGTCCCCCTGTCATTATGTGTGGATGCCCTTAGGAGTTATCGACCCCTAGGCTGCATTCGCCACCCTCAGAGACCATCCCACCTTTTGGTTTGCGACACACTTCTCCTGTGACATATGATTGTCTTGTTGTTGCTTTGTTGCTCTCAGACTGAGGCTACTGCCTCTGACATTTCTAAGATTTAGTTGTTCTGCTTTTGTTGTTCTTATGACTTATACACTAGTCATTTGTTTCTAGACTGAGGCTACTACCTCCAACATTGCAGGATCTAGTTGTCATTACTTTCTGTTTTCCTATGACATGTATGTTAGTTAGTTGCTTCTGCTTTCACTTAGGTTGTTAATTGTGACATTGCTGTTTTTGTGACATTTTCTATCCTAGGTTGCATCGCATGGACTCAGCATGGAGTTTGCTCCGCATCCTAGCCTACTCAGGTTTTCTTTTTCTTTGGTAGAGTTCCTCTTCTTGGTGGAAGCGTGCGTGTATCTAGGCGATCCATCACAGGCCGAGGATCGTGTAGCGGACCTCTGGTTGTCCGGTGAGACCAGCCCCATGGCCTTTTCTCACATGCCTTTGTTGTATTCGGGGTAGTCCTGTCCAGGCCGGTACCTCTATCGGTGCCAGCCAGTCCAGTTCAGTCCAGTCAGTCCGCTGGGGTATACCCCAGCTGTTGTCTGTTTTCCGGATCATTTTATATTCGCACAATTTGGAGTACGTGCGTTGGAGTCTAGCGTGGGAGATGCGCTGTGCCATCTCGCTCCCCCCCTTCTTCCTCCATCTCCATCTCTATCCCAGGCGGAACACCACACCCGGTAAGTCCGCCACAAATGTTTTCGTTCTTTCTGTGATATGCATCGAGGAGTGGTGTAATCCTCTTCAAAGGATAACATCTCGACATCAAGCCCCGCTCTAGATTCGAGCCTCACCACATTCTCTCTGATTCCGGTGTTTTGAACACTCAGTAGTTTATTAGTATGAACAGGGTAGCCCAACCCTTACTAAGGTCGATGTGAGTTACCAGCTCATATTCTTTCCTAGCAAGGTGGACCCGATAAAAACAATCGGGCTTGGGTGGTAAATCCAGACCCAACGTTTTTAGCGGTAACTGCCACAACCACCATCAAAACTTATGAGCTTCTTCCACACCTTCATCTCTTTCAGCGATAGTTTTGTTTTCCTTCCTTAACGACATAGGATCCTGATGACAACATCCTACTATGGACCAAGAGTATAACTTTGGCGCAGGCCTCACTATCACCTATAGAGCTCACAATTTTATCGCAAAAACACCATAACCTGATAGCAAACAAGATCTAAAAATTATAATGTTAAATATATAACTCAAATACATGCCTTATATATAAATAATACACATCCAAAATCACATTCATAAGGCAAGCACGTCACTATCCCGACCAAGAGTCGAGTTCATCTTTAAAAAAATCACATACTCCTACTCTTGCCCACGATGGCAAATACAACAACAAAATATAATAATTTAATCATAAATTATGACATAAATCAAAGGGTCTCTTTGAATATGCTTCTGTAGACGTCTCAAACAGTGTTTACAAAAATAAAATTGCATATGATAAACTTTGACAACTTAAATCAAAATTTTTATAGAATAATCGCACCCAAATTTGTTTATGAAAGGACGAAAATATAAAAAGTCACGATCCCACACAAAATTACAAAGTTTGGTAAAAAAAATCGACCAGAAATTAAACGATTTTTTTTTTGTCGATTTTTGATCCCTTACACGTATTCAAAGTATGTCTGACTCCACCACATCCCTTACACACAATGTTCTTCCAATAATATCTCACCCTTTTCGCTCGTTTCCCTTATCGACCTCGAGACTCTAACTTGCAACACTCCTTCTCTTGAGCAGCTGGCGTCGAGAGGCCATCTGAACAAACTTTCCTACCCTTTTTACTCAAAACATGTTGATCCATCCTTGGTTGTTCACTCCTTTCCTTTTCTCACTGATGCTCATGACGTAAGACATTTTGAATGTCTTTCATCAGTCCTCTCACTTCTGAGAGCATTGAAATGAGGATTGAATATTTTTTTTTGTTATTCCGATATTCCCCCTTAGTCTATAGCAAGCGAAGTTGCAGACGAACGACCTGATCAAAGTTTCCATTGTTAAAATTTGAACGGATCCACGTCCAATCTGACTTGCAGGTTACCCCACGACTAAGCTTCTGCTGCTCTGCGTTAGAAACATTTGCGAGAAAAATACGACATTTTTGTTTATGTGTTAAATCTTGTATCCGACAAATGGTTCTTTAATAGACAAGCAAAAACTTCTCTTCTACTACGTACGCATCCCGCTTGACATTCCTCAAATCCTCTAATGTTGTCAATTTATCCAAGAGCCAAAACTTTTCTAACATGGCATCTCGAAAATTCGACCATGTTGATGTTTCGCCTATTTTCCGGACTACATCCACAAGATCTTTTTCTACATATCTCAGCACTCGTCCCAACATTTTATGATCCTCCCATCTATTAATGGATGTAAGTTGCTCAAATTTCCTCAGAAAAGCGGAAAAAAAGTTGTCATCGAAAAGAAGGATTTCTATTTTTGGTAAACTTTCTCTCTTTGTATCTTTCTGCTCTAGGAGATGAACTATCCTTTAGAGATTCGATATATCTCTATCCTGATGACCACCTTCGCGTCTATTTTTTGCTTCAATTTCTCCTTATCATAACGAAAAACCAGGTGGAACGTCAGTCTAACTCTATACAGTCTAATTTAATGCCTTAATCCTACTCCACATTTGCTCAAATATTATATCTCTAATACTCCTCTTATCTCCTTCAATCAAGATAATCGGGAAGTTACTCGAGTTAAACCAGACTCCTTCCTTATTTTCACTAACGATACCCTTTTCAGCATCCAATTTGAAGCGTCTACGAAATTTTATACCATGACCTTTTATAGCACAATACACACATTGTAAAAATTTATAATAATATAAAGCTCGCCTTCTCCTTTCCTTCTTGCTTAAGTGTTCGCCTTGCATATAAGTTGGCGACTTGATATCCAAAGTGGTCAGAACATTTCCCCGAGATTCACATGGTCTAATGTTTTCAACTACACTATTCTAACGGCTGGTTCCTTGAACCCCTTGAACCAAGTTATGCGTAACCCTTTCAGCCTTAGCGAGCTTTTAATGATGTTTTAACTGATCGCTCTCATTACCGCCATCACTACCGAAATCTCCTTGCCTTCGCTTCCCTTTTATATCTCGACCATCATGTGACTTAGAAAACTTAATAATTATTAGTCTTTCGAACTTGTTCCAACTTTTGGTTTTAGAAACCAACTTTGCTACAACATCAAACACGTTTATATTCAACCATGACATCACTCTTTTCAACATCGTCTGCTCACTCCACTCATGAGCAGCAGCCGGTTGCTCGAAAGTTGAAAGAAATTGTACAACATTATCTCTATTGAAAATCAACACCTCGAGCTGTAGCCGCTCTTTTTATTTTTTTTCCAAGCGTTTTAATTAACTTTTCCATTTTGTCCCAAAGATCGTTATTGAACCTGCCACTTTCCGCCATCTCGTTATGAGAATATCAACCTACAAGCGATAAGGCGTAAAGGTAAAAAGCCGAAATGACTCGCAAGGTCTATCAAATATCAACCTACAAAATCGCTGTGAAAGTTTTCTACTGTTCCGTCGAGGTGAGCGGAAGATGATCAACTCATACCCTATTCCCTAAGGAAGTAGTATTAATAAATGACGATAGATCTAACTAAGAGACCGGTGTGATAATGGGTCGTCATCATGCATATTTTCAAAAGATGTTAGTTTGAAATCAAAATAAGTTATTAAAATATCCGAGTGTCATTCCGCTAGGGAGAACGATAGTTTGTCGTTATCCCCGACAATGTCGCAACCTGTCGATCACATCGGTCCCACATTTTTCGCAAAGCGAGGGAGCTCTTTCGACCATTTCACGCAGGAGTTAAACAAGACAAAAACAAAGACAACTCGGGGACGAATCAATACAATCTCACGAGCTGCCAAGACGGGTGAGTGGTCACGTCGTTCCTCCACCACTCTAGCCGGATGCGCTAGTAGTACATCCCGTGGTCCTCTACGAAAGGATAAGTTCCCACGGGGCATAAGCTTTCCCTCCCTAAGGGGTTGTCACCAATATTAAGGGCGTGTCCCTAATGAGTTACTGACCCACATATAAATGTTTTTAGATACAATCGCATATAGGTAGATCAACCGAGGGCGTTTGCTCGTTCGCTGTAGTATAGATACGCTTGGTTAACGCCAAGTGGACCGGAACATCGTCTGTCCCTTAGGGCGCTGATCTCCTAAGTACGAAGCGGGCACTGGTCAATTATGACTGTCTCAACCAAGAGTGAAACCCTCAACTCAATCGTAGTCCCTTTAATACATAGTTAAAAGAAAGTTATAATAACTATACATAATTGCATCCAAAGGGAATCGACCGTAGTCGATATGAAGGTATATCCAATCCGAATTGATAACTGAAAAAAATCAAAATCATCATTAAATACATTCAATAACACAAGATCAAAAATAAAATCTGATCACCCCAAATCGAACTCACAAAACAATCATACAACCGCCAACCAGGAGTTGGCTTCAGACAATAACTTCGATGCAGCGGAAAAGGTAATCGACCGCCTTAGTTTTGACTTGATGAGACTCTTTGCCAAAGTCATTCATTTCACCCTACCGCTAACTTAAGATTAGACACGCACACCTGTTTTCATATGCTTCCAATCTTTCTTGGATGACAAACTGCTTTGCTAATGATTTTTGATCTGGTGCATTGCTTGAAATGTTACATACCTCTCCCTCGAGGAAGTGGTCTAGGGTACTCCTCCCCCTCGTCTGAGCACAAGACTCGGATCTCAGAAGTCGGATCGTCTTCACTGAATCGGCAAGTAACCCTCCGTAGAACGGTCCACTCTGGGTCGATAAGAGGGTCTGCTCCTGAAGCAACGAACCCCCGCCCTATATGCTCCCTGGAGAATGAGAGTGTGTCCACTGTGAGTAGTTTTCAAGTTATGCTTATTTCTTATGAGTTCAGGGTAGCTTTGACGAAAAGAAATCGAAGGAGATAGAGAACGAGAATCATTTAGACAAGTACAAATAGATAAGGTCGTTTGGGATAGAAAGGGTAATCCTCGGGATAAAAAACTAAGTTCAATTTAAAATCGTCTTCTTTATTTAAATCCAATTATTTTTCGACACACATTGGATTAACCGCTTTCAAAACAAACGCCCTTTTGATAACCAGGCAAAGGTAAGTAGGAAAAAAACAATTCTTTTCTTTTTTTCCAAATAGGTAAAATCAATCCCCTTTGCAGACATTCTTCTACATACCTGCACTCAAAACAAAACAACCAAGTTAAGAAGAAAACAGTACAATCCCATACTCGAGTCAGACCTTTCCATTTGCATGTATAACTCGCACACCTTTCCTCTACCTTTTTTTTTTAACATTCAAAACAAATAGGATCAAGCAAAGTGTGGCTTCACACAGGTGTGAAGAGAAATCTGAGTCAATCAACTGACTGACCTTGAGTAAAGTTTGATCCGGCTAACTCATGAAAGCCGAGTAATATATCAATCAAAAGAAAATGGCCGCCGTAGAAAAAATATGTGGCTCACAACTCCACAAATTGTGACCTTTCTCCGGAATCACAATTCGTGTTTTTCTCCAAGTGCTCGTTCACACCAAGATTGAGTCACCTGAGACTTATGAATGAGATAACCCTCAAAGAGGGTGCTCCCATAATCAAATCTCACATCATCCCAATGTCCCGTACCGTCCTAACACAGTCTCAATTGCACCTTGACTACCAAGGATATTCCCCAACCAGTTGCAAGTCCATGACGCCTCTCACCACGTCCGCTCACAATAACCACATCAACATGTCGATCCTGATCTCAAAATCAGTTCCACTTCATTCCAAAATTATCCCAGACGATCCTAATGCAGTCCCATACCATCGCCAGCAATACCAGATGGTCTAGAACCCAAAACGGCTTACACCGCGCACCGTTAAAAAAAAAAAAGGTGACCCTTATTAAAATAGCAGGTGTCGATGGCTCTTGCGTTCAGCGCCATGTGCACTCATTCTGCACTTCCTTCATGGCGCCAGCCCACACACCACTGATGCATAATCCCAACCGTGCACCAGTGCAAGCTCAACCTCTAGGCCACACTAGAATCCACCATAACCGCCGCACACCACAAAAATAATGGCGACTCTTCGACATTAATGCCAGCACCTTAAACGGTCACGCCACCAATGCCGCACGACCCAAATGTTACAGCCGTAGCCACGAAACAATGCTGTGAAAAAAACTCCGCCGCACAAATCCAACAGTATTGTCCCCAATCAGATATACCGTTGTTGTTGTGCCTCCAAACGGACAACACTTCCCCTTTGGAAGGCCTTGATGTCGTCACGCCGTCAGTCCGGCAGCACCTCCTCACCGAAAGTGCCGCTGCCGCCGGGCTTACGGCCGCAACACTTGTCCACACACACAACACACGCACAAGGATAGGGCAAAAAACTCCCAACCCTCAGCTATGGCTGCCTCCCTTCTCGTCCTCAAACTCTCTGTAGACCTCCACTCCACCAGCAGCATCTCCTTTCCAGCGACATTCGACAGCCAACCAGCATTCACCCAAGTGAATGTCCCGACAACACTGCCACAACTGTGAGGTTGCTGGGTGGAGTGCTGGTTTTTATTGCCAGGTGAAGGCTTGTGGGCAGCTGCTTTGTCCACAACCAGACAAAATTCGTGAGTGCTCCTCGCCCTTGATCCAAATCAATGGCCAAGGTCATCAACCTCCAGAAGTATCTGGCCGATTTCCCAGGCCAGATACTCCTGCAAATGGTTGTGCTCAACCATTTTCTTCAGCTTGCTCAAAACAAACAGGCGCAGTCCCATCCGCCCCTAGAAACTTCCAGGGTTGCACCTGTTCCGTGGCCATGACCATTTTCCCGACTGTTTTTTTTTTTTTTCCTTCTCTTATTTTTTCTTTTCTTATTCCCCCCCCTTCATTTCCCCTTGTGAGGGGACAACTCGTCGTTCGAAACGAACGGTCGCCCCTCACAGAGTCGAATTAGAGTCAGACTTCAACAGGGTTTCTCTCCTCCAGCCTTGCGCCCGTACCTGACGCAGGGAGCGCGCCAGGTTCAGTCTCCCATTTCATCGAAGAATAAAAAAGCAACGTTGTTGTGAACGCTTGGGTGCCACGGCTGGGTAAGAGCCCGTTTTTCTCTCTCTGTCTCTCTCTAAAGTCGCGGCTGGGGACAACGACATGCGAACTGTCGTGGCAGCCCCACTACGAGATAGGCGACTGGAGGTCCAAACGTCGCCGCAAAAATGTTCGTTCCACCACCAGATAACGACTCGCCCATCGCTCGCTGCCTGAAAACCACCCAAGGAGTGCGCAAAGAGTCCCTCGTAACTCAAGTGCAAAGTCTCAAACCCCATGCTCGAATGTAACCGCGTACCGTGGTAGATACATTCAATTTTGCACATCCTATTGCAGCAAGTCAGCCCGTTCGTCAAAACGAACAGGGACTTTCAGAAGACCACAAACTAAAAGAAAAAAGAAACAACAGAAAAAACAAACCAAAGAATACCTAAAAAAAAAAAAAAAAAACGAGAAAAATTTACCTTATTGCAAAAAAACAGTCGCCTGTTTTCATGGGCGACTATCAAGTGCCTTGGGGCTAAAACACCCCAGTCAGTTCCTAGTGCGCCAAGTAGCGCTTCATCTTCATTTTAGTTTTTTTTTAGTTTTTTTTTTTCATTTATCCCGTTGGCCCTGCCAACGGTCACTTCACATTGTGGTAAACCCACGAGATGTTGAAGTACAGACTCGAGTTCGAGTCCTGATGGACTCGAAATTCGGTTTGGGTCATTTCTTGATTTATGTGTATCATCCTTGAGCAGGGGCCATGCGAACGACTGATCTCGGCCGCACAATCTCCGAGATCATGCGGTCGAAATCGAACGAATTCGATCCCGGTTTCTGCCAGGTATGAATCAAGTATTGTAACCTACCGGGCTAGCTCTTATCACGAGAGTGATAAAAGTATATATGAACAACTTAGCCCTCACATTCCTCCTGCCTATAGCCCTTCAGGCCCCGCTGTCGGGCGCAATCGGTCCGGCACTGCGCGGGGCAGCGCGGGACCCTCCCGGCCGCGTCACACAGGAGTTGGTTTTTGCAACCCTTCGTCGCAATAAACATGGAGCTTCCACAAGCCGCTCCGGCCGGGTGCGCCAGCCATACCTCTCGCGAGCCCCTACGACAGGATAGGGCCTACGCGAGGCACGACTTACCTACACCTTATGGG
>BFEA01000501.1:236227-253438 GCA_003427395.1 Chara braunii | reverse complement strand
CCCCGCGGTCAACAACGCTGGACAAAGCACACGCAGAAGGTGGTCATGCAAACTGCCGCCAACACTTGGCCCACGCCCAACCTGCAGGTAAGTCARCCCTCTCACAACCCCCTCCTTCCTTGTTTGCGTCTTGAGTACGGTCACACGGTTACCAGCCGCCGCTCAGACCGTGATTGGCCCGCCTCAGATAAGCAACGCACCAGCTAGCCGGTAGACTACTGCCTCCACGGCCATGGTCAGCCACTTACCCGCAGCTACAACCCACCGAAACAGTCAGTATAGGCAACGGCAGATGGGAATAGCGTGGTACGAGGTTGACATAATAGTAGGTGGGGGCGTTAGGATCAATAGCAGATCTATAGTAGCTCGTAGCTGGCTGTAGCCGACTGCCTCAGTCGGCAGCCAGTCACGACACACAGCGGTGTTAGCCAYAATACTGCAGTCCAGGGCTTGGTCGCCCGCTACCTCAATCCGGCAAAAGAGGTCAATGCCCAGCCAGACTCCTCACCACCGAGCTCACTCCCTCAAATGATAAGGACGGCGCCTCCATCCCGCGACCTAGCTTACGTTGTCTTCAGCTGCAGAAGGTCAAAACCAAACGAGTCTGTCCCTTGGATATGAAAACATGCGCTGCTACGGCGCTGCTCCTCCTCTGCGCTCGCTACCCACCTCACCAAATAAGGATCTCCGTCCTTTAATCCTCTTATTATTATCGCGTTTCCTCATCCCACTACGGTGTTATTCTAGTGATGGACGTACCCGACCATTATTACGAMCAGGTTCAGCCTTATACAGTCAGGCCCCCTCCCCAACTCTACTTACTCCGTCCCGTCGCACCTACTCTACCTACTGCTGCACCCATTACGACAAGTCGGATGAATCTTTCGTTAGAACGCAGGCAGATACATCCCCACCACAAGGTGCCTCCCTCCTTCGACCGATAGGCTGAGCAACGGAAACCTCAACTAGTAAGTCTCCAATCCCCTGTCCGCTCTTACATCGATCGTTTAGRTGAGTAAAAATCTGAATGAACCTTTCCCCTGAAGCCAGGTAGATTCATCTTTCCCTCTGTAGTCCTTCCCACACGCAACTAGCAACCCTCATAGCGCAAAGCCTATTCTCTTCTTGCGAAATCGGACCGCGTCATTRGTTTCGCAGCACCTCCAAACCCCTATTTCGGCTCCTTCCTTACCCGATTTTGCTCAGAGATGAGCGAGACACCCCATCTTCCATCTCCTTCCTGCCCTGYTTCCGCCATATCTCGCGCACGAATTTCTCTCTCTATCTCTATATCTAATAATCGAGCACTAAAACTGACACTACTATCATATTCGCAAGGCCCTAATACCCCCATTCAACACCTCCCTTTGCCCATTTTAGGCAGGGATCGGGCGGGTTCTGTGTTCTCGATCGCGCCCCGACCGTCTTCCCTCTTCTCCGCCATCTCCCTTTCCGCCCGCATCTGGTGCCAAACCCCCGCCAGGTTCACTCAACCTCCTTCACTGCCTGTGGCCCGTCACTACCCGTTRTCGCCGTACTCCCTCTCTCCTTAATGCGCTGTCCACCACAGTGGCCGGCTATACAGCSMYGGACCTTCTCTCCGCCATGCCCACTATCGAGCGTACCTGGCGTACCACCGAGCCAGGTTCATTTTGCCGCCCCCTTTCAGCGCCCGTCACTTTTCTGCRCCCGCTCGCTGCTGCCCGTTCCTGTTGATCTCTACTACTATCCGGCTGCTCAYATCGGCCTCGGATCCGACACTACAACTGATTCCCCCAAGCAGTAGGGCGTGGTCCTATAGCTGCGCTCTACCCCGCTCATCAACCCCTGCCACTTCTGAGGAAAACTCCGGCGGGTACCAACAACTGGACGGTCCGAGCAGCCTTTTGCCCCTATGCCCAAATCCGACGAACGATTTGCACGTCAGTATCGCTGCGGGCCTCCACCTTGGCGTCAGTCTGCCTACTGCCTTTGATTCGGGTCGTTCTCCGCTGCTGCCGCCTGTCCGTACCCAGCACAGCCCGTGGTCCAACAGCCCCGCCGCTCTGCTTTCCACCGTGTGGTCCGACAGCCCCCACCTCTCAGAAAACTCTGGCTGTCGGTCGGCCCTTGTTTTATAGCCTTTACCGGTGCCGAGGCCCCACGCCAATCTTCTCTGTTTCGTTCCAATTTTTAACGGATGTCCCGAAGGACTTAGCCGCGGTGGTACCCCCACCCTGCGGTTCTGTAAGGCGGGGACTGCTAGTCGCGGTACCGCATCCCAACCCAAAACGGGGCCGCAAATACTAATAGAAATAATAGGTAAATATAAAAAAAAACAAAGATAAAATAAATTATTATAAATAGAAATCTCTAAGCAGGGTGCCTCGACATCGACCTGTTGCCACCCTTTTCCATGGCCGGCTATCTATCGATAGCCTGAGCGACCTCCCGTATCCGACACGACCCTCCGTTTAGCCTACTTAGGCTCTAAATCGTGCGGTTGCTCGACCACGCGATATTATTTTAAATTGAATAGTCCTAGCTTTAAGATTTACACTTCGACGTCTTTCTGCGACTTTGACAAAAGCGAGGCATTGCCAGTTACTGTCGTTACTCTCGCACGCCAAACGAGTTCGGACTAAAGCTCAAAACTTTTAGTCTCTCAGTCATAAGTCAGGTCTGAATAAACTTTTGACAAACGTGAGTCTCATCAAGTCTTTCAATTCAACGAAAGAGTCGGACAACGTCCGACGTTTAAAATCCGCGCCAAATACCCTTGTCACGGTATTTGCCCTGACCGGATTCCCGGACCCAATTGAACAACATCCCCGTCGTTCACCATCAAAATAGAAGTCAGGGTATTTACAAAACGACCATAATACATAACATTTCCACAATTCGTTCGAAACTAAGTCGAAACCTTCATCCTATTGGCAACCACTTAAGAAAATTTTGTCTCTTAGAATGGTACCGAAAGCCCTCCGACTAGTTTCAAGATTGCATCTATTTGGTTGATACTATCATTTATCCGAAAATGACAAGATGAACCCCCTGACGGGTCTTTCGAGTCAGGATTAATCCCCCGATGGGTCTTTCGAGTCAGGATTAACCCCCTGACGGCCCTGACGGGTCTTTTTAGACGTAACAACCTCCAGGAAGTTGTTCATACAAAGTCTGAATGACCTAAAAAGTATATATCTTACTCAGTATCACATTTTAATTAAATCATAATTCACGTCGCAACATTTTTATCCATATAAGTCCTTGAAGAGTGCACTGATAAAGACAGGTCTCCCTGTCGCAAACAAACTCTTTAAAGGATAGAGGAGAACATTGATCAAAACAAATTTCGCTGCCACAGATGAACTCCTTTATTTTAGAAGAGAACACTGATTAAGACAGTTACCCCGCTGAAGATGAACTTTTCACTCCATTATAAAAAAATGTCGATCAAGACAGGTTTCCTTACCATAGACAAGTTCCTCCCAACTTCAAGTTTGAGAACAGAACGCCGATCAAGAGAGGTCGCCCTGCAGCAGACGAACTCTTTTGTCCATCAAAAGAAAATGTCGATCAAGATAGGTCTCCCTGCCACATACAAATTTCTTTCTACTTCGAGTTGAGAACAAAACATTGATCAAAACAGGTCTCCCTGCCACAGACGAAATGCTCTCAATTAATCTTTGAAAAAAAATATGATCAAGACAGATTGTTCTGCCGCAACTATACCCTTCAACGATCAGAGGAGAATTTTGATTAAGACAGGTTTCCCTGCCACAGACGAACTCCTTTCCATTTCATTTTTGAAGAGAAGGTTGATCAAAACGGGTTGCTCCGTCACAGACCTACACCTCAAATTTCATCTAATGACGAAAATTTTAAGGAGAATGTCATTTAAGATAGGTTGCCTTGTCACTAACTAATTCCTTTCTTGATCTAAGTTGTGACATGAAATTACTATAACGAAAATTATTATACTTTATTTTATATCAAATGTTTTCGTTCTTTCTGTGATATGCGTAGAGGAGCGGTGTAATCCTCTTCAAGGGATAACATCTCGACATCAAGCCCCGCTCTAGGCATCTTTCAAACCTTCATCCCTTTCAGTGATAGTTTAGTATTCCTTCCTTAAATGACACAGGATTTGAATGACAACATCCCACTATGAACTAGGAGTACAACTCCGGCGCATATCTTACTATCACCTACATAACTCACAGTTTTATCGCAAAAGCACCATGACATGATAGCAAACGAGATCTCAAAAGTATAATGTTAAATATATAACTCAAATACATGTCTTATGGATAAAGAATACACATCCAAAATCACATTCATAAGGCAAATACGTCACTATCCCGGCCAAGAGTCAGGTTGATTTAAAAAAAAATCACACACTCCTACTCTTAACCACGATGGCAACTACAACATCAAAATGTAACAATCTAATCATTAATTAGGACGCAAATCAAGGAGTCTCTTTGAATATGCTTCTTTAGACGTCTCAATGTTTACAAAAATAAAATTACATATAATAATCTTTGACAACCTTAATCAAGATTTTTATAGAATAATCTCACCTACGTTTTGTTTATGAAAGGACGGAAATATAAAAAGTCATGATCCCACACAAAATTACAAAGTCTTGTTAAAGAAATCGAACAAAAAGTTAAACGACTTATTTTTCATTGATTTTCGATCCCTTATACATATTTAAAGTATGTCCGACTCCACCACATCCTGTACACACAATGTTCTTCCAATAATTTATCCCCTTTTTCACACGCTACCCTTATCGACCTCGAGACTCTAACTTGCAACACTCCTCCTCTTGTGCAGCAGGCATCGAGAGGTCATATGAACAAACTTTCCTACCCTTTTTACTCAAAACATATTGATCCACCATTGGTTATTCACTCCTTTGTTTTTCTCACTGATGCTCATGACGTAAGCCCTTCTGAATGTCTTCCATCAGTCCTCTCACTTCTGAGAGTATTGAAATGAGGATTGAATCCATTTTTTTATTATTCCGATATTCCCCCCCAGTTTATAGCAAGCGAAGTTGCAGACGAGCGCCCTAATCAAAGTTTCCATTGTTAAAATTTGAACGGATCCGCGTCCAATCAGACTTGCCGGTTACCCCACGAATAAGCTTCTATTGCTCTGCCTCAGAAACATTTGCGAGAAAAGTACGACATTTATGTTTATCAGTTAAACCCTATATTCGACAAGTGGTCCTTTCATAGTCTAGAAAAAACTTTTCTTCTACTACGTACACATCCCGCTTGACATTCCTGAAATTCTCTAATGTTGTCAGTGTATGCAAGAGTCAAAACTTCTCTAACATGGCATCTCGAAAATCCGACCATGTTGATGCTTCGGCTATCTACATCCACAAGATTTTTTTCAACATATCTCAGCACTCGTCCCAACATTTTATGATCCTCCCATTTATTAATGGATGCAAGTTGCTCAAATTTCTCCAGAAAAGAGGAAACAAAGTTGTCATCGAAAAGAGAGATTTCTATTTGGTAAACTTTCTCTCTTTGTGTCTCTCTGCTCTAGGAGATGAATTATCCTTTAGAGATTCGATATATCTCTATCCTGATGACCACCTTCGCGTTCACTTGCTGCTTCCATTTCTCATGACCATAACAGAAAACCAGGTGGAACGTCAGTCTAACTCTGTACAGTCTAATTTGATACCTTAATCCTACTCCATATTTGCTCAAATATTACATCTTTAATACTTCTCTTATCCCCTTCAATCAAGATAATCGCGAAGTTACTCGAGTCAAACCAGACTTCTTCCTTATTTCCACTAAAGATAACCTTTTCAGCATCCAATTTGAAGCGTCGACGAAATTTTATACCATGACCTTTTATAGCACAATACACACATTTCTAAGATTTATACTAATATAAAGTTCGCCTCCTACTTTCCTTCATACTTAACTGTTCGCCTTGCATATAAGTTGGTGACTTGATATCCAAAATGGTCGGAACATTTCCCAGAGATTCATAAAGTCTAATGTTTTCAACTCCCCTATCATGACGGTTGGTTCCTTGAACCCCTTGAACTAAGTTACGCGTAACCCTTTCAACCTTAAAGAGCTTATAATGATGTTTTGACTGATCGTTCTCACTACCGTCATCACTACCGAATTGTCATTGCTTTCTCTTCCCTTCTATGTTTCGACCTTCATGTGACTCAGAAAACTGAACAATTATTAGTCTCTCGAAATTGTTCCAACTTTTGGTTTCAGAAACCAACTCTGCTACAACATCAAGCACGTCTATATGCAACCATGACATCACTCTTTTCAACATTGTCTGCTCACTTCACTCATGAGCAGCAGCCAGTTGCTCGAAAGTTAAAAGAATTGTACAACATTATCTCCATCGAAAATCGACACCTCGATCTAAGGGGTTGTAGCCGCTCTTTCGATCTTTTCTCCAAGCGTTTCAATTAACTTTTTCATTCTGTCCCTAAAACCGTTATTGAGTCTTCCACCTTCCACCATCTCGTTATGAGAAGATCAACCTACAAGCGATAAGGCATAGAGGTAAGAAGTCGAAATGAATCGCAAGTTCTATCAAATATCAACCTACAAAATCGCTGTGAAATTTTTTTACTTTTCCGTCGAGGTGAGCGGTAGATGATCAAGTCATACCCAATTCCCTAAGGAAGTAGTGTTAATAAATGATGATAGTTCTAACTAAAAGATCGGTTTGATAATGAGTCGCGATCATGTATATTTTCAAAAGATGTTAGTTTGAAATAAAAATA
The DNA here is from genome assembly GCA_003427395.1 of Chara braunii. Lineage (NCBI taxonomy): Eukaryota > Viridiplantae > Streptophyta > Charophyceae > Charales > Characeae > Chara > Chara braunii. Next base: position 246,666 of record BFEA01000501.1, on the reverse strand, counting down.
ATTTACTGAAGTACCCAAGTATCGTTCCGCTAGGGACAACGATAGTTTGTCGTTATCCCCGGCAATGGCGCCACCTGTCGAGCACATCGGCTCCCGCCTTTTTCGCAAAGAACGGGATCTCTCCCGACAATATCACGCAGGAGTTAAACAAGATAGAAAACAGAAACAACTCGGGAACGACGCAAAATGATCCCGTAAGCTGTCGAGACGGGTGTGCGGTTACCTCGTCTCTTCGCCTCTCTAGCCGGGTGTGCGAGCGGGATATCCCGCTGTCCCCTACGACATGATAAGTTCTCACGGGGCATAAGTTTTCCGTCCCTAAGGGCCTAACACCACCCTTAGGGGCGTATCCCTACTGAGCTACTGACCCACGTATGAAAGTTTTTAGATGTAATCGCAAAGGTAGACCAACCGAGGGCGTTTGCTCGTTCGTTGTAGTATAGATACGCTTGGTTAACACCAAGTGGACCCGATCGTTGTCTGTCCCTTAGGGCGCTGATCTCCTAAGTACGAAGCAGAGACCGGTCGACTGAGACTGTCTCAACCAAGTGTGAAACCGTCAACTCAATCCTAATCCCTTTAATACATAGTTAAAAGAAAGTTATAATAATCATACTTAATTACATCCAACAGGAATCGACTGTAGTTGATAGGAAGGTATATCCAATTTGAATTGATGATTAAAAAAAAATAAAATCATAATTAAATACATTCAATAACACAAGATCAAAAAAAAAATCCGACCACCCTGGCTCGAACTCACGAAACAATCATATGACCGCCAACGAGGAGTTGGCTTCAGACAATAACCTCGATGCAGCGGATAAGGTAATAAACCGCCTTAGTCTTGACTTGATGAGATGCATTGCCAAAATCATTCATGTCACCCTACGGCTGACTTAAGATTAGGCACGCACACCTGTCTTCACATGCTTCCAATCTTTCTTGGATGACAAGCTGCTTTGCTAATGATTCTTGATCAGGTGCATTGTTTGAAGTCTTACATGTCTCTCCCTCTAGAAAGTGATCTGGGATACTCCTCCCCCTCGTCCGAGCACAAGACTCGGATCTCAGAAGTCAGGCCGTCTCCACCGAATCGACAAGTACCCCCCCGTACAACGGTCCACTCTAGGTCGATGACAGAGTCTGCTCCTGAAGCAACGAACCCCCGCTCCAGATGCTCCCTAGAGAATGAGAGTGTGTCTACTGTGAGTAGTTCCCAAGTTATTCTTTTTTCTTCTAAGTTCAGGGTAGCTTGGACGAAAAGAAATCGAAGGAGATAGAGAACGAGAATCATTTGGATAGGTACAAATAGGTAAGGTCGTTCGGGATAGAAAGGGTAATCCTCAAGAAAACAAACTAAGTTCAATTTAATATCATCTTCTTTATTTAAATCCAATTATTTTTCCACACACATTGGATTAACCGCTTTCAAAACACACGTCCTTTTGATAACTAGACAGAGGTAAGTAGGAAAAAAACAATCCTTTTCCTTTTCCCCAAATAGACAAAATCAATCTCCTTTGCAAACATTCTTCTACGTATCTGCACTCAAAACAAAACAACCAAATTCAAAAGAAAACAGTACAATCCCATACTCGAGTCAGACCTTTCCATTCGCATGTATGACTCGCACACCTTTCCTCTACCTTTTTTTTTGAACATTCAAAATAGATAGGGTCAAGCAAAGTGTGGTTTCACACAGGTGTGAAGGGAAATCCGAGTCAATCAACTGACTGACCTTGAGTGAAGTTTGATCCGGCTCACTCATGAAAGTCGAGTAATATATCAATAAAAAAAAAAAGACCGCCATAGAAAAAATATGCGGCTCACAACTCCACAAGTTGTGACCTTTCTCCTGAATCACGATTCGCGTCCTTCTCCAAGTACTCGTTCACACGAAGATTGGGTCACCTGAGATGTCTACATGAGATAACCCTCAAAGAGGGTGCTCCCATAATCAAATCTCATATCATCCCAACGTTTCGTACCGTCCTAACACGGCCTCAATTGCACCTTGATTACCAAGGATACTCCCTCAATCAGCTGCCAGTCCACGCTGCCTCTCACCACGTCCGCTTACAATAACCACATCAACATGTCGATCCTGATCTCAAAATCGGTCTCAATTCGTCCCAAAATGGTCCCAGACGATCCCAATGAAGTCCCATACCATCGCCCAATAGCAGATGGTCCAGAACTCAAAACGGCTTACACTGCGTGCTAATAAAGGTGGCCCTAACCAAAACAGCAGGTGCCGATAGCCTCAGCGTTCAGTGTCGTGTGCACTCATTCTGCACTTCCTTCATGCCGCCGGCCCACACACCACTGACGCACAATCCCAACCATGCACCAGTCCAAGCTCAACCTCTAGGCCACGTTGGAATCCATGATAACCGCCTCGTACCACAAAAACAACGGTGACTCTTTGACACTAATGCCGCAAGTGCCAGCACCTCAAACGACCTCACCACTAATGCTGCACAACCAAAACGTTACCGCCGTAGCCACGAAATACTGTTGTGAAAAAAACTCCGCCGCACAAATCCAACAGTATTGTCCCCACCAGGTACACCATCGTTGTCGTGCCTCGAAACGGACAACACTTCCCCTTTGGAAGGCCTTGATGTTGCCACGCCGTCAGTCCGGCAGCACCTCCCCACCGAAAGTGCCGCTGCCACCGGCCTTACGGCTGCAGCACCTGCCCACACACACAGCATACGCACAAGGATGGGGCAAAAAGTTCCCAACCCTCATCTATGGCTGCCTCCCTTCTCCTCCTCCAACTCTTTGTAGACCTCCACTCCACCAGCAGCATCTCCTCTCCAGCGGCATGCAGTAGGCAGCCAACATTCACCCAGTGAATGTCCTAGCAACACTGCCACAAGTGTGAGGCTGTTGGGTGGAGTGTTGACTTTATTCCAGCTGAAGGCATGTGGGCAACTGCTTTGCCCACAACCAGGCAAGATTCGTCAGTGCTCCTGGCCCTTGATCCAAATCAACGACCAGGAGCTCAGTGCCTTGGTTTCCCCCTAGGGAGACCAAGGTCATCAACCTCCGGAAGTACTATCTGGTCCTCTTCCCAGGCCAGATACTCTTGTAAATGGTTGTACTCAACCATTTTCCTCAGCTTGCTCAAAACGAATAGGCGTCGTCCGATAAGCCCCTAGAAACTTCTGGGGCTGCACCTGTTGCGCGACCACGACTATATTTGGAGCCGTTGTTTTTTTTTTCCCTTCTCTTATCTTTTCTTTTCTTATTCCCCCCCTTCATTTCCCCCTGTGAGGGGGCAACTCGTCGTTCGAAATGAACGACCGCCGCCTCACAGAGTCAAACTAGAGTCAGACTTCAACACGGTTTTTCTCCTCCAGCCGCGCGCCCGTACCTGGGGTCGGGAGGGCGCCAGGTTTAGGCTCCCACTTCATCGAAGAATAAAAAAACAACGTTGCTGTGAACGCTTGGGTGCCACGGCCAGGTAAGAGCCCCTCTTTCTGTCTCTCTCTCTCTCTACAGTTGCGGCTGGACATAGCGACAAGCGAGTTGTCGTGGCAGCCCTACTACGAGAGAGGCGACTGAAGGTCTAAACGTCGCCGCAAAAACGTTCGTTCCACCACCAGATAACGACTCGCCCGTCGCGCGCCGCCTTAAAACCACCCAAAGACTGCGCAGAGAGTCCCTCGTAACTCAAGTGCAAAGTCTCAAACCCCATGCTCGAATGTAGCCGCGTACCGCGACAGATACATTCGATTTTGCATATCCTATTGCAGCAAGTCAGCCCGTTCGTCAAAACGAACGGGCACTTTTAGAAGACCACGAACTAAAAAAAAAAAAAAAAAAAAAAAAAAAACAAAGAAAATCTAAAAGAAATCCAACAAAGGAAATCTAAAACGAACCAAAGAAAATCTATAAAAAAAAGAAAAAAAAAAAACGAGAAAAACTTACCTTATTGCAGAAAAACGGTCGCCCATTTTCACGGGCGACTATCAAGTGCACTGGGGATGAAATACCCCAGTCACTTCCTAGTGCGCTGAGTGACACTCCACCTTCATTTTAGGTTTTTTTTTTTTTTTTCTCTTCGTTTATCCCGTTGGCCCTGCCAGCGGTCACTTCACATCGTGGTATACCAGTGATCTGTTGAAGTACAGACCCCAGTTCGAGTCCTGATGGACTGCAAATTCGGTTTGGACCATTTCTTGATTTATGCATATCATCTTTGCGCAGGGGTCATGCTAATCTGTATGCGAAGGACCGATCTCGGCCGCGCGATGTCCGAGATCGTGCGGTCAAAATTGACCGCGCCTCTTCAAAAAGGGCAACTCCAAAAGGAGCTAGCCCAGTGGCGCAGCACGCTAGATTCAATCCCGTTTTTTGCCGAGTGAGAGTCAAGTACTGTAACCTATTGGGCTAGCTCCTATCATGACAGTAATAGGAGCAGCTCTTCTAGAAAAAGAGCTTATTCCTGGCATTCCTCTTGCCTGTGGCCCTGCAGGCCCTGCCTGCCTGTGGCCTTGCAGGCCTTGCTTGCTTGAGGCCTAACAGGCCTCGCTTGCTGGCCCTGCCCCGTCGGTTAGCCGCGTGACCACGGCTTGATTGGTCACCTAGCCAGGTAGGCCACGACATCGGCCTGTTGCCACCCTTTTTCGTGGCCGGCTATCTATCGATAGCCTGAGCGCCCTGCCATATCCGGCACGACCCTCCGTTTAGCCTACTTAGGCTCTGAATCGCGCAGCTGCGTAGCCACGCGATATTATTTTAAATTGAATATGCCTAGCTTTAACATTTACACATCCATGCCTCTCTGCGGCTTTGACAAAAGTGAGGCATTGCCAATTACTATCATTACTCTCGCACGTGAAACGCGTTCGGACTAAAGCTCAAAACTTTGTGTCTCAGTCATAAGTCAGGTCTGAATAAACTTTTGGCATACGTGAGTCTCATCAAGTCCTTCAATTCAACGAAGGAGTCGGATAGCGTCCAACGTTTAAAATCCCGGGCAAATACCCTCGTCAGGGTATTTGCCCCGACATCGTCGCACGGGAACTTCATACGCCAAGCTCAAGCAATCTCCTACTAGCCCCTAAGTGGACCAACTGGTAACTCACACCCTCTATTCGCCCACCACAGTCCTAGCTGATTTTGAGGCGGGGKACTTATCCTCGAAACACCTATCATCATCATCAGTTAATCTGGTTTAACCAGTGACTCGCACTCTCTACTCGCCCACCACAGCCCTAGTCTGCCATACACAGTCTAGCTGATTTTAAGGGGGGTACTTATCATCGAATCACCTATCATCCAACCAACCAGCGACTCACGCCCTCTACTCGACCACCACAGTCCTAGCGGTCTTAAGGGGGTTACTTATCATCTAGACACCTATCATCATCATCAGTTGATCGTGACCTCCTCCAAGCCCTATGGTTATGTATGTGTGTGTCCTGTGTTGTAGATATGTGCCCGTAGGCTATGTGTATGTTTGTAATGTGTGTGGACCCGTAGCAGATACTGCTCCCCACCATGGAGCATCTGCGAAGTGAGCACCGGTGAGAGGTGCTCATATCACCTCTACCAGTACCTGTGTGAACTGTGTAGGTAGTATGTATCTATGGCCCCCTAGAAGCACCTTGCCTCGACACCTGACACTATGCGCCCTTAATCTGTTGCCGACGAATAGACAGCCCTCCTCCAGACCCCGGTCATCAGCTGGGGCTCCTCCCCCCCCAAAGGACCCATGCCTACTTGATCTATCCTCAGTAGTAGACTGTCTCCGTCCTATCAGTAGATTCCGGGCATCGGCTAGGTACTGCCTATAAGGATCGGAAGGGACAGACTACAGACTCAGTAGGTGGTGGGCCATCGTCCATCCTTCCACTAGCACCCAGCCTTGTCCCTCCGATGTGCCTTAATCTATGTGTGTATGGTATGTGATAGACCGAGTATCATGGTTGTCGCTCTTGTCAATATCTGGGGTAGTGTCTCATGGATGTGTGTGTAATGTGTGGTAGAGACAGACCTTATCTTGACAGGACCCTCCCCAAAGTCCGAAACCGGACTCGAACCTGTGCCCTATGGAGGGTTCTACCACATGCACGATCGTAGGAAGTGGATACAATGTGTGAAATATCTAGGCTGGGGGAGATCATCAGAGCGACCAAAGCCAGCAAAAGCAAGCAACAAACGTGAAGTCTAGACCAGCATACAACACCCATGGATTGGTCCCCTGGGTGGTGCGCAGGCAGTGTCTGTAATAGTCCCATGCATCAGCCCAGGGGAGTAACAGCAAGCACCCATGGTGGGTGGTGCGCAGGCAGTGTCTGTAGTATAGACCTGCATACAACACCCATGGATTGGTCCCCTGGGTGGTGCGCAGGCAGTGTCTGTAATAGTCCCATGCATCAGCCCAGGGGAGTAACAGCAAGCACCCATGGTGGGTGGTGCGCAGGCAGTGTCTGTAGTAGTACCATGCATACAACACCCATGGACTGGTCCCCTGGGTGGTGCGCAGGCAGTGTCTGTAATAGTCCCATGCATCAGCCCAGGGGAGTAACAGCAAGCACCCATGGACTGGTCCCCTGGGTGGTGCGCAGGCAGTGTCTGTAGTAGTACCATGCATCAGCCCAGGGGAGTGTGTGTCCAGTCGTGCGTCATTCTAACGCCCGGCCAGTGTCTACGCGCAAGGCTGCAATTGAGTTTTGAACCCGCAACCTCATACCACAATGCACATTTCGAACCGGTGCTCTAACCACTGAGCTACATCAACTGGACTGCAGTAGGGCTCCTTACTTTACAGAGCATAGGTAGATCCTGCAGCTTGCTTCGCTTCAGTCAGTCACTTATATGCTTGTACAAACAAACAACCAGAATGTTCAGGGACGCGGGACCCTCTTTCGAGGAGGTGCTCCCCACCAATAGATGGAGCCTCCCCTGGAGTGCTAGTGGTGCTGCTCCTATCAGCACCCCTAGCATTAGCCCGGGCTTTTCACACACACATACACAAAAAAAGGATGCTGTATGCAGCAACCAGCCCACGGGGCACCAATCTGCTCGCATTGGCCTCAAGAAAGGCCTCGTTGGTCTTTCTGAGGGCCCGCCTTCACTTAGGGCTGGCACAAACAGTTTCCAGTGAGCGCAGGCCCTTTCCAACCTAGGCCGAGGGCCTCATGCTTTGCAGATGAGTCGGAAGTAAGCATATGAGGAGGCTTTTTTTTTTTTTTTTTTTACATAACAACCCGAGTGCATGATAGGGGTGCTGGTAAGAGCAGGCACCACTAGCTACGTCTATTGGTGGGGAGCAGCACCTGCTGGAAAGCGGGTCCAGCGTCCCTGAACATTGTAGTTGAATGATTGGTATGGCATGCGATTGTGATTGCAGCACTCCTCATGAAACTGGAAAGGACAAACAACTGGAGAGCAGGTCTTGCTCTTTGAGGTGCATGAAACCCAGGCATGATCATCACTCAGGCTCTGCCTACAAAGGGTAGGACCCCACAGGACGGCGGCAAACGGTTTCGGAAGTTGCAAGGTAACTTCCGAGACCCCACAGATGGATTTTGGCGTCGCGGAAGTCGTCGGCCGACCGTTTCCACTCGGTCCGCGGCCCCATTATTCCTACGTGGCCCTGAATTCCCGTTTTCCAAAAGTCGGCCCGCTTACCTACCTCTTGGGTGCGTACTCCGGCGTATTCGGGCGGAAGTCGGGCACCTGCAAAGTGGACATGTACCGGTCCAGTGTTCGGTCCAGGGGGCCTGAGGCCAGACAAGGGTTGTTGTCGCACAGTGACCGTTGGGCCCTGGACCATGGGACCGTGTGGGGTGGGGAGGTCGTCGTCATTTTTGGTTTTGAATTTCTCCCGCACCTCAACGGCCCTGCGATTTCAAATGATAGTCGCCCGCCTCCGTATCGCTGCAACAAGCACGTAGGTTGGCTGCATGTAGAACCCCATGTCTTTCTTCCGCTGTGCGCATGCAGACTGCGACGAATGCCAGCCTCCGTAGCCATGTACGGGTCGTTCGTGAACACTGCGCGCACGTCGTGGGGGGGTCAGCTGCTTCGTCTCCCCATTCCAACGTTCGGTCTCCCTCAGGCCAGGCACTGTGTCACAAACGCGGCGTGGCAGACACGTTCCCGCGTGGCACAGCCACAGAGTGTTTACAGCCTCCGCGAGGGCAGACTGTGCGAGAAGGTGTTGGCTTTCAACCCATCATCTTTTTTGGGCCGACCTAAGGAGGACGTTGGCGATGTTGTGCACACTCGGTGCGGAAGGTGGGACAAAGGATTTGGTTGGGCAGTTTTGAGCGGGCGGGGAGGTGGCGTGTGGCAGGTCCGTCGCCCATGGTTTTCGGGTGTTGACATGTGCACAGCCCATGTAACGGAGCGTTCGGCAGTTGTCATCAGAAATTGTGAAGGTGTGGCATGCAACTCATTGCCACATCGTGAGCTGCGAAGGTCTCCATGCCCATGTTGCTATTGTGGATGTCGTCGTCCCACAGTCGTTGGCGTTCAAAGTTCGGTCGACTGCGACGGTTGCAAGGCGGGTGCACTTCGGCCCGTGATGTCCGTGGTTGTCATTCTCATGTTGGGTGTTCTCGTCTTGTTTGTTGCAAGCATTGTTGTGTTCACGCTTGTAGGTCTTGGCACTTTGTACTTTGTGATGCATCGGTGATGCACATGCACAGACAGATGCGTGGACATATAGAAAGGTGTATACATACATCAAGAGAGAGATAGAAAGATAGCTAGATAGATAGATAGATAGATAGATAGATAGATAGATAGATAGATAGATAGCCATATAGACAGCTGTGTACAGTGGTGTGTGAGGAGAGGTTGCAGGATAGGGAGATGGAGGGTGAAGATGAGTCAGACGTCACAGGAGCGTATGAGCACAGTCGATCCTCGTAGGAGGGTCGGTGGCGAGAGAGAGCACAGTGGATGATTTGAGAGTCAGCTGGCCGGGGGCTTGTCATCATCTCCTTCGGACATCGGCAACATGCGGCCAGCGGCTTCATACCCGGGCTGTTATGGGCCAGCCCCGGTTTGGAATCCTGATCCAACGTAGCCTGGGTGATCGGCTTCTATGAGATACACACCCCTTCCTCCGTCGTTGTTGTTGTCTACAGTTGCGAGTTTGGCACGGGGGGTTGAGCCGTGGACAGGAAAGTATCCGGCAATGTTCGGGCAGGTGGTGTTTTATAAACAACGCAATGACTGTCGCGGCTATGGAATGGCTGGTTACTTCGAGCGACCACGGTTCGATGACAGAGGAAGAGCACTATCGCATGCAGCTTCATACATGCCTCCGAACATGACTCCGTCGTACAGCTTCAGACCTTCATCGGATGGGTACCCGTCCCTGGCGATGTTCGAGCATCTGGTGAGCATATCCTGCGATGCCCCGGATAACGAAGCCATTCCCACTCCGCAGGGTGGCTAGGGCGCATGCCCCCCCCATGACGCATAGGGTCCTGCGACCTTCGCTCGTTCAAGTAGCAGGGGTCAGCTAATCGGGCGAAAGGCACATGGCGGCCGACAAGCTGCACCTCAGTCCCCGGTTGCCGGTCGACGATGGCGATACCGAGGACGATGGCGAAGGAGGGAAGCTAAAGAAGAAGTCGTGGTCTTTGGAGGAGCGGCTGGCACTCGCAAGATACATGTGAGAGGATGACGCTATGATGGCGGCTGCCCAACCGAGATAAAAACACCAGCGGCGATCGTTGAGGGATGATTGGGTGGTGAGGCGAATAAAAGAGGATGGGTACCACCGATCGGCAGAGGACGTGCAAAAGAAATGGGCCGACCTGAAAAACAAGTACAGGTAGATCAACGACAAGTGCGGGGGGTCTGGGAAGCAGACGTTTTGGGACATGCCGACCGAGGATAAAAAGAGGGAGAGTTTGACGTTCCTTTTTGAGGAAGAGTTGTGGGACGAGATGGCATGGATGCAGGGGAAGAGGTCAACCATGTGCGACAACACAATGGAGTCGTCCACGTTGCCTGGTGCAGATAGCGGGGGTTCGGAGAAGGGAACCTCCCCCGCCACCCCGGTGGAAGAATCCGAAATCAGCAAGAAGTCCCAACGGACAGACAAAGGGAAAACATCCGCGGACAAAGCGTGCAGCTCTTCGAGATCCAGTTCGCGGTTTTCCATGGAGGATTCCACACACACTCTCTGTGATGGTCTCGGGAATGCGGCAGACACTCTTGCAATGGCCAATGTAGAAGGTGCACAACAAATGGCCAGTCAAATCGGTGTCGTAGCCAGTGCAATGAAGGACGGCAACGCTGTGCTGCAGCTTCTGGCGAGGCGTGTGGGAGGAGGAGGTGGACGACGTGAGGAGGGGGGCGACGACGTAAATACCTCAAGCAAGTGAGGGAATGGTTCGCAGTTCGGTCGTTGTTGTGTGTCGGTTCGTGTGTGTGTGTGGGGGGGGGGGGGGGGG
>BFEA01000501.1:206494-226471 GCA_003427395.1 Chara braunii | reverse complement strand
AAGCCGGATTTGTTCGCCGTTTTTTTTTTTTCTTTCTCTCTCTCCTTTTTTCTTTCCAAGCGAATAAATGTCTTTAGTGATTCATTCTGTTGTTTTTTTTGTTTTGTTTTGTTTTTTTAAGAATCTCGTTTGTAATTTTATCACGACTTTCCTGCTACCGGTAGGCTCCGGTAGCTCGAGGCTCGACAAGGCTCAGCATATCGGTAGTCGGAGGGTCGGACTTGATAGCTAGAAAAGGTGCTGGTGTTTTAAAACACGGTATCCCCTGGAATCCAGTTATGTCCAGATACATCCAGAGGGGTATTGCAATACCCCTGGACTCCAACGGAGTCCAAATACAACCAGGGGGTAAGGCGTTTTAAGAATGTCAGTGTCAATTTCGTTCGACGTCCTTATACGTACGGAATCGTAACCCATTTCGACGAAATGGTTGTTCAAAGTCCTTATACGTATGGGATCGTAGCCCATCGTCGGCCCAAATAGAGCTGACATTCTTAAATTTGTGGGATATTAAGATATGAGAATATATCCCACTTAGAAGAATGTTTGTTATAAAAACATCCCGTACTCCATGCCCAGCAGTGGTTCGTTCCAATATTAATTCATTCAAGTAACACATGGTAAACGAATCTAGTCGCTCTTCGGCCTTGGCCTTTCCTCCCACATCATCCGTCTGAAAGATCGAAATAATAAGCAAATCATCGATATATCGTCGTCCAATAACCAATCTCTGGTATGCACTAAGTGTGTCGATGAACCAATGCTCAACAAATATGCACATGATACAAGCCAGTGGAAGACTTGCTCGACCGCCCATAGAGATACCCTTTAGTTGTCGTAGCAACGTACCCGAAACGTGGAAGAAAATATTGCTTATTTGAAATTCGGTTAATTCTATGAGAACCCTCAACCGGATGGATATATCCAACCAACTTCTCCATGCGATTTACCAAAGTGAGCTGATTTCTTCTTTGCATTAGTCCTTATGTATGTGATGGATTTTTCAGCAAAGCACTCAACCAGCCAAGTACCAATTTTTTTAATCTCCTGGTGGGGAAGTTGGGTAAACATTTCCTTCACATCGTACGTACGGGCTACGATACCCATGTTATCGCCTGCTCCCTCACACAATTGATTAATTTATTAATTTTTTCCCTTTATTAAATGAGCAATTTCAAACAAGTTGAAATGGAGTGCCTTGGTACGACAAATCAGCTAATTTAGAGCATGAACAAAATACCAAATGTCGCACGAAATGGATTAAGGTAAAAGAGAACTATTGGCCACTTCTTGCCTCTGTCGTTTTCTTTTGAGAGGATATATGCATGCTGAAGATCCCCATGCGTGCGCCATCTCACAACATCCAATATCTTTGCCCACTTATACTCATTTAGCTTTTCAGCCAATATAACACCCTTTCAGATCGCATAACTTCATAATTGATGTTCTTCAGGAGCATTTTGCGAAGTCCCTCTTCACATAGAGAGAGAGAGAGAGAGAGAGAGAGAGAGAGAGAGAGAGAGAGAGAGAGAGAGAACGAGAGAGAGAGAAATGGGAGGGGCAGTGCGAGAAACCGAGGGATGGGGGATGGGCTAAATGAAGAGGGATAAGGAACATATATTCTGCATGGAAGATGGTCTGTCTCTCCTTCTCTTGTTCTCCCGAATACTCTCTCTCTCTTCATCCATCTTTGCATGGGAGGGTTCATCAATAACCGAATCTCATGAAAGTAGTGAGATGTGGACTTTTCTACATGGAAGGCTTAGCGATCGGACCACGAACGCAGAAATACTCAGAGACGAATGTGGGGATGGCAAACTATCGTACTGTGGATTCGCAGAACAAAGAGCGTTATCGCGTGCTTGTGGGGGCGGGAGGCTCGACAAAGACCATGACTACAAAAATAGTGCACGTGCGTGTGCGCCACATACACACACACACACACACACACACACACACACACAGAGAGAGAGAGAGAGTGAGAGAGAGAGAGAGAGATAGAGAGAGGGAGAGAGACTAGCGTTCATCTTTTCATCTGGCTATTCAAAAACAACGGACACAAGACCTGTTTGTGCAAACCCACATGTGTTAATGTGAAAGCAAGCATGGGCGCACGACTCGCTCTCACGTGCCCACTTGTGTGTGTGTGTGTGTGTGTGTGTGTATGTGTGTGTGTGTGTGTGTGTGCTCGTATGTGTGTGTGTATGTGTGTGACAGAAATTGTTTACCTTTCATAAGTTTTCCACTTATTCATCCAAAGATCGCCCAAAGTAGGGAGGAGAGGGAAGAGAGAGAGAGGGAGGGTATAAAAAGTAATGTTGTCTCGTAGGTTAACGTAGAACATTTCTCTCTCTTGCGTTGATATCAAGCAATTGTCTGGCACTTCTGGTTCACAAGACAAAGAGGGAAAACTCATAAAATTGAATGCCTAACGAACAGGCGTACGGGTGAGCCTAATGTGACCACATCACCCTCACCCACCTGCTAACGCGAAATAATGTTACCCTTCGCCTCTTTTGCATCACGCCGTTTTAAATTGACAAAGGACTAGGCACCTAAAATTTCTGTTTGGCATAAGGACCGGTTATCATCTGACTTAATGACTTTAGCTCCCTGTAAAAAGTCCTTCATTTAATCCACACCAACAATCGCAACGATCATGTTGACCTCTTTTTCTCTCCGTTTCTCCATCTTTTGTTTTTTTTTTTCCTCTCCCGTGGATAGATACATACACACAAACACAAACATAAATAATTTTCTTTACAAAGAAGTACCATCCAAAAAAGTTGATAAAACATTAATTAATAGATATACGAGAAAATCATCAACTCACATTCACAACCAAAGCAAACTATTCTCATGTTTGAGCCTAGGTAAGGTTCCATCTTGACCCTAAATGAAAAGAATGTAATCATTCAATGAAAGTTCATTATGTCATATGTGTTTTTATAAAAAAAAATTTTGTTGTCAGACATTATGAAAAAGGTTAGCAAACCCTAAATGAAGGCCACATATAAGTCTAGTCCCTAAGAAGATCACAATCGATCTCGTCCTTGAGTAAAGATAATGGTTCGATAATTTTCATCACTTCGCAATGGTAGGTACAACCTGAGTGATGAAAGTTATGATGGTTCAAGATGAAAGTTATGATATTAGAATTGTAGGCAAACGCGGAATTAAGTTCATGCATGACTACTCATTACTGCAACTTAAAAATGAAAGCAACGTTTAACCTATACTAGCCCTAAATAAAGATCACACTTCAAGTTGGGCCTTAAGCAAATACCATATTTGAATCATTCCTGTGAATTTGAATTAGCATAGAAAACTTAACTGATATTAAAACTTTTAAAAGAAGAGTACTCATTATTATAACCTATAAGTGAAGATAATATTTCAACTATATCATCTCTTAGTAAAGGCAAGGTAATGGAAATGGTAAACATGACGTCAATGAAAACCTCACATAAAGTCTGACCTTAACTTTTCAAAGCTAATAAAAAACGATGACCGTGAAGCATCAATTAAAGGTCTATTATCGGACTCCTATATCATGACATCTAATGTTTTTATAAGGTTTTCCTTCTTATAATTGTTGTTTATATTTTTTATCTATATAATATTCACAAATGTTGTTCATAAACCAATTAAAATAGTATTTTTCCAAACACATACTCAACATAAACATAAATGACTTTGTTGATTTTTTTTATTATTTTTTTTCTACGTATATTGTCAGGCAAAGATGAATGCATCAACGACAAACAAACAACGTCCACAAATACGAAGATCATATAAAACCCCGTTAATAGCAGAAACTCAAAACGTCACAGTATTCACACTATAGCGAAATATATCTTTTACTAGATTCATAAGCTAGAAAAAAACAAATATAACGCCTACAAGGTCAACATCAGCAGAAGCATGGACAACCACTTCAATAATACTGGTACCTCAGACAAATTTGCATTATCACGGTTTACGATTTTGACCGATGATAGGGGTGGGGTAGGGGGTGACGGAATCTCATCCGTCAAGGGATAGCAGGTCCCCTAACCCTAATCACATAGAATGTCACTTGTAACTCTTACATGAGTGAGCTTATCTGGTTTGATGAGTGGGTTCAATTCATCAAGAAGTGTATCGAACTTTGGAGTTGATTAAAGTTTTTTGTGTTGTTGTTTGCAAATTGGGACAATAAGAGGTCAATCCTTCCCCGTTTTTGCGAAGTAGTCAATGCATCTTGCTATATAGGGACATACTGTGTTGATATCACAATAGGGAATAAAGCACAAAAAAACACAATCAGTGTTTGCACTGCACACATATGTTTACACAACTCCCACAAAACTTTTCAAATGTACAGGGACGTTGAACCTGATTTCCAACAGGTGCTGGTCTCCACCAATAGATGGAGTCTTCAATATCAAGACTAGCTTAAGAGGGATGCTCATATAACTTTGTTAAGCAAGTTCCCAAGTACATGAAGTTAAAAAAAAAATAATAATAATAATAATAATAAAATTTTATATTATTGGCAAAATATGATGCTAACAAATATGAAAGTGAGGTGTGAGGCTTGGAAGAGTCATACAGAGGATAAGACGATGTTCAAGATTTTTTTATTTCCCTGTTTGGAATGTTTGAGTCTTCGAGTATTCGGAGGACTTTGACGAATTTCCGAATGAGGTTAGTTTCTCTAAAGAAATAAGTTCAAATAACCCCTCCTGAAACCAAAAAAAATAGTTGTTAGATAATTACATATACTATCATCAGCCTAAGCCGGTTAATGACCCCGGTTTTTTAATTTTTTTTTACATGTTGTTCGATAAAACACTAGACCCGGTTCCAAACACGTAATGAATAGATTGAAGTTTTATTCTCATTAAGTCGTCACTACCTTCAAGGTTGGAGTCCCGGGTGAGAATATAGGTCATATCCCATTTTTCAGGGACCGGACCATCATTCGGCCTCTGCTAATAAATTTCACTGTAATTAAAAAAATAATTAGTAAAGATATTCTAGAAGTTGTTTATTAACTTCAATCTCTCACAGATGATGAAGTTAGCTAATTCACAATGCATAATAAATCATATTAGACATGGAGTTACGACGAATATAACAACTGGACGTGTGACTCGGAAGAGTGTATGTTCTTTTTTTACATAATTGATTAATTTGATTTTTAATATGACTAATTATGGGTGCATTATTATACAAACAACTAAGATTAATCCACATAAAACAGATATCGACTTTGCTTTTGTTTTGTTTTTTTTTCTCAAAATTTGCAATCATACATATAAAGTAATGATTTTAACGTACTTAATACATTAATTCACTTATATAGGAATTAAATTCAGTGAATGATAATTCACGTGTCTTGTTATCCAAAGTGACATATGTCATTGTTTTATCGACCACAATTGATTCTGATAGTTTTAAAGATTGATTTGAGATAAATGAAAGCATTTGTGAGTTTCTTATGTTAATACATTTGTTAGTCAATATGCCTTTGCAGACTCTGGAGCAACCTTTACCATATAGAGGATTATATGCGAAAGAAACACTATCTAAAAGGATTATTCTTTTAAAAGTACGTTATGTTTTTTACGTTTTAAATTTTGATAAAAAATAAAAATATTAAAGCAAAAATGAGATTTTTTTTTTTTTTTTTTTTTCTCGTACAATATGTTCAAAAAAGCAACATTGTCAATAAGATATTCAGAATTTTACATTCCTCACAATTTCATATAATAGTACATTTTCTCATATCTTCAATATGTTAAATCGTTGCATGTGGTTTTTTTAATCTGTTGTCTCGATGCGCATTGATTAAGATTCGAAATAGGCATAAATACTATATAACCAATTGTCAGGTAGCAGGAGTCGGACAGTCAAAGGAGTCTCAGATATCCGGGTGCAGACAACTTCATTTTCAACAATTTAAAGCACACAAAAAAAGAAAACAAATTGGGGGTGTCTTTAATTTAATTTTTTATTTCGAACTTGATAAATAATTTGCATGAGCATTACATCAGAATTCCTTACCAAATTTGAAATAAACTACGTAGCACCGTGTTCGCATTTGGAGGCGAACACGAACAAGCGCCAAAAACCCTCCGAACGCGAACATAAAAAATATTAAAAAACAAAAAATAAAACGTTCTCCGAAAAATCTGAAAGAAATATATGTCATGTAAAATCATAATACAAGCAACGTTTGCCTTGGAGTCATGTTCAAATTCGTAGCCAATCATGAGTTAAAAATCAAAAAAAAAAAAATATATATATATATATATATATATATATATATATTTTAAGGAAACAAAATTATGTTCGCCCGAACATGTTCGCGAGCTGTTCGTGCAAACAAGCGAACATGTTCACGCGAACGTGAAGGGGCGCAAACACGTTTGTCGTGCTACGCAAAAAAAAAAAAAAAAAAAAAAAAAAAAAAAATTAGTGAGTGAGCAAACAAGTTTTCGACACTGCCATCTTTGATGATTTTTAATTTTGTTTGGCACATCCAAATGCCTTGAAACTTTGTAGATATGTATTTCACATAATAAAAAACCCATTGAAGATTTTTTTTAAAAATAATAAAATTTTTTAGACCCCGAATAAAGTGAAAACAAAAAGTAAAAAATGAAAAAGAACAAAATGATAAGTGGGCGAGCACGTTTTGACACCGCCATCTTTGACAATTTTTATTTTTTGTTTGACTAAGAAAAATGACTTAAACTTTACAGGCATGTTGCTCACATCATAGAGAACTCACAAAAAAACAAAACAAAAAAAAAACTTATTTGTAGGCCCTGAAATAACTTTTGGCGGGGGTCGAACGCCGTTGGGTTTCGGACCCCGAATGGGACCCCGAACGACCGTAGGTACGGAGGTTGGCTCAGGGACCTCCGTACGTACGGGCTGGTGACCCTGACTACGACAGTTTTTTCAATATGAATATAATTTTATAATAAAATATCATGTAATCATTGATAATGGTTATCCACGTGAACATATTATTTATACCTCATACATAGTGCATCTACAAAAATTATACAGAGATCACAACAAACTAATTTATGAGACTGTCAATTTTTTTTATCCTCGTCATGCTATGTCACCTTATGTTATCAAACCTAGAACTCGAAGACGTTTTTTTTTAACGAGGTTTATCTTTGTACACTCAACTAAATATCACCACATTTACACATCATCATAACGTATTCACCATTAGTACTTTGTGGAAAACATTGAATAAATGACTTATAAGTTAATTAATCAAGAAACGTCAAACCACTACACCTAATGATAACAACAATAACAATAAGGTCACGTGCACTCTACTTTGATAAATACATACGAGAAAAAAAAAAAAAAGTAAAACCTCCAAGGACATATATAAATAATAATATATAAGAACTTCAATACACTAATGCAACACAAATTCTCACTTCAACCTCTAAAATGCACTTTCATAACTTCGATGCCTATTATCCCTCAATCTCACAAACTGTCACTTCAACCTTTGAAATAAACTATGATAGCTTGAACGTAGATACTTAAATATTCTCTCACAAAACAAAACTTGCATTTTTTTGTTGTCCTGTCTTCCAATCTCTCAACCGCTCTTTTCATTTGCCTTTTTTATAATTTTTTTTATCATTCTCTCCTAGTTGAACGATTAGGGGGAATCTAATGACATGAAAACATAATCACCTATAAAAACTATATTTACGTGCATAAACCTCTTCATTTATAAATTGCATTTAATTGCAAAATGTTGATCAAACAGAAAAAAATGGTATGGTGTGACGAACCTATTTACTTGGGTGTATATACGTTGTGGCCATTTTTTTAACGACGATGTTTCGTAAAGGTTGTATACTATTTTCTCATATTTTTATGATTGTACTAAGAAGTTTTAAAAAATTTGTATGGATGTCACCGAAGTTGATTTGTTTTATATATTTGAATGTTGTATCGATGGGACTCTATACTAGATGCGTACGCCTTAATAAGCACGCCCAAACTTTCATCATAATTTTGAATTTAAATTTGTTTTCATATCTAGGCGGCAAACGACATTTTTGCTCACGCTTTGCATAACTTATTTTATTCTTTTAACCTTTTTGTAATCTTACATATGCGTCGTCTCTGGTTGCGCTTTCGTACTGTACGTTTTAAGCGCATTCTCTTTTTTTCTCTCCATTTCACTGCAACAAACGTAAATTTTTTCTTCCTTTCACACAATCTTGTTGATCTTGGTCTCTTTTCGCATAATCTTTCTTGACTACTTTTCCGGCTACCTCAGTATACCACGAAGAACCGCTTACCAAAAAAATCTAAATGAGTCGGGATTGACGTAGAAATCAATTTTTTGTATAGAGAGTGACTAAGTTCCCCACACCACCGTTCGACCGTCCACGAACTCTTTTTATGCGTTACAATGGACAACCTGCTATTCTTCTCTCCTCTTCTTTCATGCATCAATGTCCTCTATTTGTAGGACTATAAATCTGCAAGCGCGATTACCTATCTCTCTCTTCCATGACAAGTCTTACACGTTGGCGCTTAGTGGTTTCGAGAGTCTCAGCATGGTCATTTCAACCATGAGAGGTTGACACCTAACCGAGATTGAATCCAAGATATCATTGGACATGTGGCTCCATCTACTGATGATGATCACTAAGATGACCCCCGAATGCACAACAATGGGTTATCGACTCTTTAATTGATGATTGCAAGTGTTGGCAAAAGCCTGATGTGTTTGAGAGTAAGATTTTATTGAGATTCCATGCATTCTCAGTGAACATGGATGGCGAAAGCGCATTTTTCGATATCTCAAATGTTCGTTTCTCCGAGTCTGGTTCTAATGAGCTTCACTCCCCTACTGTGTATTATCAATTGAAATATTAATGTATTGATGATAGTTTTTCTCTCCGTCTCCTTGTTTCAGTACATGAAGGTCACCTTTGGTTGTTTAACGTAAATGATGGATGATTGTTTTTTTCCTATTAAGATACGTCATATTGTTGTGTATGTGTTTTTTCACCCTCTCTTTCTCTCTCTTTATGGAATGATTATGTAAACATTAATTGTTTCACTTCGTATCAATTCTTGGTGAATGTGAATCTTGTTTTTCATCGAGAAGTATGAAAATGACCCGATGATTTTAGTTAATGCTTCCCTCGTCTAAGGTGATTTTTGTGCAAAACAAAACGGAGTTAAAATCCTGTTTAATCAAGGAGCACACAAACAAGTATGACCGCTCCAAAGAACAGCACGATGAACACTCTGAAAGTGATGAGAACGATAATGGTGATCACGTAAGCACTCCTCTCCCTTCCTTGTTTTTCCCTTTCCTCTTTCCCCTAGGAAATTCCCTGATTTTTATCTCCGTCGTCTTCTTCCACTAACACCACCCGCTGGTCGTCCGGTCTGACAACCACCCTAAAGTTACTAAAAAGGAGGTTGGGAAAAAAATGCCTCCGCAGTCGGGCTACTGGGTTTTATGCAGATGTCACGAAGGATGAAGCGTCGGTCAACAGTCTTGAGATATGATCGTCAAGTTGGCAGGCTTCGAGTAATTTAGAATTATGATGTTTTGATATCCGATTCTATATGGATTTGAACTTGAGTCTGTATTTCAACAGTTCACGTTTGTACTAATTGAGCTACGCCTGCCGGTTTCATTCCGGGTCCCAAAACCGAAACTGAACCACAATAATAACAATAAAGAAAAATAATTAAAAAAAATAAAATAAAAAGATAACGAGAAGGAACTCGTTGGTTACCTCTCGGTCCTACTAGTCGGGTCCGCGATTGGGCTCGTCTGCAAAAGCTAAAGGATATAGTTCGTAGGATTCAGTAAGAACCTCAACCCGTAGATCTCCTTGAATCATTGTTCACGACTCTGTCATCACTAGTACTAGCTGGCCTCGATCCTTGGCTTGCCAACCTATACCATAGCGCAAACCTTGGCCTACCGGCTACTTCTATGGTCACTACACACCCATCCCTGTTGCTTGGAGGGGCCAAACTTACCCGTGGTCGCCGTGCACATGATAAAACGGTACCGCCGTCAAGAATTTCGGCTCCCCCAATCAGCTACTACCTCGAAAGGCCGTACTTTAACTACCTCGGCGTCAGGAAACCCCGACTTTTACTTATACCATACCCCGTTCATGCGAATCGAGCTAAGGTCGTTGGTGGCTTTTACTGCCGACCAAAACACAGTCCACCTAAGTAGTCAAGGTACTTCACGCTATGCGGATTTGTACCTCGCACTATGCGGATTTGAACATTGTCTTCCAGTAAGTTAACAAAATTCACCTTTGACAACAGTTTCAATAGTTAACCTCGCCGTTGACTGTAACTCCGCTAGTGTCTATGTGCGCATGATGCTAATCAAAACTTTAAACATTTCTCTAGCTCGCGCTATTGGGCAAAGTCATCAATTACAACATCAACTCGCTAAATAAACAAGCATCTGTCTAAAACCGTGCGTGCCTTCCAAGTGCACGCTCACACACTCTCTAATCTGACCATTTGTGTGCTTGCCCTTTGTCGTCTCGCCCCTTATCCATAATGACAACTCGTACTTGCATTGCTTTCGTTTCTTACGTTGTACTTTACAGGGACGCTGGACCCGGTTTTGAGCAGGTGATGCTCTCCACCAATAGATGTATCCTCCCCGACGGTGATAGTGGTGTCTGCTCCTATCAACACCCCTAGCAGCCGCTCGGGTTGTTTAAAAAAAAAAAAAAAAATCACTTCGCTCAGTGGGTAGAGCATCAGTGTTAAATGCGCATTAACGACAAGGACGCAAGTTCCAATCTTCAAGCCCGCACCTTGTGCATTCGTTCGTCGAGTGTCAACTGATGTAGGCTTGTGTGTCGATGCTCGAAACCCGGCCTCGAACAAGGGTTTTAAGATACAACTCCAAACTATGGGATCCAAGCATTGTGGCTGTCGCATTAGAGGTTGCCCGCCTGGGTGTGCCATACCACATTGCTTTGCGTGGGTTGTCGGAGAGCGTCACGTAGACCTTATGCAGGTTCACCGAAGGATAGGGTGATGAAAGGGGTGAGCTCAGACATATGATTTAGCGGAGGGGATGCGGGTCTTCACCATTCTCCTCGCAGTCCTACGATACTCTCCTTCGGCGACAGGTGACAGAGTGTGATGACGCCTCCAAGCAGGGCGAGTTGGATGGCCCCCCAGAGCCCGAGTTCGAGTATGGTGCATCCTGTAATTGGTGACCGGGTATAACTGATCCCATTCGATACCTGCGGTTGTGTGGTTGAGGTTGTGGGTTGTATGCTTGAGTGGTCTCTTTGTGTGGGTGGGTCCATTACACCGACATGAGGCTGAAATTAGTGTTTGCAGCCTCCTAGCGAACATCCTCTCCTCGCATCGTCCCGAAAACTCCTTACAACCTTTTGATTAATAAAAAATCACTTTGTTAAGGTCGACCACGTTACATAGAAGTGTGCAGAGTATGACTGCGAAATATGAGGTTTGTCATATCCTTCATTTGTAGATACCGAATCTGCAGTGATCACTCCATCCAAAATGCGAGTTATGAAGAGGGGAGAGGTGGTTGTCGTATTGCCTGTTCTGAAGGACAAAAACTATGCTATGAGTGATGAAGGACGAATGAATCTGACCAGGTTTGTACCCAATGTCCCATAAGTGTGCAATGACGGTTGTTTGCACTTCCACGTATATGGTTTAATCGACGATTGCTGGCAAGAGTGCCTTGTATATGAGAGTAAGATAATCTACTTTCCCTTGAACTTGCGTGCATTCTGAGTGATTATAGATGATGAGAGTGCCTTGTTCGATTTCTCTGGCTTTGGTTTCTATGAATCGTATAAACTTTCATTCCCTAGTTTGTATTATTAGTCGATGGATGAATGTATTGATGATAATTTTTCTCTCTATCTCGTTGTTTTAGTGCATGAAGATCACATTTCAACTTGGTTGTTTAATGTAAAATGATGGATGATTCTTTCTTATCTGTTAAGATCCGTCCTATTGTTTTGCATGTGCTTTCTCTCTCCCTCTTTTTTTCTCTCTTTATGGAGCAATTATATAAACATGAAGTGTTTCACTTCGTATCAATTCTTGTTGAATGATCCGATTATTTTAGTTAAAGCGTTCCTCGTGGAATGTGGTTTCTATTGCTAAAAGAGCCTAGTTAGAATTGTGTTTAATAAAGAAGCGTCTTTTTTTAAAATTTTGTCGCTGTAAGGTATTGACATTTACTTATTTGTAACGACTTCATACGGATAGGGGGGTGAGATATTTTTCCGTATCCCTACGTCACAAACGAGCGTAGAACGAACTTTCCTTTCAACGTGGAAAGAACATGTGTATGTGAATGAGACGTGAGCGAGGCTACAACTAGGATGCATCACCCTTATATTTTACAATGCTCTTGTCTTGTTGACTCTTGATTTGTTATTATATATACAATTTTTATCCTTTATTCGATCTTGTTACCATATAAATAGCTCACAATTATTCTTCAGGCCACCATTGCCCCTCAATAGCCTCGCACTTTGCATTTAGATTGTAGGTGTAGGGAACATTTAAAAGAAAGAGGGTTTGAATGCATGAAGTGCCCTATGGAGAAGCATAAGTTGTGGAAACGGCTTTGCGGCTGCAGACATCAGATTCATGATATGAACTTTACGAGACACGCAGGGAAGCCATTGCTCGAGATCAAGACTATGCATATATGCCTCTGCCCTTCCGGCCGGGAAAACAATGCGCAGATATTCAAAACATTCGTAGCGATTTTTGATACTTTATGCTAAAATTTGAAGGATTGGTTTGCATTGTTCACTAGTCTGGATTCTGCTTTGAGATTGTCTATTTCTTCTCGGTCTTGCCATACCCCTGCCTACGCACGAGGCTGATATTGGAGCTTCTAGTTCCGTTCTGGAAGTCCAAAGCCCTATCTGAAAATCTTTGGCACACCTTTATTTTTTGTACTTCTTGAGCCTTCTGCATTAGCACCCACTCTATAAGGAGAGCAATACCGGGTGTGAGGTTGTTATCGAGCCCACACGTGCCAATCTTGTGTAGCTAGACTATTTGGGGACAAGAACACGATCCAAGGTATTTTCCTCTCTTCCTTGTCTTCTCGGCGAAACCTGCCTATTACGCGTATTCAATCAGATCGAAGAAGGCGATGACCCATGCGGGCCAGGCTCCACCCCACGTGGCTAATCCGCCTCCTGTACGAGGAGGAGCTAATACGCCTTTGCGGGCTGGATGCGCGATCGGTGCGTAAAGTGGCATGTGGAGGTTTGCCCCTATCATCAATATGAGTGCTCCTCTTTCCCCTCCACTTGCCCATTGCACGATCCCTGTGGGCTCTATGCTTTATGTTGGGGTGCATCTTCCACAAGCATGGTTGAGCATCGTGGTTGTTTGGGGTTATCCAGAAGGTATCTACGAGTGAATGTTGTTCGCATTATTTGGAGGTATGGTTCACAAGTGGTTATGGCGATATACTTATGTTGACTGGCAGTCGTTTGTCCATAATTTCCTTCTCACTTTCATCTTGTCAACCTTGATACAACAAACTAGATTTTAAAGGAATGAGGACAGAAAGCGGATGAAGTGTTAGACGATTATTGCTATCGCTTTGCTAAGACATTAGAATGTCCTACAAGAATGAAAATCACTCATCGAGGTTTGTTTATAGGTATTGAGAAATAAATTGCTCAATGTAAAGCTCAGATATCTGAAGAATCACATATTAGACCAGATTATAAAAGAAGCGATAGCGATTGAATGACAAAATGTCAGTGATCGATGATTCGTTTGGACTATAAGCACGTACAATAATGAGAAGGGACTCATTAGGGTTATACAAACGCCCAGTAACGAGGAAGAGATTAAATGGGATCTGCAAGATTATGGGCCTCGACCTAGGTGAGACGATGAGGAGATGATGTGTTGACTGTGCTTTGCAAATTCGATGTAAAAAAACTTTTATCCTAGTAAGACATCTCCCAACCATATCTGATAATCCGAAGTAGCCAATGAAAAAATGCTTCAACAATGTCTCAAGAATTAGAAGTGTTTCAGATATCAACGATGACAATGAGCATTAAGAAGTAAAGGGAAGCTAAAGAACCTGCTAAAGGATCTCGATCGATTGTCCCGATAACCTCAACTTTGGATCCCCCGAAGAATGAACCCAACGAGAAACAGACCGGATTACGACTATTTCACACAATGAGAAATATCACTTCGCTCAGTGGGTTGTGCACCGGTATCACATGTGCTTTAACCATAAAGAGGCAAGTTTGAATCTTCAAACCCGCACCATGTGCATTGGGCGCCGCGTGTCAATAAATGTAGGCTTGACTGTCCGATGCTCGAAACCCGGTCTCGAGTTGGGTCTTAAGATGTATTTCCAATTTATGGGATCTAACCATTGTGGCTACTGCAAAGGTTGCCCCCCTGGGTGTGCCATACGACATTGCCCCGTGTGGTTTGTCGGAGAGCGTTGCTTACACCCCCTCTTGGGTTATGTGCGTTCATGGGAGGATGGGGCCAAAAAAAAGGCGAGCTCAGTAGGGAGAGTTAGGGGAGGGGATGCGAGTGTTTGACGCTCTCCTAGTAGGCCTACGACGGTCTCCTTTGGTGGTAGGTGGAAGGGTGCGATGACGTCTCCAGGCAGGACGGCTTGGGGGACCTCGAGAGCCTTTGAGTATGGGGCATTTGCCGGTGATCGGGTAACATTGATCCTAGTAGATACTTCCCGGTGTGTAGTTGAGGTTGTGGACTCTGTTCTTGAGTGGTCTTTTGTGTGGGTGAGTCTATTACGTGCACGGAAGGCTGAACTTAATGTGTGCAGCCTCCTAGCGGAGAGGCTCTCCTCACACCGTCCCGACACTTCTCACAACCTTTTGATAAGAAAAAAACACGCCATTAAAGTCGACCATGTTGCATGGAGGTGTGCACAGTATGTTTGTGAAAAATGGGGTTTGTTATATCCTGCACGAGTAGATATAAAATTTATAGTGATCATTCTATCCATAAGGCGAGTTATGAAAATGGGACGGACGCCTTTCGTACTGCCTGTTCCTCAGTATGAAAACTATGTTCCGAGTAAGGAAGGATGAATGAATCTGGTTGGGTTTGTACGCTATGTCCCTGTCAAGGTTGGCAAATGCTTTTTATGATGCGAACGTCTTGGAAGTTCATACATACGATATCTTGTTGGATTGCCATGGATCCTTGCCTTAGGCTTACGGTTGCATTTTGGTGCACGACAAGCACATAGAGTTGGTAATCATTGGGGGAAAATCTCATAAGCTTCATTTTCATCTTACTATAAGATTATCTTCAAAAGTCAAGAAAGGAACGAGGGTCGACTACACATGAGAATGGTCGTTTGTGATGAACCTGACACTTTTGATAATGATGTACCTGACGAATCCAAATGGCATAAAGAAGACCAACAGTTAGGAAAGGAATGACCACACTCCTACCCGATACTCCGATTAACTACGATGGTTTTTCATTTGAATAGTGAAACGAAGGATTTCACCAGGGATGGTAAGCTCGCAAGTATCCCTTCTAACTACTTCATGGAAGACCCCTTGTTGAATGTTTTAACAATGACTAATGTCTTGAAACTCCTTGTACTTTGTTAAAGGCTACAAATAATTTGCGTGAATGATATCAACAACTAATCACATTTTGTAATTTAGCATCACCCGCCTTCTTTCAAATGAAGATGAGATGATTCGTATGATCAAGGTGGCAGCGAAGGCGCCTCTGAAATAAGTCCGCATCTCAAGCTTCCTTAACCGGGTTGATCATATAACAAGTTGTCCCTAACCCACTTCAAGTTGATAATGAAGAGAAATCTATGAAAATGATAAGTCTCGCTCAATCGCAGTTGTTTGCTACTATTTTTCATACTTGAACGACCCGAAGCGGGTAGCTCGTTTTTTTCGACTGCCTCTTAAACACAATTTTTCGCAACCACATTTCTATCGATTTAGATATTATGAATTTACTCAAGCATATGACATCTTGTGTACCGATTGGAATTCAACAGCGCATCAACAAATTGATGTATGTATATGATAATATATTGAGTTTGACGGATATCAACATTGGAGTTACTACTATTATCGAGCACGAGATTCATATGGGCAAACATTCACCTATTAGTTTCACGCCCTATCGATACTCACCGCTGCAACATCACGTTACACACAATCGTATCAAGGCGTTCGAAGGAATGGTTAAATTTATAGAAGGTGATTTTTTTTGGTTCTTCGTGGGGAATGTATATTCTCGGGTGAGACACGTGGTGCTGCTAAAAGTCTTGCCTATGTTATGTCAGGCCGCAGATAGCCTCCCCGTTGATCTGGATAGCTTAAGTGACATGACTGATCTGCGACCTTTGATGAGAACACTAATGTTGTCGCTCCATTGACCTTGTCTCCAAAAATTATAATCCTTATATGTGTGTTTCTCAACGTCGTGGCATCTGAAAATTGTACCATATCATCAATTTTTCTTGAAGGTATCGGCCCACTCAGATGACCTGAACGAGATTGCCACTGTTTGGGACGACGAAACTCCATTGTTGAATGAACTTGACTCTTCTGGCGCTCACTTTCTTTCTTCTTCGCTCGCCCATCTTTTTCCGTCCTCATCTTACCCGTTGCATCCTCCTCTATCTTCTCCTTCGTTACAAGAAATATATCCCCCTCCTCCCCTCGTTCAACTTTCTCTGCTTCTCAAAGTAGGAAGGTGTGAGTTAGTGAATCTTCAACTAGGAGTGAGAGCACGATTACAGGCCCCTTGCTTCCTCAGTACCATGGCGGATCCTCCCGCCGCCAGAGATCACCTTCCCTTTAATCTTCCTCTAACCGTTGTCATAGCGTGTGACCTGCACGCCGTGTTGCATTTTTGTCCCAAACCGAGTCACTTTTGGTGAACGGAAAGATAACAGGTTGTGACATAGGATTTTTTTTATGTTTCTTTGCAATAAATAAATAATTCGAGTAAATCCCTTCCTGTTAAGTGCGACCCACTTCGAGCGGGACCCGTCAATTATAGTATAGGCCAGACCCCGGTCTTAGGAACCTTTAATAATTCAATTAATTTGGTTCGGAATAACAATGATCATACATGATAAAAAATTCAAATTAAATATATCTCATGCATATTATGATTGCCAAAATATGAATTTGATAACTGTAACAAGATCAGTAGAAAGAGTATCATCAAACAATGTCAATGAAAACAGAATCGAGATTGACTTGACTGAAGGCAAAATAAGATTAATAAGGGAAGGTGATAACTTTGAATAGTCTCAAGAAATATATATAAAAAGATATGGTCAACATTCGTCAAGAGTCCTCAGTCATTCATCTTAAGTCTCATCCTCAATATTTTTTTGATCGTGTGTCTCGAACACCTTGAACCACGTCTATATACTTCCGAAGATTGTGGCCTAGTGACATAAAGTCACGTGAAGCCCATAAGTTCCGAATAAAGGACCATCCAAGGTCAAAGAAGATCCCTCGTCGAAATGGTCGAACCCAGAGGGCTCAGTTATTGCCTTATAATCAATCTTTGTTTGAGAGACATACCTTTTTGACCAGGCCAACCAAGTCGCCCCTGTAAGAACCATCAGTGAGGTACAAGGGGTGGCGTGCAAAAACACCCTCCAATTCCTAGAGAGAATTATGGCATGGGACCCCGTCTTCGGTAGTGGGGTGATGAGAGAGAAGTAACAATATGAGGATTCGACCTTGCCCCTTAATGAAGGGAAACAAGATCGATTGAGAAGTTGTATGCTCCAGCCTCCTGGTTCTATGCAACTTTTATTGTTTCTTTTCGGATTTTTTAACACAGTCGCAAAGCTACTTTCCCCATCTCACCATTCAGTCCAAACACACATGCAAACATCTGCTACAAAAAAAAAAAAAAAAAAACAGAGCCGCCTGCTTAAAGACCAAGACCATCGCTCATCACAAATACATTCGAACTGATCTAATATATCGAACAAATCAGAACTGTCCAGATTCATTTCTAGGATTGTGTAGTGGAGCGATGTCCAACGAGTCCTACTAATCCGTGACTACTGCAAATATAATACAAAACTAGATGCCACGTTGCAGCTTTGCCCGCGAAAATAGAGAACGAAAATGCTCAAAAGAACAAAAAAGAAAACGAAACATCCTCTCATTTGTTGCTTCTTTCACAAAAAGAAAAACAGGAGCCTGAAAGAAGGCAAACCATAAAGGACAATGAGCGATACCTTAACTTTCTGTATTGCAAATTCAAAAAAGGGACTACACGTCAGTGTTGGGCCGACAACCGGCCGGTTGAGCTACCCTGGTCCAACCGGAGCCGGACAAGCCCGGGGGGTGAACCGGGAAACCGGGTTTGAAAAAAAAATGCCCAAATATATATATATATACCGTAGCCGGCGTTCGGGACGGGCCGAACGCCCGAACCCGAACGCCCGAACGTATGGGACCCCTTGGGGATGCGTTCGGTCGTTCGGGCCTAACGCGGACCAAAAAAAAACCAAAAAAACAAAAAACAGTCATCAAACAAATCTGAAAAAAAGATATGTTATGGAGAAAAATAAATTAAATAAGATTTGCATGAGCATAACATCCGAATTCCTTACCGAATTTGAAACAAAAATTAAATACGGAAAACAAATACTAATATTAAAAATAAATAAAAATGAACAAAAAATTAAATTTAGTGAGTGCGCGAGCATGTCTTCGACACCTCCATCTTTGGTGATTTTTCATTTTTTTTTGGCATAGCTGAATGCCCTGAAAATTTACAGATGTGTACTTCACATCCTGCAAAACCCACTAAAAAATTTTCAAAAAATAATAAAATTGTTAGGAGCCCGAACTAAAGTGAAAACAAAAAGTAAAAAGTGAAACAAAACGTGAGCGAGCACGTTTTGACACAGCCATCTTTGCCGATTTCTAATTCCTATTTGGCTAAGCCAAATGACTTGAAATTTCATAGACAGGTATCTCACGTTATAGAGAACTCAAGACAAAAACTTCAGGAAAAAAAAAATATTTTTACACCCCGAAATAAATTTTAGTGGGGGCCAACTGCCGCCGGGTTCGGACCCAGTACGGGACCCCGAACACCCGTACGTGCGGAGGTCGGCCCGTGGACCTCCGTACGTACGGGCTGGTAACCTTGTATATATATATATATACAGGATTGCCGGCGTTCGAGACTGGCCGAACGACCGAACCCGAACGCCCGAACGTACCGGACCCCTTCGGAAGGCGTTCGGCCGTTCGGACCGAAAGCGGACCAAAAAAAAAAAAACAAAAAAAAAAAACAAAGTTTTCAAAAACTTTCGAAAAAACAAATGTTATGGAGACAACTAAACTAAACAACATTTGTCTGGGCACTACATCCAAATTCCTTACCAAATTGAAATTAAAAATCAAATACAGAAAATAAACACTATGATAAAAAAATAAAAAAATAAAAAGAGAATTAAAATGAGTGAGTGTGCCAACACCTTTTCGACACCGCCATCTTTGCCGATTTTTAATTATTTTTTGGCATTGACAAATGCCCTGAAAATTCACAGATATGTAGTTTACATAATCAATAACTCATTAAGTTTTTTTCAAAAACGAATAAAATTGTTTAGGCCCCGAAATAAAGTGAAAWYAAAAATTTAAAAGTGAAGAAAAACAAAATAGTGAGTGGGTGAGCACGTTTTGACACCCCCATCTTTGACGATTTTTAGTGTTTGTTTGGATTAGCAGAACGGCTTCAAAATTTATGGACATGCAGCCCACATCATAGAGGACTCTTTAAAAATAATTTAGAAAAAAAAACTTATTTTTTGGGCCCGAAACAGTTTTTGGCGGGGGCCGAACCTGGAGGTGTTCGGCCCCCGAACGGGACCCCGAACGC
>BFEA01000501.1:191167-203869 GCA_003427395.1 Chara braunii | reverse complement strand
GGACGGGTCAAACACCCGAACCCGAACGCCCGAACGTACGGGACCCCTTCGGAAGGCGTTCGGCCGTTCGGGCCGAACGCGGACCAAAAAAAAAAAATAAAAAAAATACAAGTTCTCAAAAACTTCCGAAAAAACAATATGTTATGGAGAAAAATAAACTAAACAACATTTGTCTGGGCACTGTATCCAAATTCTTTACCGAATTTGACTTAAAATTTTAAATACAGAAACTAAACACTATGATAAAAATAAGAAAAAATAAGAAGAGAATTAAAACGAGTGAGTGTGCCAACACCTTTTTGACATCGCCATCTTTGCCGTTTTTTAATTATTTTTTGGCATTGACAAATGCCCTGAAAATTCACAGATATGTAGTTTACATAATCAATAACTCATTAAAAGTTTTTCAAGAAATAGTAAAATGTTTTAGGCCCCGAAATAAAGTGAAAACCAAAAGTTAAAAGTGAAAAAAAACAAAATAGTGAGTGGGCGAGCACGTTTTGACACCCCCATCTTTGACGATTCTTACTGTTTTTTGGGCTTAGCAGAATGGCTTGAAAATTTATAGGCGTCTAGGTTACATCATAGAGAACTCACAAAACAAAATTCAAAAAAATAAACTTATTTTTAGGCATCGAAATGTTTTTAGGCGGGGGCCAAACCTGGAGGTATTCGGCCCCCGAACGGGACCCCGAACGTTCGGTCAGGTAACCCTGTGTATATATATATATATATATATATATAAATTTATATATATATTTATATGTTTATATTTATATATATATATATATATATACAGGGTTGCCAGGCCGAACGTACGGAGGCCCCTAAGTTGACCCCCGAACGTTCGGGCGTTCGGGTCCCCGTATGGGGCCCGAACCTGAAGGGGTTCGGACCCCGCAAAGAATTATTGTGGCACCTAAGTATTATTTGTTTTTTTTGAAACTTTTTCTGTGAGTTCTTTGTGATGTAAGGTATTTCCATCTAAATTTTGAAGCCATTCTGTTTAGCCAAAAAAAATTTAAAAATCGGCAAAGATGGTGGTGTCAAAACTTGCTTGCCCACTCACTAATTTGTTTTACCTCTCTTTTCACTTTTTGCTTTTCCTTTATTTCGGGGCATGAAAAAAATTATTATTTTTTCAAACTTTATTTGTATATTATATATTATGTAAGATATATATATATAAATTTTCATGGCGTTTGTCAAAGGCAAAAAAAAATGAAAAATCATCAAAAATGGCGGTGTCCAAAACGTGCTCGCCCACTCAATAATTTCATTCTCGTTTTATTTTTTTTAATTTTTATTATTATTATTTATTTTTAGTATTTGATTTTTATTTCAAATTTGGTAAAGAATTTGGATGTAACGTTGAGGCAAATGTTGTTTAGTTTATTCTTTTGTATAACATATATAGTTTTTAGATTTTTTGGAATTCGTTTGTTTTTTTTTTTTTTTTTTTTTTTTTTGTCCACGTTCGACCGAACGGCCGAACGCGTCGAGAGGGGGTGACGAACGTTCGGGCGTTCGGCCCGTCCCGAACGCCGGTAACCTTGTATATATATATATTTATTATTTTTTTCGGGCAGATTCTGAGTGCTCCCTTCAAGAGTTGTCGGAATCCGCAATAAAATTTTCAAGGTGCAATATTTTTTGAGGGGGCTTCCAGAGGGGGGCAGGAGGTTATTATTGACATATTCAGGCAACTCTGGCTTCCACGGGGAGGGGTCAAGTAAGCAAGTTCACTTATCCGACCCCCCCGTGGCTGGAGCACTTCATGGAGTGTGTCATTTGATATTGATACCGCACGAGTTGAACTAGATATGATGAGAGGAGGTCCCTGGCAGAGGTTATAGCTCTTCCAGAGTATAACTCGACAGCAGAAGAGTTATGGTTCCAGCTTTCAGCTCGTGGAGGCAGAGCATTTTCTGTATTTTGGTTTCTACATAAGGTGAGTTATCAGTCCAGAATTATCTTGCCTGGCAGTCTGTCCACATACATGTAGTGGAGCAAGGTCCATTCGAGATAGATAGAGAGAAGAATATAGCTTAGGTCCATTCTTGGGCTTGCACCTCGGACGACTCTGACATCACGATTCCAAAATTCGAACCCAGAACATTTTCGACAGATGGCAGGGACTTCGCAAAGGGATATAATATGAGCAGAGCCTCATCACAAGCATAGTGTTCCCCTCGTGGCCGAGCGTGAAAAAGCATCAGATGTTGCCAATGGTAACTGGTCCATTGGACCACAAGATGACAAATTGGAGAAGAGGCCTACCTGACCCACATCTTAAGAAAAATGTGTGGTTGTTCTCCCCTGCTGATCTGCAAAGATCAGCGGCAGATATCCTCTGCCCTTTTTTCTTAAGAAATGAGGTCATGGCCGATCTTTGTCATTGATCTGCGATGATCGGCCACCAAGATTGGCCACTTTTTGGACTTGAAAAATTCGGGCCTACAAGACCCAGTTTCGAAATTGCGGGGCAGGACCCACCCCCACAAGGCCTCAGGAACACATACGCGCCGGTAAGAAAAAAATCCAGGCCCCAGCGAAAATGCGTTGGGGGCAAACGGGAGGAAACCGGCACGGGCCACCGACCAGTCCAACTGGGAGGACCGCGAATGGGGTAGAGGTCACCGGTCCATCCGGGGACCAGCCCTGCTACATGGTCCTTTGCTCCATATCCATGATGAGAAGCATCAATCCAGTTTCTATTCCACCGGCAAGTCATCAATGCAGACAATAAATGTACACACTTTGTTCCCATAAACATTGGAGGAGTCCTGCACAACATTGATTGCTCCCGGGAGGACATGATTAACTGCTAGATAGCCTCCCATTAACGAGTCGCGGTTCCTCTCAACCTCCTCCATAGGGAAACCTCTAAATCAGCGTGTACCTCAAGAATTCCATGGGTTTTGGATACCAGTTGGGGTGTCACCTGCTTCGTCTTCGAAGTTATGGCAATAGCCACTGGCTCAGCTTCAGATCACAAGTGTCGCTTGGTGAGGAAAATATATTCCTTCTCTGATACAAGAACACATATAATTCTGCGAACAATATTGCCTCGATAGTGTTGGAATATAAAACGTCGGTTGTCCAATTGTCGCTGGTACGCGACCCCCAAAACCTTGTCAATGTACTCCCAAGAGTTCGATTGGCATGAGTTGACAGTCTCCCTATCAATTTCGAGCTGTCTGTCATCATCATCCATTCAAATTCTATTGAATGACGTCTTGGTATTTGAATGATCGCAGTAGATAGAGAGGTGGTGTTTGAACGATAGCAATAGATAAAGAGTGGTGGAAGCCGTTTTCGGCTTGTTAACAACATTCATGAAGTACACATGCATCATTCGGTTATACATATAATCAATGAAGTAGACTGTTTTCTCTGACCATTTGTAATCGTAATTGAGGAGATTATTCAAAACACTCATATTTTGTTTGTGATTTTGAAAATCATAGGGGATGTTCCTTTTCGGAACGTGTGACTGTATCCTCTCCTGCTTACTATATCGTGGGAATTTGATACATATATATCGAAACATGCAAGCTAATTGGGAAAAAATCTCTTGAAAGCAGACATTCAATAAGCCTTGGCAAACCAATGAGGCCCGCCAACTGATGCGAACTTGACGATTGGGTTGGCGAAGTGATAAAGCAGTAGACCGCGGATTGGGAAGTTGCAGTGCGTGTGGGCAAAGTTGATGTTGTTTAGGAGGTAAGGTGTTGGAGACGTTGACACAGGTACCAAACTTACATTGCCTGTAAGCGTGGTTTGCGGGGACATGTTGTTGGAATGTGTCGTTGCATTAGTGGATTGAGAGAGTGGTGAATGGCTAACTTTCGCTCATACAGGTCTTAGACCACCAATGTTCACACTACTTTGACCATCATCCAAAGTCATGTCATCATTTAGATTCACTTGAATGTTTTTGGAATGAGGAAGTGGTTCACATGATGCAACACCTGTAAGTTCTTGAGCAGGAGCAGATAAGATGTAGATTTGTCTGTCGTTTTATCAGCATTGTTTGTTGACGGGGGTGAGTCTTGGTCAATCTGCAAGTTCTCATGATGCAACATCTGCAAGTTCTCCATCTGTCCTCTTGCGTTGTCGAGCGCTCCGGTCCCGCAAGGGGACCCTCCTGGCCACGTCACGCACCAGTCAATTTCTTTTCTTGATTAGGTTGTCTCTACTTCATCCTCACTTTACCTAAATCCGGTTAGGGTTTTCCTAGGGTTTAGGGTTCTTCTAACCCCCTCCTTTCCTGGCTCCTCCCGTCGGCCAACGGATCCTCTCCCCTCGATCAAGTTTATGCTACCATCTCACGCGCGGCCTGCCGACTTCGGGGCCAGCCCGCTCACAACTACCCACTCAGCTCCCCAGGTTCCCTCCCACTCATTGGTGGTCCCATGTGCCCACACCACAACCCATCTCTTTGCCCACCTCTTTCTCCGCCTCTTGCCATGTCTACCTCCACCCATGCACCACACATGGATGCGAGTGCATCCGAGGAGATCGTTGTGGTGCCCTCGATCTGTAAGGCGCCCACCCACCCGACAGTCCAGGGCAAACCCCTGTGGACCCCATGGACCTTCGTGTTGTTCTTGCTTCCCTCAATGAACCTTTGCAAGTAGTGTAGTTCCCCGTACGTCATATGGGGGGTCTCCGTACGGCCCGTGCGTACGGACGTACGAACGACCGTACGGGCGTATGGATGGTCCTCTTGCGAACGTGCCTGGGGCAGGTAGGGGGTACATGGGGGGGGGTTGACCCCCAGGGATGGTAGGTGGGGTCGTAAGGGCCTCCGTAGTATTTTTAGAAAATCTTTAAGAAAAACATTTGCCGTCAAAAAAAGAAAAAGAAAACAAAAGCAAAATCGAATCAAAATACCTTTAGAACATAGAAATATACATTGCACACTAGTTTTTGTTTATGTATGTGTGTGTGAGAGAGAAAAAGAAAGAGGGGTGAGTCTCCAGCCTCACAACTGACCTCGTTGTACTTCCGTCGTATTGATGAGCAAAATTGAAAGAATCTACCACTACAACATGGAAATATACACTGACACACTTATTTTCGTCCGCGCCTGTGCGTGCGTGTGTGTGTGTGTGTGTGTGTGTGTGTGTGTGTGTGTGTGTGTGTGTGCATTCACAGGGGGGAGGCGACCCCCCCACACCAAACCAATAAATCTATCAATCAATCAATCAATCAATCCAAAGAGAGAAAACAAAAGGCCACGCGCGCGCGTGTGTGTGTGTGTGTGTGTGTGTGTGTGTGTGTGTGTGTGTGTGCGTCTGTATTCACGGAGGCAAGGCGACCCCCCCTACAGCATATCAACCAACCAATCAATCAATCAATCAATCAATCAATCAATCAATCAATCAATCAATCAGTCAATCAATCAACTAAAAAAAAAAAAGGCCCCGAGTGTGTGTGTGTGTGTGTATGTGTGTGTTCGTAGGGGGGAGACGACCCCCCCACACCAAACCAATCAATCAATCATTGCAAGGATTTTTTTATTTTTTTTTGTTTTTTTTGTATTTTACGACCAATCGATCAATCAATCAACCAACCAATCAATCAATCAATCAACCAGTCAATCAATCAATCAACCAACTAACCAATCAATCAATCAATCAATCAATCAGTCAATCAATCAATCAATCAATCCGTCAACCAATTAATCAATCAATTTATCAAACTTCTCTTTTTTTTTTGTTTTGAATGAAGACAAAGAAGAAGGGTATGGGGGGGATCATCTTTGGATGGGCAAATGTGAAAGTTCTGCGCTTGTTGGGAAAGTAGCCGAGACTGTCTGGGAGTCATAATTGGTCGGTTGGATATGACGCGTGATGACGTGGCTTAATCACACGTGGTGTGGTAGGGAACGCCCCACAGCGGCAGCGGCGGCGACATTACCCTAACCTAACGACTACTCTACCTTATANTACAATCCTTGTTGCGATACATTCATGGAGCTTCCGCAAGCCGCTACGACCGAGTGCGCCAGCCATACCTCTCGTGAGCCCCTACGACAGGATAGCGCCTACGCCTGTCTCTTATACACATCTAGATGTGTATAAGAGACAGGTATGAAGGGCCCGAAGTTCGTACTTATGTGCCGTACGGGCTCGAGGGCCCATACGTACGGTCGTACGGGAGTACGGACGGGCGTCCTCGTACTAGGTGACGACACAGTTTGCAAGCGTGACTCGATGCGCTTGCACCCCTGGAGCCGCAAGTCAATGTGATCGCCCTTGAAGTCCACCGCATCACGGGTTCTCCTCATCGCTGTCTCCACCACTCTCACACTCCATTCCCTACCGGCTCACAGTCCGACTCCCCACGACTCCAGACACGGAGATGTGGTGGTTCGTCCTCCCCCATGAGTCACGCCCATCACTCCCCCTCCGAAGTGGTGAGTGTCGTTGCTGCTCAAACCATACCATCTGTTGCGGCACACCCGTCGGCCCCTGCCGCCCCTGCCGCTTCGGTCACTACCGTAGGTGCTGCTGCCCAAATATTGGTATCTGGCCACGCAGTTTCATCCACTTATTGCGGTGTTGCTTACCAGCTTCCTGCTTCGGTCGCGACACTATGGCCCGGAGCCCTCCCTCCTCTCCTCATCTCCTCACTCCCACCTCAGGGTTACCTACAATTGGTTACTCCTCCTGCTAGGGTACCCTCTCCGCCTCCTCCACCTCGACCCCTTGCACCCAGCAAGTGGCTACCTTACAGGCCACCGTGGTACAACTCTAGGTGGAGATACTCACCCTGAGACAACCTCACCCTTCACAGGCTGCTCACCCTTCTTTTTCTTATACCGCCCCTCCCACTTTTGTCTTGCAGGCTCGTTTCCCTCGACTTGCAGCTCACCCTCTACCCTCCTACCTTACCACTCCGTCAAAGCTGGCTGTGACCGTAGCCCCCACCTTTGCTATACCTTCCACCAGCAACCCTGACCCACAGCCTGCCATCACTTCTACCCTTGCACCGACCCTGACATTTGCCGCCACAGTGCAGGCCCACCAGCCTCTCTCCCCTCGCCGTCAATACAGCGGTCCCCCCCTTGTGCGTTTGTCGGATATACCCGACTACAATGGTACACTTCGTGTGTAACATTGGTTGTAGGCTGCCACACGTACGTTGACATTGACAAACACTAGTCGTGAGTTGTGGTGCTCTATGCTCGCAACTAAATTGCGAGGCAGCCCGTTCTCCCCATGGGAGAACTACTATAGCTATCGTACTTGCTCGGGTGAGGCTCCCACTTTCGAGGACTTCACCACATTCCTCCATGACCGCTATGGCACTCTACACGACGCGACCAACGACTTAGATCGGGTTACCAAGACGCAGTGGCGCGGGTCCTCCGCACCAGCAGCCTTAGAGCGTCATCCGGGTGTTTCAGGACGCCCGCCTTATTTGCAATGAGGCACTCCTACCTGAGGTCCTTTTGGCTAACAGGTTCGTTGGCAGTCTTTTGTCCGACTACCGCAACGAGCTCTGGCAACAGACCTTCGCCTCCACAGAGCAAGCCTTCGAGGCTACACGATAGTACCAGAAGATGCGGACTCGCTTCTCCGACGGCCCATCTTCTTTCCGACCCGTCGCCACCACCTCGTTACGCGGCACTACTCGCGGTCGATCCTCTTTCGCCGACCGTTTTTATCGACCAGCTCGACCTGGAGTGCCATTTTCGCGGCGCTACAGTTCTCTCGAGTATGGCGAGGACGGCTTAACCGAGCTTGACCTAACCTTTGGGGACTCCCCCGAGAACCTCGAGCTTCGGGACGTCATCCAGTACCGCTTGGATGACGACAGTGTTCTGGTGGACGACTGCTTGTCGATGGCAATGTCCACCATGGGTCGTGCTCGCAATTGGGTTGCATAGGCGGGTGCCCGCACGTTCGTGATCCCTCAGATAGACCTCCTGCAAGGTTTCCTCCCTCCTCGCGGAGCTCTATCCCCTGAGGAGTGTGACGCCCTCGAGGCCCATCGCGGGTGCCTTCGTTACCGCAAAGATGGACACACCTCCTCACGGTGTCCATACCATGCTGCCCTCGATCGACACTATGATGCCTTTTCTCATCAACGCTGATCTCAGTCCCCCCCTGGCCCCGCTTGGCCAGTCTCATTCAGCTAGCCACGGTGAAGTGTACCGTTGAGGCCTCGCACGTAGCTGGTTTCCCGATCACCTAGTCGCGGTTTGACCCTTTGGCTACCCCACCAGAGGATCCTGAAGACAGGACAGACGCAGTTCTCTTTGGCCCGCCTTTTGTCGAGGTATCGTCTGCCCCACCACAGACCGCCGCATCTAGTCCTTCCCCTCCGAGACTTCCGACGCGTCACGCCATTTGCACAACTCGTTGTAACACTCAGTTGGTGACTCGTGATGACGTTGTGTCATCTCTCGTGGATTTGAGCATTATTTAAGCTCGCTAGGAGCAACTCACGAGACATGTAAACGTTCTGCGTCGTCTTCTCACTCTGCTCTCTGACCTTGATCGCACCCTCCTCATCATTCCTATCCACTTGGGGACATCTATGAGGGTGTACTACGCTTTATGGGACTCTGGCTCGCAGGGAAATTTTGTTCACCCTCGCGTGGTTGAGGAGACTCATCTAGCTACCTCTGCGTCTCGCTCTCCTATCTCTGTTACCCTCGGAGATAAGAAGACGCTGCGCTTCTTCGATCAGACGGTCCCTGACCTTCACTTTTCTCTGACCCTCCAGCCACCGGATAGTACCTAGGCGCCTCAGAGCTACCATTCCTCCGCATACTTAAAGTTGGACGTGTTAGAGACTGGGTACGACTTTATCCTTGGCACTCCTTGGTCTCACTTGTTCCGTGGCACAGAGGCTGAATGGTCGACCGAGACGCTCGTTCTCAAAATGAAGTGTGGTCAGACCCATCAAGTTCCCTTCATTGGAACCATGAGCGACACCCCTCCCGACCTACCTCCCAGAACCCTCGTCCTCTTGGTTCCACCCAGACATCGCCTTCACTTCTCCTCGTAAGTTCGCTTACTTCATACGACCGGAGGACGTCACGTTCTACTCAGTGAACGTCATGGATCTTTTTCGCTATGATCTACTCTATCCAGAGGTTGAGCTCATCTCTTTGGAGCCTGATCCCCCTGATCCTTCCTCTATCTTTGTGGCCCCCCTCTACATCTACCCCCCAGCCTTTGGATAGCCCCTCGACATCCCAGGTCCCTACACCGTTCACTGTCGAGTCCACACATACGTCTCGTGCGGACGCAGACGTTGAGGAACTCACACAGTTCACGAGCGACTTAGAGTCCACCGTTTGCGATCTCATTCGAGAGTGTCGCGACGTTTCCCCCCCCGTATTTCTCATACAGCGGGATCCTGTGGAGAGTGGGTGGTATACAGGTTCATACATGTGGTGGCAGTCGTCTCTCGAGATCTTGGGGGCAAGCTCCATCATCCAGGGCCTGGAGAAAAATCAAAGGGTTTGACTTTGACGGTTGCCACAAACTCTAACTTCCAGCTATGTTAAATCTTAAAAAGCAAAGGATAAAATGGATCTCCTTTTTCTTTCGAAGGTATAACCTATTTAACCCTTACGCACGGTCGTTGTAGGCCGCACAGACACTCAAGGCATAGTATGTAATCGCAGACAGTCAAACCAGAGTCCGAACCACAAAATCTATACGCAATCACATCAAAGATACAACCAAAAGTTCATGCACTTCACGGGTCAACTTCAACCACTCACTGCGCTCACACCCCTCGCTTTAGCCACACAAACCTCAACCTTTGTCTAACCTTCCCGCAATAAAATACTCAGTATCTTTGTTAAATGACTATTCAATAAAGTCCGAGTGAAAACCGAACGAAACAAATCAAACCGCAGGGCTAAAGCCTTTAGGTTAAGTTATCGAGAGTGAATTGGAGTTGAATCGTAAACCAACGAATCGACAATCGATTTGTTATCAGTGATAACAGAGGATGATCCTGATGAGATCGAGCTGAATTTAACACAAATCTTGAATCGAATTAGTCAATGAAGGACCTGCAACACAAGACAGGTCGATCCTTAAAACTAGACTATAAGTTCATGGAGAACGAACCTCCACGTCATGCCTCACTCAAATCCATCTTCTTACTAAGCCTAAATCTACCTCTAAGTTAGTACCCAAAGAAAGGTAGACCTTGGCGGAATCTTCCCTATGCAGGGTGGATTGCCAGAATCGTCACCTGTCAAAATATAATCTATCTTCTTTAAACTAAAAAAATTTCGACAGATGCTCTCGTAGGAAAAGTGTTTTCTCATAATTTATATTAGGCTGAATATGAAAACTGAAATTATAATTTTTAACTCTAGAAAATCAAATTTTGTCTAGGTCCCTTTAGAGAAGTTGACTTCCCAATTTTATACTAAGTCAGATAGGAACTCGAAACAAATCTTGAGTTCCTGCCAAGATAAAATTTAACCAACGCCTTAGATTTGTAGAAATTTTGGCAGCGCTTCCCGTAGAAAAAGTAGCTTTCCAAAATTTTCACAAAGCTAAGTACAAAATATGAAATTAATCTTGGCTTTGCAAAGTCAATTTTTGCCTAAATCCCTGACTTAGTTAAAATTTGGACAACACTTCCCCTAAAAAATAAGACTTTCCATATTTTTATTAAGCCAGATATAAAATTTAAACAAAAATTTGAACTCTGAAAGCCAGATTTGACCAACCCCTTGGTTTTGTAGAAATTTCGGCAGCGCTTCTCGTAAGAGAAGTACCTTTCTAAGATTTATACAAAGCCAAGTATAATAAATGACCCTATAAAATGCAAGAATTGACGTAAGTAAATAAAGTTAGCTCAGAAAATGCAAGAATTGAACTAACTCCTATAACTCTAACACGTGGTGAGCATCTAAAGGAACTACCTATCAAAATGAAACCCAAACTAAGTAAAGCTCTCACTCAACCACATGCAAGTTCAAACCACAATGGTAAGTACTCTCACTAGCCTTAAGTTGAACCTTGTCAAACAATAGTTCATAGTCTTTCAATGATTTATCTTTTATATCTAACGTACATAGGGCATAAAACTAGACCATCCAACTTAGGAACAATTGTCTAACTCTGCCATTGAATATACACAAATATAGGGAACCAACATGTTATTCGTTAAAATAGTACATTATTTTGTGTACTATTTATAAATGAATTGATTAAGCAGTGAAATGTAGTTCCGTGCATACTCATAACACGTCAAAGAATGCCCTTAATGCCTATATGAAGGATGTATATGACATAGAAATGTAAGGTACTCCGAGCACACCCTTAATACACTCCGAGACACCATTAGTTCCTATGTGAAGGATTTTTATGAGCAATAAAATGCACAGTGTACTACAGATAACCATGGTCTCGCGGTATATAACTTGTGAGTGGGATATGTGCACCCCACATCGAAATTGACATCCTGACCGAAGTTACACCTTCCATCCCCGAAGTTGCACCTCGCACACCCTTGACCTTATTTGACATCTCTCTTCCATGCACGTTCGTGGTTCCTTTTCAGATAGTGTATATAACTTGTGCATGGGATACATCCGCTGACATCGAAATCGAAGCCCTGACCAAGAATCCAATTTTATTGTGTGAACGATCGATTATTAGGCTAGCTTGATTTGAAATTGCACGCACAACTTTTGCGCCATACATATATAGTGCAACCCTGAGTTTTTCTCGGCAAGGGTGCTGGAGAGTCGGTCACGGCGCAGGGCGTCCCGCTCGACAAGTTCGACGTGGATGAAACTAGTCCGGAAACACGTAAGTTTTCGGGCTGCGCCCCCGTCCCGCTGACCTGGACAGATCATTGCCTTTTTGTCACAATAATGTTGGGTGGGCTCCAACCCCACTCATCCCTAAAGATACTAATTGCAGACCCCTACCCTTATTTGACATCTCTCTTCAATGCACATGCTCGTAACAAGTCGCAAACTCAATGTCCATTTAAGGATGAAACTGCATACGAGGTGTAAAGATTCACGTACGACGGATATGCTGATGTATAAGTTATTAGGAACCCTATATGGTCATCATTGTGCGTGGTGAGGAGCAAAGAGCCAAAGTTGTGAAGTTGCTTGTTGTATGGAACTGTCGATCGGATACATCAGCCGCACACCCAACTGCCTACACGCAACATCATGCACAGTTTTTATGAGACAAGGAACCGTCTTATTGATGGGTGGCAGATACATCCGGCCCAAACACTCTATTCGCTGAACATGCATGAATGCATACATAGAGATAGATCTATAGACAGGGAAAATTATTATTATTGGAAATTCCCGAATGAGGGGGGTAACCATTAGGAACTTGTATTGAACACTGCAATTGGAAAAGTTATGGATTGCCTGTCGACCGGATACATCTTGCCAACACAATTGAATTCGTTGAATTACCGTCGAAACCAAATGACGAGAGAGAGAGAGAGAGAGAGAGAGAGAGAGAGAGAGAGAGAGAGAGAGAGAGAGAGAGAGAAAGATTGAAAATTCTCGAAGGATTTGGGTAACCATTAGGAACTTGTATTAATTCTCGAAGGATTTGGGTAACCATTAGGAACTTGTATTATACACTGCAAGTGAAAAAGTTACGGGTTGCCTGTGGACCGGATACATCCTGCCCACATAATTGAAATCGTTGAATTACTGACGAAGCC
>BFEA01000501.1:165646-175646 GCA_003427395.1 Chara braunii | reverse complement strand
GTGCTGGTATGTCACAGACCTTGCAGGTGTGTATGTGGAAGAAGAAGAGGAGGAGGAGGAGGAGGAGGAAGAAGAAGAAGAAGAAGAAAAAAAAAAAGAAGAAGAAGGGTGGAGTATGACGGGAAGATAGATTGGGCGAGATGGCCGCCATGGGGGAAGGTCTAAAACGCGGCCCCACAAGACAGAGAGAAAAAAAAAGAAGGAAATGGTGTGAGGGATGGAGGGCAAGGGGTGGGGGGGGGGAGAGAAGAAAAAGAAGAAGAAGAACTGACGAAGGGGAACGACAAGAAGAAGAAGAAGAAGAAGAAGAAGAAGAAGAAGAAGAAGAAAGGAAGGAGGGGGAGAAGAAGAAGAAGAAGAAGAAGAAGAAGAAGAAGAAGAAAAAGAAAAAGAAAAAGAAGAAGTTGAAGCAGCGAAGGGGGAGAAGAAGAAGAAGACGGCTGGTGGATGACGGCAGGAAGGGGGGCTCGAAACGAGGGCAAAAAAAAAGAAGAAGAAGAAGAAGCGAAAAAGAAGAAGAAGCGAAGAAGAAGAAGAAGAAGAAGAAGAAGAAGAAGAAGAAGAAGAAACGAAGACGAAGAACAAGAACAAGAACAAGAACAAGAACAAGATCTTTCTCTCTCTCTCTCTCTCTCTCTCTCTCTCTCTCTCTCTCTCTCTCTCTCTCTCCCCCTAACTAAGTCCCTTACCTTGTTGAAGGCGGTCGTTGGTGGGTGACGGCGGGGTCACTCGCGATGGCGGGCGTTGGCAGGTGCTGGTGGAGTGCGTCGAAGAGGCGCGTTGAAGTTGCGCGTCGAAGGCCGGTGGACACACAGTGCTGCAAGGCAGGGAAGGGGGGACGACGGGGGCACAT
This sequence comes from Chara braunii, assembly GCA_003427395.1. Lineage (NCBI taxonomy): Eukaryota > Viridiplantae > Streptophyta > Charophyceae > Charales > Characeae > Chara > Chara braunii. Next base: position 174,793 of record BFEA01000501.1, on the reverse strand, counting down.
CTTCAGCATGGGGGAGGGAACGGTGGCCGGGAGTTCCCACCCTCACCGATTTAAAATCGGTGCAATCTCGGTCGTCAATCTTCGAGATCGACGATCCAGATCCAGATCCAGATGGGGCCCGATTTCAAATCGGTTAAATCGGGCCTACCAACCCCGTTTTTTTTTTTTTCCACGGTCCACACAGTCTATGAAGGGGGCAAAAAGGGCCCCAGCGCCGAACAAAAAAAAAAAAACTAACCTACAATGATGCGCTGGGGCCGCCCGGTGGCCAACCGGGCACAACAACCGGCCAGGCGGCCCGACACCCCCCCCGGGCGACAGGCAGGCCTCCGGACGACCCGGAAACCAGCCTAGAATGAAACTAAATTGGGTCTAGAAGGGATCTTTCTATGTAAGTTTTCACAAAATTCATGGTTGGGCAACCACGCATGTGTGTACGCACAACTTCCTCTCCTAAGGACAAGCGGTGGAAAATGGCGTACAGGTCGTGTGATTGAATTCGACATAACATTCAAATTTTATTATCATGATTAGATAAAAATAATGACCACGTCGATATATCGCACACTCTCACTCTCTTTTTATTATAACAATAGTATGTACCAGTTTTAGTTAATGAAATATGCAACATGGTTACCTTTGTCTGGTGTTTTTTCGTGAAGACATCGTCGATCATCTTCACTACGAATTTCTCCTTCTTCATCTTCGTCTTCACTTTCATCGTCGGCTCTGTCGCTGTCGTTCGAGGAAGACTTTGAATTTGGTTCTTCACTTTGAGACTGTTCGGTATTGGAATCCTCTTCATGAGACGTTGACCCATTTTCATTACCATCCAAAGGTCCGCTCTTTGTGTCTAATGCAGATACGGCACGCTTCCTTTTGCGTAAATCTTTCTCCATACGCAACATTGTTTTTTTTGCCCGTTGGTTATTTTCATATTCTTGTTCGTCCTCCACGCGTCTCGCAAGCTTTCTTGTATTCTTTCTTTTTTTTGCAGCTTGGGTTGCCGTGTTAACCTCTTTTTCTGTATGCAACACTCCGTGTGGTGAGGTACATTGGGATGTGATACGTGCAACCCTTTGGTTTCTTGAGACTTTTACTGTTGTGTTTGATAGGTACTTGATGCTTTTCCTCTTCTCCACGTGAGGCGAAAGTTTTTCAACACCAACCTTCTTGGAATGTTTTCTGCTTGTTTTCTTGCTCTTTGTTTTCTTAATTCTTTGCATATTGCGCTCACGATGTAATCCACGGATATCCTCATTTGCAATCCTGGGAACCATGCTTATCAATGATCCAGTTGTCGAGTAAATGTATATAAACCTTTGTTTCACTCTTCTCTCTGAAACTTTTCTTTAGCCCTTCTGTCCTGCAAGGCACCAACTCATCATACATCATATAAGCAAAAATCATGTTATACAAATGTCGACCCGCTCCCGTATCCACGTCCCTTGCATCCTGATAAATATTTTTTTCATATATGCATTGATGTTTGCATTATATATTCAGTTATGCACTGAATGTTTGTATTCCCCATTTCGTGCAATGTTGCCACCATAGCTGTTGTTTGGTCCACGAATAGATGTCGAGTTCGTTTGATTGCGTCCTCGCTCACACACAAGTTACGAACTATTCCCATAATAAGAGGTCCGCTTATTTCCTCCTCTTTTCCACACGTGCTAAAGTGCCTAATCAGAGTGTGGTTGTACAAACATACATGTACACTGCAATCATCCTCGTTCTCTTGTTGGAAAACATTCATTTCTTCTTTCCTCGTCATTATGATGCTTCTGCTCATTGACCATGATTTTGCCACATCGGTTGTTGACGGTGTGTCTGTGTGTGCTTTGTATAAAAGGATATCGCCACGAACAAATGCGCTTATAACGCTCTAATCGGGCCGACATGCCTTTTGGAATGAATTGAGATGAATGATAATTGGTGGAGAAGATCCGGTTGGTAACTCGTTTTTTACAAATAAGGACATGTTCACCATCACAAGTAAGGTCCAATGTTTGTTTTGACACAGTGGGATAAGAATTAGCCTGGAGTCCCACATGTCACGTGCAGCAGTTATCAATTGTTTTCGTCTTTGGTTCACCCTGCCTTTCCACGCTGTTGAAGTTTTTGGTACTTTTTGGTACTTTACTAAAACCGTATACCAAAAAGTGAACTTGAATGCGGCGAACTCGAAGGCCGTGAACTCAAAAGCCGTGAACTCCAAGGCGGCGAACTCCAACAAGTGAACGTGACGAGACTGACAGCTGCAACACTTCCCATGGCGGCACGTCAAAAACCACCTACTTCAAATTCGAATTTCTGGCGTCACTGCTGTGAGGGCATGAAGGACAGATGCATGCCCCTCATGAGGGCAATGCCCGGAGGGACTGCTGAACGGGACCTGCGTTCCAGTAAGGGCGTCGCGGAAAGTTGAGTCAGGGGTCTGCAGTTTGTGTCCACAGGTCCCTAGGGCGCGACAGGGTAAGTCGGCCTTCAGAGGGGCACGGCGCAGATAATCAAAAATTGAGGGGCATATTGGAAGTTTTTTATTTTATTTTTTTTCTTTTCAAAGGGCAACGACCTTGAGATTTTCTTCAACTGGGACCCTGGAACAAACTGTTCCAGTCAGCCGCACAGGCCGACATAAGGCCGGCAACGATAGGCGTGTGTATCTCGTGTAGGGTACGCCAACGCTAGTTGGCTAGTCTACAGAATAGTAGTAAACTAGTAGAGCTACAGTACTTAGTAGTGTGTTTGTGATTTCAATATTTTTGTACTACTCATAAGCTAAATTGGCTAGTGTCTAAGGCCAATACTCTCCCACATACCACACACAACCCACTCACACTCACACTCATACCTGTGTTGGCCAAGAACCCTGCTAATACCGATCAGAGGTATCAAGCGGACTATCACCGCTGGTTAGCACTAAGTGCGCCGCAGGCGGTTGTGGGGCTCGAACCCACAACCTCTTGAATGCCACTTGCGTGACGATGTAAAGGGAGGCGCGGCTAGTGGCAAAATGTGAGGTCTTTGCGTTAGCCGGACCCCCACCAGTGGCCCCACCCATCCTTGACCAGCATGGTTGGGGCGGGCGACAACATGCATCCCCTCTGATGGCTGGAGGGAGATAATAAAGTTATGCTTGAAGGGGTCCCCTGTATAAGCCTTAGGAGTAGTGGTAGGTAGGTAGTGAAGGTGAATTGAAAGAATTTGAAATATGATGAAAGATTTAAGAGAAGAATATAGCGTAGTGAGAAAAAAAAAAAAAAGTTGGCTAGTGCTGTGAGGACAACTCCGGGTTGAATTTTCAGGTTTCAAGCCTCAGTAAATTTCAATTTAATATTTTGTATTTTATATATATGTATATATATATATATATATATTGTGACGATATATATATATATATATACCCAACGACCTATTGAACATGGGTTGGTTGTTACGGGGTTCCCCGTAATACTATAGTATTAAATTTTAAAAAAGGCCTGAAAGGCCATCTCCAGTCCAGATTTGAGAAGTACTCGAAATGGTTGGGGTATCAAAGAATTAGCCTTCCAAAAAAAAACCGAAAAAGATATCATCAACTGTTTTTCTCTTAATTTGCCTTCTCCTCATCAGGGTACAGCTGTATGCATATTTTTCTCTCTATGTTTAACTGCGTTCTGCCATGTCACGGAACATATCTTTTCCATCGTTCACGACCTACCTAGCACCACTCCTAAACTTATACATAGGACCCCTGCAAGCATAGCTATCTACCTCTAGTAGGGAGGTTACCTCTCTAAGTGGAGGGAGGGAATAGCATGCCGCCCCTTGCCCTAGAGCTTTAGATGATGCAGGGTTGGGGCTGCCGGTGGGGGCCCGGCTAACACAAGGACGGAGTTTTTGCCAGCAACAACGCCTCCCTTTTCACCTTTCCCCACCCCAATCCGAGTCCAGTGGTCGTGGTGTGTAGAGCCAACACTCTCCCACACACCACACACAAGTCACTCACAATTACACTTACACCCGTGTCGGGTTAAGATCCCACTAATACCGACTACGAGGATCCAAATGAGTATCTCAGTTAGTTGGCAGCAAGAGTACCATAAATCACAAAAGCAACCGCCAAATGTAGTCCTCGTAAAGGGAGGACGGGGTCTACGGCCAATACCAATTTTGTGATTTAAAGGGCCCAGTGTGAGTATGCCCTAAAAAGGACGTTGAGTTGTCGATTTATATATATATATTTGCAAGGAAGGGAGCTTTTAAACCACCAGTACCCTCTGGAACACTCTGCTGAACCATTTTTTTTCCATGCTACAAAACCTCTTTGTTCGTCATGAATGGACCTTGAGAGCAGCGGACACACACTGAGCAACTGGTCCTTCGATGTGGGGGACCGGTCCTTGTGTTCTGGTTGTCCTTTTTTCCTTTTTCCCCATCATTTTATTTTTTTCCACCTCTTGGTCTCTTCTCCCCTTCGTATCATGCTTGCACAGGGCTGTGCTAATCTTCTCTGTACCGAGACCCGTTCTTGCCAATGATTCGTTCCCTCTCATCACATCTGATCCCTCGTGAACTAAGGTGACTATCCGCAAATCCCTCACGAGGAAAGTGTCAGAGTAACGTCCCACCTATTCCCAAATCCATAAAAGACAAAAATTATCACGCTGTAGCTTTTTTTTTTTTCTTTTTTTTTCTTTCTTGATTTATTTGTGTCATCCTTGTGTAGGTTTTTGATACGGAAGGATAAAATCCAAGACTTCAATCATCACATGATACACATGCAACAACAAGTAGTCGTGAGCAATTGATTGAGAAATATCGTCAATTCCGAGAAAGTGGCTCCCCGACCGGTTTCAATCACCGCCAGGTGATCCTCCTCAGGGGGTTTCTCCCTCCAATCACACCATGCGCAAAGCGCTCCACCACTAACCCACCTCCGTCGTTTCCGACATCCCGAAAATGCCGACTACGCCCGTAGGTCCCGTAAGAGAGGAATACGACAGGTCAATCATTGCTTTTATCGTAGAGAGGACCGCCAGGTCCCCTCAGTACCACTGGTATCTTTTCGGCAAACTCATACCAGTTGGTCCAACCGGCCCATCCACACCCTTCATCGACGACCAACTCTCACGCTAGGCACTACGCAGAAAAAGTGCCCTCTTCGAGTTCCTCATCTATAGGCTCACAAACGATAAAACACTATGAAATCCTATCGTACAGGTACTCTGTTCGAGACTTACTAATACCAAAGAAACATATCTATTTCAACGTCTGTGTCCTGCAACACAGGTCACTTATTCGAATCTGAAGTATGAAAAACATACCGCAAAAGGGTAAATCTCAAATTACAGGTACCTGGTTTGAAACCCACACAAACAAATTTAGAAATACATGCTTTAGAAACAAACCCTGTCACTACAAAACATCGAACGAAATAGATTCATAGTTATACTCGCTGTACCGAATGAAAACCCGTTTGTCTCCACAAATCATACCAAACACAGATGCTGGGGTAAAATCACTGTGGCAGGTTCCATACCCTGTCACTCTCTGTACAATCGCACTTCCTATATTCAAAAGTTATGGAGGTACAAATACAAGAAACCGAGCAACAATCCTTACGCCTAATGAATTGCCGACTCTCTGTAAGTTGCAAGTTATCTAGTTAAACACTGTTGAATATACTCACGAACCCTATTTACAAACGATATCTGTTCATCAACCAGACTGTAAAACCCCATGGTTCATCTCTTCCTCTAGCAAATCGCTTCAAAACCCAAATGACAAAATCCTTCGAGAAACTCATGATCCTCAATTCACGTGCCATCGTAATAACCCGGCTTAGGATTTCGTCCCTTGCCGAAGTATTACGCTCAATTTTGTGCAACCGGCTCGCAATGACAACACTCTTTTGTGCCTTACTTCCCCATGATCGGAAGGATTGTCCGTTTTTGAACTTCAGCACCTCGTCCTCCCAGATCTTCTTCTCATTCTTTAGCATCTGAACACAGTATACTGTTGACGTCCTGTCATCATTACGCAACTCACATCCCAGGAAGTCCCACCTTCCTTGGTCAGCGTAAGTACCCTTCAAAGTGAGATTGTCGGGGTAACAATTTTCGAAATCATGCCAGATTCTCTGTGCGGTTTCTTTGTCAAGCCCAGAGTCCAAAACGAACAAGCTTACGTCATCAATTAGTCGAATCCCTGCTACCCAACGCCGCAGGGGTCCCAAACCTATCAAAAAATTGAACTCTGCATGGGCATACATAATACAAGCTAATGGTGGGCTTATACTTTTTCCCATAGGAATTCCCACGGTTTGCTGTAGCAAGACGTCCAATGCAAAAGTGTACGTATGCTCCAGTTCAAAGTGTACGAAAGCCAAAAGCTCATCAAAACGAATTAACCTCCAATGGTCAAAGCCAGTTGTGAAACCAAAAGTCGCCCCTCTTCCTCGTGTATTCACGCGTACAAACTCCCTTCCCTTCTTCTTGTGGAACTCAATCAGCCATTCAACTGCGAGGATGATGTCGTCATGTGGTAACCGACTGAACATATCCTTGATATCATAAGATCTTGTGATAATTGTCGGTTGACTGTTCATTTTCATGGCTCTCTTATTGATCTCATTCAGTCTGTCGGTCAACGTGTGACATCCTTCAAGTTGTAATGCCACTCTTGCGGGAGAGTGTATACAAGGTGGTTCAATGCCTTAGCAGCCGCCCAACAAGTCCTCACCGTTGGTTCAGAGTATGCCGGGCATATCGACCGATAACGCTCCAAGTCTTTGTGTTTCGGCATAGCGTATGCGTACCCGATGCTTCTATTATTGTCCCATTTGGAGAACATCTGCAACCCCCACTTCTTAATCTGTAGCTTCATTTCCTTCATAACTTCAGCCGCATCCCTCTCACAAGGCACATATCCTTCATTACGAAGAAATAGATCCTGCATCCCCTCATAAAATAGAACTGGACAAATCACTAACGTCTCACCAGGGTTACGATCCAGGGGGGTGAGCACCAAACTCTTGAATTGTTCCCTGATCTCCGAAACTTTGTCCTTACCAAGATAGGCCGACTCACTTTCCACCACCTTCTGCATACACTTCTCTTATTCAACTTTACAGCAGGAAACTCTCTGGGTCTTGATGTTCACCCAAGACTGAAAGCCTTTACAAATCTCCTCATCGAGCATGGTCAATCGATCAGATCGTTGAGCCTTCGGTATGTTCCCCGCATTCCACATCAATTCCGGAACACCTTCTACCTCATGCAATCGGCATCGCATGTGACCTCTTACCCGTGGGTAAGGAAGACCTGTACAGGGACAGGTTACCACGTCAGCGCGTGCAAATTTGCGTTGATTGTGTAATAAGTCTGCAACGCTTGGGTTATTAATCCAAACGATTCGGACCTTAGCTCGTGCTCTGTGTATCACACACGGTGGAAGGGTTGGCTTACCCAGCTTATCATTCACCAATCTTCGTACTTCATTCAATCTCACACGATCGTCGAATAGCAAACGGAAAACCGAAGCAACCGAGAAGTTAAATCCAAACTGTTCACGAACTGTCCGCGAGATGATTCGTCGTAGGTAAGATCGAGTGGTTTTTCGATCGAAATTTTTTATCGCACTAAACAACACATCCAAGGAAGCTAAGTCCCAACGCCTCAATTTATCGATTCTTCGCGGATTCTTCAACAAAGAAACCAAGAATGGTTTATAACAATTGTGCCTTGGTTGCCACTTACGCAAGTAGGATATCTCTATACTTTCACCACTTTCGATCCGAGATTTACAGTTCTTCAGTTGAGACGGTTGTCCATCGATTCTCACATCAGATTTTCCAAAGGTCTTTTGAATCGCACCAAATACCTCTGCCGCTAGATTGCAAAGCAAAGGCACGGGTTCCAATTCTGTCTTTTTCACACAAACTACCGAAAACACTCACGGTCCAAGGTTCACTATCACAGCATGTCACCCGTATAGGTCGTACACCTTCAGTTGTTCTTCCGTTCACACTTGCTACTCCTCTATTCCGTTTCCGTTCATTCTTCCCTTTCCTGACCTTCTTCTTACCATGTTTCAGCTTACCAGCATTATTAAGGAATGGTGACCAATGATTGATATATACTTTCTCCAGGGTCATAATTCCTCCAGAATCCCAGGCGCTACCGGTAGCAACACATACGGCTCAAACCCGAAAGAGTCCCACCATCGGTACAAGTGAGTTTTCTTCGCTCTTCGGTTGGAGACCGAACTATGTTTCCTCAATCTAACATCCGGGGACCTTCCCGTCTGACCCACGTACTGCGACTTACATATCGGTGATATAACAACGTAAACACAGCTTGGCAGATTCAAAAATTACAAACCGTATATACTGAATATGTCTAACCAAGCCAGGACACACTTCTCCAACCATCTAATAATCCCAGACAACACCAGGTGCAGTACTCGTATTCTATACAAAGTTTCCACTTCGTTATTCACCGAAGGATACTTACCACGATAGCTAACCAAAACTTCACACAACTCACATATCTCTTCGAGACTAAACGGAGTTCAGTTCACGTTATCTTCATTCGTTTGCTCCTCGAATTCAGAAGCGAGATTGATAACGTAGTCTTCTGGGGTCAGCAGGCCGAACTTGATCTCCGCTCGTCGATCGGCAAGATCAAAGATAGCTTGCAACTTCGTCTTGTAGGCCACACCGTCACGCCCACAGATAGCCTTGATCTCATCATGATTAAAATTTATCAACTCCCTTCGCCCGGTATTCAGAAATTGCAGTCTCTCGAAATGTATATCCTTCAACGTCGCCTTCATGCCAGTCAAAGTTTTCCTCGTCATCCGTACATATGCGGTCTTTATTTGTGTGTTGCGTGCTCGTAGACGCTCAGTCAGGCGAAGGGGTCGTACCGCGGTCCTCTTACTTGTGCGTTTAGCTGGAGTTGTGACGGGGGGACTGTCTCCCACCGGCGTGTCTTCGCCCCTTCTACGCTTCTCACACAAGCGGTTATCGGGTAGCTGAAAATTCAGGAATGAAAATTCTGAGGTGAGAGTTTTTGGCAGTCTGAAAATCCTGAATGGTCCTGAAGTGGTGAAAGGTCCGAAGACCCTGAAAACCACCTGTTTAGGCAGGTTGCATCC
>BFEA01000501.1:130866-152669 GCA_003427395.1 Chara braunii | reverse complement strand
TTTTTTTTTTTTTTTTTTTTTTTTTTTTTTTTTTTTTTTTTTGTGTGTGTGTGTGTGTGTTAGGGTCTTATAGTTTTTTGTTTTTTTTTTTCATTTTCTTTTGCCTGTTTCCCTTTTTGATGTTTGCACTATTGGCCAATCTAGTTTGTTTTTGAATATTTTGTTTTTTAAATCACCAGTGCTTGGCCCAGCTATCGGCCGCGGTGCTTTCCCGTTAACGCGCCGCGCCTTTTGACATGTTTGGATCAATAATTAAAAAGTTGGCATTTCGTTGAATTTCAGCTATCGGACAGTGTTTTTGTGTTAGGGTCTTATGGTGTTTTTTTTTTTTTTGTTTGTCATTTTCTTTGGCCGGTTTCCCTTTTTGATGTTTGCACTATGGGCCAATATAGTTTGTTTTTGAATATTTTGTTTTTTAAACCACCAGTGCTTGGCCCAGCTATCGGCCGCGGCGCTTTCCCGTTAACGCGCCGCGCCTTCAGGGCTTCAGGGTACCGGACCACAATGGCTGGAAACGCCAGCCTAAAAATTTTTGAAACGGTACCCCGGCGCTTCGGCGAAAATTGGCGCGCAGGGGCATTCAAAGCCCGGCATCGATAGCTGGGCCAAGTACTGGTGGTTTAATATTTTGCGCTGAAATTGCCTGTAGCGGACACGTCCAAGCCGCCAAGGATATGGTTTGTCCACTAGGAGAAATAGGACGTGGTACATCATGCACTGTTGAAAGGCAGACTTGAGTTCAATGAATGAAACCAAATATGAGGATGATTCAACTTTTGTTTCCCGCCTTCTCGCGTCACACTGGGTCTTGCTCCACTACTGTCCGCTATACACAATTTCGTATCGTTGCCGTATAGCTGTCAGACCGCGAAAAAATGTATAGAACCCGGCGTCGCTCCACTTACTATCTGCTATACAAAGTCTCCAGTTCCTGAGTTCACTATGCAACACCCTAACAGCACTAGAAKACARCMATTTGTCCGTCCAGACTTGAGGTTCACCATACAAAAACGCAGCGGGTCTGTGGTTTCCTTTGAGGAGTATCCGAGTAACGACTTTTGCAGGCTGGGAACTATACACCGACGGAGAGTGCAATCTCCGACCGATATCTGACAGCTATCCAAGCGATTTGGCAGGTGTATAGTGCAATCTCTGACCGATATCTGACAGCTATCCAAGCGATTTGGCAGGTGTATAGTGTACAGTAAGTAGAGCGATGCCGAACTCTCCAAATTCGGAGAGTGTACAGTAAGTAGAGCGATGCCGAACTCTGTTGAGGGGGTTTCTTGTCTGATTGATTGACTGCTGCTCTAATTTAGATTTGCCGATGACCCATGATTGTGGTGCGTTTCTTCTGTGATTTCACGGCGAAGAGGGCTAAAGGCGGGATTGCAGAACGAACTAACGATGGCTATGGCCACCACGAGTGAAAGGGCCGATGAATATACACAAAGGAGAATGCAGGCTCTTGATTGTTCACCCGACGCTGTGGCGGGGGATCTGCTGGGCAGGTTTAAAAAAAAAAAAAAAAAGGGCGGCAGTCTTGAAATATATCCACAGGTGACCGGCCCTGGGTAATTCGAGATTGTTATGGAAGTTATTACTGTAGATTATATGTCATGATCATGACTTATTGAGCTTATGTTGTGACAGGTATGTTGAGAGTTTTTTTGCCTCTGGAAATATCGTGAAATTGAGGGTCTCAACCCTGATAACCATCGTAATTATGAATGTCAGCTGCTGGGCAGATTACGTCTGTGAGCTGGCGAAAACTGGGAATGAAGCCTGACGTGGGAGATCTGCTGTTGCACGTCTGAGCTGGCGGCGAACTAGGAATGACGCCTAACGATTTCTACGTCACTGACAGAATCAGCAGCAGCACAAACCAGTCGTCGTTCCGGAGCGACACCTTACTTGGCACGCTGTAGAAGGACCATCTATTGTCCTGCACGTGCTCCACATATCTGCACGCGGCCAGAAGTGGCCAGCGTGCCAATCTATTGTGAGACATTGCGTCGCTATCGAGACAATCGAGCATGTGAATTGGCATAGTCAATCGCCTGGAACAACACCTATCCGGGCAGGCACTGTAACGGACCAGGAACAGGCGTCCGGACTGTGGTCGATCTGAAGTGGATCTCGGCGGCAGCGGAGAAGATCAAAAGGGGAAGGCAGAAACGGCAGAACGAACTGAAACCATACATACGAGGGCTTCTCCAATCGGCAGTTGATTCCTAGTTGATAGATGGCTGCCATGGAGACAGCTGTTGCCTGGGTTCCGAATTTGGGGGTCCCCTTGGTGTCTCATCTGGACACCACGGGGCTCTACACGGAATTCGGCGACGATCAAGAGGGTGTGGATGGGCTATGGGAGAGGGTGATGGCCGGTTTGGAAGCAAGTGCTGACATGGATGATGTTGATGAAAAGGACAACGAGAGAGAGGTTGGGGATGGAGTGGACGCTATTCGAGGAGAGGAAGGAGAGGCTGACGATAACGAAGAAATCGATCCGACACAAACGGTATTTGTAAGCCAGTGGATGGTGGCTGTTCTTATGGCGCTTGGCATGGAGATGATCAGCGGGACGGAACACCAGGGTACTGTCGGAAGTATCGTCAATGCCGCAGGTATCCGGATCTTGCGGCTCCCCTCGGATCCTGCGTAAGTGCAAAAACACCACTTTTTGGAGCATTCCTGCAGCGGAAGACATGCTCTTCTCTGTCTTAGCTCGTCTCTTGAGTGTTCTGCTTAATGCATGTTACTCTGGGTGCTTCACACATTATCGTTCTGCAAGAAGACAATGTGGTGGTTAGTTTCTCGTTAATGCGATCGCCTCGTAGGTTTCATGAACTACTAGCCGCTGTCGTCTTCACTCGAATAGAAATACCTGCTCATTATAGCTGCACCGAGACTGGAAATTGTGCCAAATACAGCTATAATGACCAGGCATTCTATTCGGGTGAAGACGACAGCGGCTAGTAGTATTACGGGTATCACCCTGAACTGTGGAACTACAGAACTGAGTAACCCTTTTTTTTTTTTCCCAACCAATTCAATTACCTGTCAAATCTGGACAGGATGGCCTTTCAGCCCTTTTTTATTGTGATCGTAGTATTACGGGAACCCCGTAGCAGCCACATCAGTGCTTCAGCCTCCAACGAGGGAACATGCCGGAGCTGGACCCACCAGCGATACCTGCTACAGCAGGTGGGCCATACCGGCCAGGGGTCAGCAGGTCGATGGGCCAGTCGCTGTGCCTGGGAGGCCTTTTTTTTTTCTTTTTTTTAAAAAAAAACAGGCTCCGTGGGAAGCATCACGTGCTGAGAACCGGGCTCAGCGTCCCTTATGAACTTCATAGGTTAAAGTTGAGACAAAACCATGAGCATGACACAATCAGAGAAAAACCACTGTGCTGGAAAACGGGGTCCAGCGTCCCATACCTCCGACTAACTGAAACCAAAAACCAGGGGTCTGATTTGGCTTCTCACGTCTGAACTCTCATGCAAATGTTCATGGATGTATGCGAGGTTGAACTTGACGAGAAATTGGCTCATTTCAATTTAATTTGCGCATCAAAAAAACGAAGGGATGCTAGCCTGCTTTTGGCTTGCACTGCCAGCCATTTTGGACCGGTACCCCCCAAAATGCGGCGCGTTAATCCACGAGTACTTGGCCCAGCTATGAAGTCCAAGCCTCCAGCGACCGGTATCTCGAGCCTACCAAGCCTGGAAGTACCAGTCGAGCCTACCAAGCCTGGAAGTACCAGTAGCTGGACAGGCCGAGGCTGGGGGGACCAGTTGGAAAACAAAACCAGCAAAAAAAGAAACACAAACAACAATGCTGTGGATGTGAATGCAGTTGGATGCATTCTCCTGAGTGCTAATGTGAGCAAGGCGCAGTTTGGGTGTATCAGCCCCATGGCGTTTTTGTCAGAATTTAAAAGTAAAGTAAGGAAATAAAAAACAAAGCAATGAATCTCAAAGAAGAAAAAAAAAACGAAACATGAATTTGGCCTTGAAATTAGTTCGATACATTTGTCTGTGTGCAAGTGTGAGTATGCCCTCAAAGAGGGTTGTGCAGTAGATCACGGGGGCACGGTCCCACTAGCACCCGGATTAGCCTAAGCTATATCCGGGACACATGTGTTTTCCGTATTAAAGAGACTTCAAGAAATAATTAAAAATAGAAAAAAGAAATAGAAAAAATAGAAAAAAGAAAAAAGAGGGGGGGAAAGTCAACACAGCATACGAAATGTATCTGGAGCCGTCCTTGGTCCGATACATTCAAAATGTGGGAGCAGACTGAATGCTGCTAGTGGTCCTGCGTAATTCAGTTTCTGGGTCTGAGCCGTTGACAGGTTTCTTAAAATGTATGGGGCTGTATTACGAGCCCGATACACTACAGTGCTGCGCCAGCCTCTGATGCTGAACTTAGGGGCCTGGAAGGACGATGCTTCCCATTCTCACAGGGCAACTGCCAGGGTCACAATATTTTTCAATCTCCTGATTTTTATTCCACTTTTCTGAATTATTTTTCAGGGAACGATGACTGCTCTCTACCCGAAAATAATGTGCTCTAGGGAGAAGTCGCCCCTCACATGCATTTTCTTTTCTCTTTTTAATGCATGGCCAATGGGAGGGGGGTCCATTTTCATTTGGAAGACATGGAAAAAGTGAAAAGAACTGAACAGTTTATGAAAAAAGCAGCGCGGTGAGATCTGCGTGGAATGGATGGCCCTAGCGGATAGGACTACTATGTTGTCCCTTTTTTTTTTTTTTTTTTTTTTCAAGTAGGCCCCAACGTCGAAGGCTCCATCTATTGGTGGGGAGCTACACCTGCTGGAAACCGGGTCCAGCGTCCCAATACAAATGATGAAAATATATCTGCTGGAAATCAGGTCCAGCATCCTTGTGCCATGGTGTGAATGTGTGTGCTGGAAAACAAGTCCAGCGTCCCTGTCGATCTGACCTATAGAATCTTGCAGAAAAATGAGACATCAATCCTATCAGGCGAAACCCTAATCATGATGTAATGTGTATTACACTACTGTGATTTGTATCTGCTGGAAATCGGTCCAGCATCCCTATACCATGTTGTGTATCTATATCCAACAGGCAGAAACTAATGACCTTTGTGCAATGATAAGATATGAAGAAGCAATACACTCCATCATGTACATATACCTAACCTGTATCTTGAAAAAGAACAGAGGCATTGATTACTCCCCTACAAAAGGGAGGATTGACCTCCTGTTCATGAGGTATTGTTCGTAATCGAGGATTATTACTTTCTGACGTCCTATATGCTGGCAGAATTATCATTGTCCCCCCCCTACAAGCAATCTTCAGTTTGATGGGTGACCCACCCCCTCCTCCATTGAGGTTGCGGACCGGGCAACCCCTATCAACCAAGGGGGCGGGCAGACTCAACTATCCTATCCCAACCCGATGCCAGCCAAGGAGGAGCAAGCGATGGTAGGGTTTGAGGGAGGGGGAAAATATCAATCCGTTTCTTCCAGCCCTAATCCCATCCCTATCCACCTCAGCCAATCCCCTCCCCTCCCCCCGTACAGCTGATAATAGCGGATGCACGCACCTTGCTGCTGAGCATGCCGCTGACTCGATCTCTGCTATCAATTATGAATCCGGCATTGATACTATCATTATAGTTATCGTTGTTGTTGTAGCGTCCTCCCCTCTCTTTCCCTCTGTTCCCGTGGTTGTCGTTGCCGCCATCGTCACGATTATTGTTGATCATGTTGTTGTTGTTGTTGTTGTTGTAGTTGTTGTTGTCGTCGTTGTTGTTCTCGCCATTGTTGTTAATGTTGTTGTTATCCTTCACACCCCCTTCGCCCATTTCACCCAATCCCAATCCCTGCGCACCATCGTTTTTGTTATTGTTGTTATAATTGATATTGTTGTTATTGTTGTTGTTGTTGTTGTTGTTGTTGTTGTTGATGTTGTTGTTGTTGACGTCTCCATTATCTTCTGTGTCCACCTGCAGTATCACTCCCATCATGGTGCAGCCTTGGACGTCGCCCCCCCCATCATTGTTATTGTTTACACCATCCCCATCCTTGGTGTCACTGTAGCCGATGTTGTTGTTGTTATCGGTGTTTTCGTCGTAATCATCTTCACTTGCCAGCAATCCATACCGATACTCCAACTGATTGCGTAGATCTCGCCCCAATGTGAAGAGGATTCTGCAAGCAGCTAACCTGTCATCCGCCCACCCCCAGTCGATGTAGACTTCAAGCCGGGGATCCGGCCCCTCCTCCAGCTCCCACAAGATGTCTAACAACTCTTGAATCCTATCTTCCAACCACTGGTCCATCGAGATCGCTCCCCCATCGATCTGCCCTCTTCATGCTGCCGCTACATAAGCAACCCCACTATCATCTGCATCTGCTTGCATCCCTCCTCCAGTGTGGTAATCCATTCTTATGCTTGTTGTTGTAGCTCCCCTACCAAATCCATCTCTCCCCCTTTTTTTTTTTTTTATAACAAAAACAGCTCCATCTATTGGTGGGGAGCAACACCTGCTGGAAACCGGGTCCAACGTCACTTGAATACATGAATACATGAATGATATGAAAAAACATTATGCTTGAACTATAGAGTTGGTTGAGATGTGCCTCTTCACCCCATTAGGGCGCCAAATCTAATTGCTTCATTCTAGCACTCTTCTCATCTTATCTATCAACCTAATTAACATAAAATATGAATACCATGAATACCATATTTTCCTCCTTTTTTGACTTCATTCATACCCAAACCAAACCCTTGGGACCAGACTTAGTGTCGAGGGGGGAAAAGGGTCTGGGAAATCCGATAGTGGACGTAAAGGGATAGTTGGATCGATCATAGTCCAGTCATTAAAAACAAGCTTATAATCCTGTCTCAACTCGTCTTCTTCTCCTCTCCTTGCCCCCTCCCATTCAACCTTCCCCATTTCCCCCCCCTTGGTTCCTCCTAGCCAGCTTTGATTGAATCGTTGAATGTGCTGCAGGATTTCCTTTGATGAGGATATAAATTTTATTTTTTCTTTAGACTGTTCCCATTTTATATTGATATCAGTTTGTATTTGTTGCTTAACTTTGTTAGTGAGTTCTGGTCCATCTAGTCTGACTCCTTCCATTTCATTTGTACATCTTCTCAACCATATTGCCCATAATACCGCTCTCCTACCCATATTGTATACATTTTGTGAGAATTCATCAATAACTTCAGGGGACCAGGTTTCAAGAAGAAAGGTTCTCCAGTCCCATGGCCATTGGACTTTTGTTTTCAAATTAGACCAAATACAGTCCCACCATCTCCATAGGTAAATTGCCCCAGGACACTGTAAGAATACATGCTCGATTGTCTCAGGAATTAACTTAGAAGGAAACGCAAACTTACAAAATTTACACCATGGAAACGCTTTCCCTCTTTGTTCCAATGTCGACCTATCTATAAGCCAATCATTTGTGGGTAGACATCTATGTTTTATTTGCTGTTGTAGTGAAGCCATTTTTGCAGGTTTAATTTTGGTCTTACTAAACCATTTTACCTTTCTTAGTGATTCTTTATTAACATTAAGATGCTTCATCCGTCTTTCTTCAACCTTGTCCTTTAAAAATTTTTTAGGGTGAAGCATCCTATAAGTGGACTTCACTGTTATCGTGTGAAGAGTACAAGAATACCTTCTTCCTTTCCTTCCTGTATTAGACCACTTCCAATTTGCAGGATCAAGAGCCAGATGATTTATAGGTGTATTAGGTTTAAAGACTTTCTATTTATCTTTGTACTTGAATACTTTGATTATGAATACTTGCTCCTTTGTCACCTTCTTTATACTATTTTGACCCTTGATTATAACTGTTTAATTACTATCCATTTCATAGGTAGTAAGAAGGATCTCCCCATCCTCCAAAACTACTACAATACTACCTATGATATTTGACTGATCATTCATAGCAACCCAATCACCTTCTAATAACTAAGGGTTCTTTTTTAGAATCCTTACCCAATCCAAAGGCATCTAGTCAATTAAATTTTTAAAAGCTTTCTCAGAATGATGGCAATACCTAAGGTGGGTTTGTAACTGTGAAGTGGTAATCCACTCTCTCTCTTCACTGTTCTAGATGTTTTTTATTCTAACAATACCATTTTTAACCTACCCTCTCAAAGGAGAATCTGCACCATGAAGGACACATCCTTGAGGATCTTTAAGAAGATTATTATTAAAAAGTGGTTGTTGACATACCTCTTTCCATCTATCAGGGGGGTTTTGGTCTGTTAATGGTAATCTCCTCCATATTTTAATGAGGTTAGTCCAAAACGCATCATTACGTAAATCCATTCTTGTCGCCTTCCTATTTGATAGCCTTTGATCCATTGGTTCATTCACTATCCCTCTTGGAGTGGTCAAAAACCTGTTTTCAAGCCACATCATTGGATCTATGTTGTCAGGTGTCTTTGGTGCCAGACGTCTGATTTGTTCCCATGCCAATCCACTCCAAGGGGTTTGGGGATTAAAGAGTAGGCGTTTAATCCATTGAATCGATAGGGTCATAGCTTGTAAAGAAGGATCAATGATGCCTAACCCTCCTCTTACCTTGGGTTGAATCACTGATTGTCACGCTACCCTACTAATTACCTTATCAAACTCATGGTTGCCCCTCCATAAAAAAAAAGATAGCTCACGTTGCAGGGCCTTTAACTCTTTCTTTTTTTAACGCCCATATTGCTGATTTATACCAGATCGAGGCTAGAGCCACATTATTGATTACCAAAGTACGACCAAAGAGAGAAGTATGCTTACCCTTCCATAGTTTCAACTTAGCATATGCCTGTTTGGATATAAACTCATCATTAGTTGCTTGTCTTCCTGTTGTTGGAAGAGAAATACACAATACCCTAATAAAAGTATCTAGTGAAAGTCATTTTACTTTGGGCAGTTCAGGGGGTCTTACGCCTTGATGATGAATCCACCAGCCCATCGTTTTATTACCTCAATTTACCCTCATGTCAGATAGTCTACAAAACTTATCCATCAGACTACTTATAGCTTTCATATTCATTTTAGATGCTTCTACCATCAGGGATAGATCATCACCAAAGAGAGAGCGAACAGGAATAGCTTCCTCTGGAAAAAATGACACTTGAATTCTTTTAATATCCTTACGTTGTCTGAGGTTAGTTGTTAAAGCCTCCATGATTATGACAAAACGAAATGGGGCAATTGGGTCTCCTTCTCTCACTGATCTCTGTAAGGAGATAGAGAGAGTTATATTGTCATTTACCATTACCCTGGTTGTAGCATTCCTATGCAATATTTTCACCCACCTTCTAAAGTTTGGACCAAAGTTAAATTTTCTAAACATTTATCTAGAAATAACCAATCCACATGATCATAAGCTTTCTCAAAGTCTATAAATATGAAGGTCGCATTATGTTTGGATCGTCGTGATATCCTAATCAACTCATTGACTAATAGTATATTATCTTGGATATTCCTTCTTGTAATTAACCCTGTCTGCACTGGATGAATAATTTCAGCAATGACTTTGGATAGTCTATTGGCTAGAGCTTTCGCCATCATTTTGTAGACTAGCGTTAGGAGGGTGATCGGACGATAGTTACGAATGTTTGTTTTATCCCATTTTTTAAAAAGCAGAGTTAAGACCCTTTGGCCTACAAATTCTCCCATTTGTCCTGAGGTCCAAACTGCCAGATAAAAATCCATGAGGTCTTGTGAAAGGAAATCCCATAAGGATTCCCAAAATTCCTTGGGAAGACCATCGATACCTGAGGTCTTTTCTTCTTCCATAAGCATTAGTGTTGTCCATATTTTCTCCTTTGAAACTAACATTTCTAACTTCTCTTTTTATTCTTCAGTTAGTGCTTTGCCCACAGGCTTAAGAAAATCTTCTATTTCCTGAATTCTTTGAATCTCTGGGATACTTTTAGTTTCTGACTTAAGGAGATCCTGTAAGAAATCCCTGACTATTTTCATACATGATGCTGAGGAAGTGGCCAATGAAACGTTCTTATAAAAGTGGTCTTCTAGGGCTTCAATAATCGTGCGACCAAAGTTTATTTTTGCCAAAGAAAAGAATCTTGCATCCATCTCCCCTTCTATTTGGTGTTTTCTTAGCTTACCTCTAATCCTTATTCCTTGCCACCTGTATTCCATTTGAGTCAATAATTGATCCTCCAGTTCTTTGATTTCTTAAGCAAGAGGTTTTAAAAACCCCATCTCTTCAGATTCATTCTCCTGTTGTTGGAGCTGTTGAATTTTCTGATGCAAACGTGTTTTTTATAGTGTCTTTGAATATTCATTGCATTTACGACCTATAAATGCTAGGTCATTGTTGAACCATTTTACATCATCTTGTATGAGGTCCCGCTGGTAACGCCAGAAGGTCCACACATCCTTTAGAAAGGAAATAAAGTTTTCAAACGTCTTGCGTATTTATGCATAGTAGAGTCTATACCGTTAGTCTAGGAACAACTACTCAACATCCGTCAAATGTCCAGTCGAAAGAGATCAACAAAAAAAAAGGGGGGTGAACCGACCCTGAAAAGTCCAAAGTATACAGTTCAGTAGTTCGAAACCTAGGCTAAAAAACGGTCTAGAGGCAAAAAAGGAAAAAATTGTCTCACATCGAAACCTCAACTTACCAAGGCAGCGGTTCGAAACCTAGCGAGCCTTAATGACCAACAATAACTTGCTACAAAACTATTCACTCTTCAATGCGAAAAAGACAAAGCATCAACCGACGATTTGAGGCTAAGTTACCTTCAGCAAAGAACCTCTAGATCAAAAACAGAAACAGAAACAGGGTCAACTACAGAGACTGTCCATCACGTCGAAGCCCAAAAAGACAAAAACAGGCCAAAACAAAGGATCAACAGTTCGAAACCATCACAACAAAAAAACAGGTCCCCCTACATATAGAATAAAGCATATCTCCTTACCCTCCTTCCGACAGCGGCTCAGTGAGGGGAGGTGATATAAAAAGAGGAGGACAAAAAAGAAGAAGAAAAAAACAGGAAAGAGAAACTACAAGATGAATAGTGACCCCTAAATCGGGGCAGAAACATAGCATTTGCAACGACAATTCTATGGGAAGAGGCAGCCCAATTCGTCAAAACCTTGATCGAATTGCTCCAACATCCAACAAACTTTCAAGAGAAGTTAACGAGCGCCATATCGAAATAAGAATCCGGGTAACCCCTAATACTCAACTCATGCTTCAAAGTCACCAGAAAAACAAATTCCAGACCAGGAATAGTAGTAAACACCCGAGCCCGGTGAAAGAAGGAAATGATCACAGCCATCTTCTGTTGACGACTTGAGTAGGACGATAAATCTTGAAGGCTATGGAAAATCAGTCCATGCTCCGAAACAACACTCGGGTTCTTATGTGTCGCCACACATGTAATTCTACAGGGATTCTTGAAAACTTTGACCACACACCCAATGAAGTCCCAGGAGTCACCCTCGTTTGTCTGTTCCAAAGTGAGGTTTGAGTTATAACATTCGAGAAAGGATTCAATAACACGTTGCGCCACCATTAGTGACGACGAAGTCTTCCTTGAATAGCGCACAAAGATTGAGACGTCATCAACAATTCGAAATCCAGCAACCAATTTCTTATCCGCCCCAAGAGAAGAAAGGAAGCAAAACTCATTATACGCACATAGTAGACATGCGAGTGCATGGCTAGTGGATTTGCCCATTGGTATACCCAAGGTTTGTTGCAGCAGAATGCCAGACGCGCAAACAAAGGTGTTCTCCAAGTCGAAGAAAACATACTGTCGAATGGTAGGGAAATCAATTAGAATCCACCCGACTTTCCCACGTCCTTTTGTCAAACGAGCCACCTTGCAATGCTTCCTCACCATGACACCCCGATAACCTTCACTGTGCCAATAATCGGTCACTCAATTCAGAGCTTTCAAGATTGAGTCATGTGGTAGATTGGAAAACATCTCTTTCACGCCGAATGAGGCCCCCAAAAACTGATCGGCGGCAGTGATCGTCCTTCCTCGTGGTCTGATTTGATAATTGGATTCCAGTTAACAAAGTCAGCAGTCTGACGTAGATTGAAACGTAGGTTCTTCGACAGTTTTCAGAGAAGTTCATTAATTGCATATGCAACTCTTCTTCCACCTAATGTGCCACCTTCAGCAAATGATGGACAGATAGGACGCCAACGCCCAACGTCTTTGTGCTTGGGTAAACAGTATGCATCACCAATCTTAACTTTGACATTTCATTTTTTCAATCGGTCGAACTTTTTTTTTATAAACTGATCTTTGCAACTACCAATGACCTCACCCATTTCCTTCGAGGAGTGCAGAAAGTAGGGATTAACAGTGAACAATTTAGCCATACCTCTCCCATACAACGTAGGACAACAGACGTATGTGTCACCCGGATTATGGTCAACAAGACTACACACCAACCCATCAAAATTCGATAAATGTTATCTCAGAACAACATGAAACACCCGTCCTCACGTCGTAGAGGGTTATTTGTGAGACAGGCACTGAGAGAAGAAGTGGAAAGATCAGCCAAGGCATGTTCAGATCGCAACTCGGGAACGGATTGAAAGAAGGAGATAATTTGTTTTTTAAGAAAACGTAGTGGATTATCAGCTATCGGACAAATGATGGTCTTCGAATTCTTCATTTAGGAAGGGAAAGAATCGGAGGTGCTAATTCTAAAAGAGACATGTCCATCAACTCGTTGCAAAAATTGGTCAACAGAATCGCACACACTGGCATAAGAGCCAAGTTTCGAGAATTTTCGAAAATTGTGTCCCCAACAGTGCAGTTCTTGCACCATACTACTCGAAGCC
The DNA here is from genome assembly GCA_003427395.1 of Chara braunii. Classification (NCBI taxonomy): domain Eukaryota; kingdom Viridiplantae; phylum Streptophyta; class Charophyceae; order Charales; family Characeae; genus Chara; species Chara braunii. The sequence continues at coordinate 139,816 of BFEA01000501.1, read as the reverse complement.
GACGTATCAATACTAATTTCCAAGCTTCTTCAATATCGAAGCTCCAAATTATCCTTGCGTAAAGTTTACGAATCTCAAACTTACAAAAAACCTCGTCATATGCAAGACGCACTACCAGTCTCTTCCGAACAGGTACACCAAAACGAGAGGACATACACTTTGAAAGTATCAATCGCAAATGAAATCTGGATTGTTTTTCAGAGAAGGTACGAAGAGCAAAGAAAGCAGAGAGGAACTTATTGAAATCCCAAGTAACAAGAGACTTTCTCGATGATGGAGTACTGAGCAGAGAGGTCAAAGAAGGTTTGAGCGACAACAACTTGCGACAAAAAGGATGAACCGAGCAGAAAGTAACTATGGAATCGTTGACCAACCAACCTTTAGAAGTTCGTAGCTGATCTCTACCGAAACGACAGGAAATGACAGAAGAGTCGTAACAACGTTTCAGGATCTTCCAAGAATCAACCAAAATAGAGCCCCCCCGGCATACAACCGTCACAGTAGCAATATCATTATCGCGAGAGTAGTCTAAAATACGAATTAAACTATGTGAAACAATGCCGATTAATGAGTGAAAGGTCAGAAGAGACGACTTGGCCGAGAAAACATCAGTCCTACTACACGCATCATAATAATTACGTTTTTTCTTCTCTCCCTTTTTCCTGGTCGTTTCCTACGACATCGTCTCGGCTTATCTCGTGAATTTAGAGCAGGACAAAAATACTTGATCAGTCGTTTCTCTACAGACAACAAATCCTCTGCCGAACAATAGCAAATAAGAATGGCAACATACCCTTCAATCCCACTGCGCCTTAGCCAACTATATAAACGTTCGTTGCGGGTTCCGTTATTAACCAACCTATTACTCGTAGCCCTATATACATGCTCATTCCACCGTGCAGAAAGATTACGTCCTGTACTCCCAATATAGATGTGCTTATTCCATGGAGAAACAAGTAAATATACCAAAGGACCGACATCGTTACCGCATGAATTCTTCCGCCAATACTCAGTAAGGCAATGGGTGAACTTACTAGCCCACGGGACACAACCACTGAGAATAATTACTATCACAACAGTCTGTAATAGCGAATTGAGTTCTTTACATCAAAGAAGAGAGGGTGAAGTCCGTATCTTACAACATATACATGCAAGATTCCGAAAACGTGTCACGTCCAGGAGAGACTCTAAGAAGTAGCAGAGTCTCCCCCCGTTCCTTTGGCCATATCATCTTCATCACCCGCCGAATCCTGAGATATATCATCTGCTGTAACCTTCGTAGATGGATAGGCTGCTGCCACTCGATGTGAAACTATGTCCTCCACCGTTTGTTTGACCCCCGCACTCCTTTCTCACAGATAGTTGTCAAGGCGTCCTTGGTCAACCCACGTAGATTCTTGTGATTGTCCCGAATGAAGTTTTCTCTGTCCACGCCATTGGTATCGTAGTTAGTAGCCGCTGCTTTGCCTTTGCTTTTCTCCATCACAACTTCTTCCATGTGCACGCGTAAATTAGAGAGGGGCGTCACTTGAACTTTCTCCTTCTCTATACGAGCCAACTTTTCTCTCACTCTTTCGAACTCTTGTTCAGCCTCACGTCGAACATTAAACTCTCAAGTACGCATCTCTTGTATTGTTTCCACCTCCATACGATGCAGATCCATCATGTTTTTGTAATCAACAACAACTGGTGATTTACTCGGAGTGCCTGTAGGAGGTCGTATAGTACTTTTCGGTGCTGGAGTGAAAAGTGAGATGCATCCTCTTTTGTTGCCCGACCGCAAAGCCTCCTGTTGCCATCTCTCTGCACGCCTCATCTCTGGCAGTTCGCACCTCCTTTACCTCTTTCTCGACAATCTCTGAACGCACTTTAGTAGCCATCACCTCCTCCAATTGTGCCTTCATTTTCTCTTGATCCGACAACTTCCTTGCAATCAGTCCGTCATTTTCCTGAAGCTTGCCTTGAACAGTGCTTGTCGAAGGACCGACTGGTGTGTTCTTGGAACTCAAGCGCTCGATCTCTTTCTTGAGGGCGTCCACTTCCGCATTGGCCTTCGCTCCGGCATCCTTACCCTGAATTAGTTCCACGACACCCGCCAGCTGCAGCTGCACTGAATCCCTCAATTCCTTACGAAATTCCTCTTGATTCTTCCTCTCTTGTTCCCGTCTAGCCTCTTCTTCCTTCTCCTTCTTCGCCTTATCTTCCTTTGCCTGTTTATTCTTCTCTTTCTCAACTTCAACATCATGTTTGGTCTTCATTTCAATGACCATCTGCTCCAAAAACTCTAGGCGCTGCCTAGCCTGCTGCCAACCGTATCCTCTGACATATTGTCCTGCAACGTTGCCAGTCACAACAAGAAAAGAAGTGGAGCTAGACGGTAGAGTAAGTAAAGGAATTTGAGCAGGCACGATAGCAGAATGGGGATTAGAAGGTTTCGGATGAGGGCACCATCTGGCAAAGTGGCCAGGGTCCCCGCAATTGAAACAGGTTCGGACAATGGTGGAGTTAGATATATTCGAAGCTATATTATGATGATGACAAACAACGCAGCAAAAGTTGAAGCCACACAAACACGTAGTATAATCTCTACGGTGGTTACTTCGTGAGTTCAAGTACTTCCGTTGAAGGCTACTTAACAATTTTTGAAAAAGTCATCGACCACAAACATGGAACGACAATCACACACAAATCAAAGTACCAGAACATGCAAAGTCGCATGCAATCCGCAACGATGGAGAAAAAGAAGGGAGAGAAGAAGAAGAAGAAGAAGAAGAAGAAGAAGAAGAAGAAGAAGAGTAAACACGCAGGTTCATGAAAAACCCGGACGCGACACATAGCATGGTCTAGACCTGGTAACAGACTTTTCGGGAAGATCTCAACAAACTGTATAACCCCTTGTAATTCTTCAGATATTAGAATAAGGTCAATACAGGCTGCGCCACTCACACAGTTCTACTAAGCCCCTTGTAATCCCACGGCTAGCGCTACCCCTGCTGACGTGTCACGAGACATCAGTGTCACCAAACAACAGGCGCCACATGGCCACAAGCCACTTCACACCTATCAGGCACGTACGCAGGCCCAACAGCTGGGGAGCTGTTCTCCCCAGGCGTTAGTCGAGTCGGGGTGACGGTGCCCTACCGTTCCGTCGGCGTCCGGGCGCTAGCACTAGCGCAGCCTCCCTCACATTGCCAGGACTATGGAACATGCTTTTTCCGAATTAAATCAGGACTACTGTGTTGTCCTGATTTAATTTGGAAAACACATGTGCCTTGAATATAGCTAAGGCTAATCCGGGTGCTAGTGGGACCGTGCCCCGGGATATGCCTTGCTTCACTGGCAGGGGAATCTAAGAAAAATGAAAAAAAAACAAAAGCAGAAAAAATAGACATCCGGAATCTACCTGAAATACTAGTTAGAAGCATTCCACCAAGAACAGACGTGACCCCAACCCCCGCCCAACTTAGACAGTAGTTCTTTGTTTGTTTTTTGGTTCTTTATTTTTTACGTCGCAATTCTCAGCGACCGGGTGTTCATGTGAACGACCCCCCTCAAATGCGGCGCGTTAACGGGGCACGCCTGCGGCCCATAGCTGGGCCAAGTACTGGTGGTTTAACGTGAAAGGCCAGTGGTCTGGATGGGCCAAGTACTGGTGAATGTGCGTCGTGGGCGCTCCTGCGACCGAGTGGTGCTGCATCAGTGTTCCGGGGTTCTGCAGAGGGAACGGGGAGTAGTTATGTTGGAGTGGTCGGATGTGCATGCATTATGGATCAGGTAGTACTATGTGGGATCCATGGATGCAAGTCCGGGAGCACGGCATGGGTGGTACTATCTGGGCAGTATTGTATTATGTGGCACGGGTGATACGGAGTGAGTTAGGTGACACTATGTGGGGCTGGTCATACTATGCGGATGAGGTTATACCATGTGGCCCAAGTCGATACTTTGTGGGTTGGCCGGTACAGTGTGGGGATCACGGGCAATGTTGCGCAGGCTGGTGGTGCAAACCTACTCCCTGCACCTTCCCCAAAGGAAAAACACACACCAGAAACCGGACTGCTATGAGCCTGCATGCAAACAGCAGCTCTGAGATATCTCTAGTATTCTCGAACACCATAGGTGTGCAATGAATTGCAGTTGCTCACGTGGGCTGTACACTAAGTTTGTCTGCGGCACACCTGGTCTGAGCCCTGTGGGACTTGATCCCGTGATCTACAGTTTGCATGTGTTATTTACTAGCTTTGAGTCTTACTGGGCTTGACCCGTGAACCTGTCGCTGGTAGTCTTTATTTGGCAGTCTTAGGCCTGGACGCCACAAAAAAGTGTAGATTTTGGCGCGGAGGGTTTTTTCACACCCCACAGTGCAGCGGGCCTCTATCTGCCTTGGCCTACAGCCAGGGCCTATTGGGCTATTTGCCTGTTCGGCCTGTGGGACCAGGCCGTGGCCTGACCCCACAGGCCGTGTGCTGTTCCAGTCCAGTCCAGTCCTGCCCGGTACCACTGTCGGTACCCGGCCAGTCCAGTCCAGTCCAGTCAGTCCGCCGGGGGTATACCCCAGCTGTTGTCTGTTTTTAATTCATTCTTCATTCTGCACATTTTGGAGTACGTGCGTGTAGAGTCTGCGTCGGACTTGCGCTGTCCCTTCCAGCTCCATCTCCATCTCCTCCTTCTTGAACCCTCCGTCTTCATCCTGACGGACCGCCATCCTAGTGGGTCCATCACACTGGTATCCAAGCGGGAACGTTCCCCGCCCCAACCCACCACACCCCGTCACAGTGGAAAAGCAGTGTAATCCCGATAGCGGGATTTTTGTCGTTTTCTTATTGTTTTCGCAGTGAACGAGCAGAGAAAAGTGCAGCGCGAAGTTTGCGACAGGCGGCACGAAAAGAAAGAGTGTCGTCGGCGCCAAGATTGCGATGACGGTCCGGCACACTGGTATTAGAGCGGGAACGTTCCCTGCTCCTACCCACCACACCCCGTCACAGTGGAAAAGTGGTGTAATCCTGATAAGTGCTGCGTGCGTCAAGTTTGCGACAGGTGGCACGAAAAGAGAGCGTCGTCAGCGCTAAGCTTGCAACAAGTGGCACGAAAAGAGAGAGCGTCGGCACGGTGCTTGCGCGCAAGGCCAAGGCCGCCGCACGCGCCCACGCTGCCCCACTACCCCGCCCCGCTCCGGGATTGTACATATCAAGATCTGGGATGCACGCTGCTGCCAGGGTTTGAACCCATGCAGCTATTGGCCATGCGCGTGCGTAGCCAGTGCTGTAACATGCTGGCCAAACCGTCTCCATGACTCTGTAGTGCGGGACGTTCGTGTTGAAGAGTTCCACACGAGTTATTTACCTCTCCCCCCCCCCGGGCATCGTGGATGCTGCTGCCTGCGCACGTGGCCATCTGCAGTGCCACGTGACAGCTTGTTGAGGACCTTGAAGACTCCCCTGGCTAGGGGGCTGTACTACAGGGAGATATGGGTGGCTGATCAAGATCTCAACACACCCAGATGATGATGATGATGATGATGATGATGATGATAATTATTTTTCCTACTGCTGTAGCAGTACTTTGGCAGCAGTGAAGACCCCCCTGGCTAGGGGGCTGCGCGTCAGTGCAATCAAGGTGGATGATCAATATCTCAGACAACCCTTGATTATTTCATTATTATTATTCATTTTATGCTGCAGCAGCAGACTGCTAGCACCTTGAAGGCCAAGATCTTGGTGATCTTCGTGATCTTGTTGCTCTTGGCCAACCAAGAGTCTTGTATCATCTCTCTTCACTAACCTACTCTTCCCCCCCCCCCCCCTCTCTTTCCCCTACCATCTCATCACCTCTTCTACGTCTACCACTACTCCCCCCCTCTTACCTCTCTCTTCACTCATCTTCCACAATCTTTTTTTCCCCTCCCCTCCCCACTCACCATCTTCTACTAATCTTTCTCACTTCTCTCGACTCTTCTCATCACTCTCTCTCCTATTCTCCCACCCCCCTCTCTCCCTTCCCTCCCCCAACTACAACCCAATCATCCCCCCACCTCCCTTTTCAATCTTTTTCTCTTTCTCACCTTTTTTTTTTTTTCTCTTCATCACCTTTTCACCCCCCCTCACCCCTAACTTTGAATTTTTTTGTTCTTTCTTCTTTTCTTTTTTTCTCTGAATAAAATTGTTTTTTCTCTAAAAGTTTGAAGTATCTTCTCCCCCTACTTCTTTCTCATTTTTTTGATTATTTTTATTTTTATTTTTATTTATTCTGAAAATTTGAATTTTTCTAGGATACCTCTATATCTGTTTTGGACTTGCTATTAAGCCATCGATGCGCATTTTGACCCCTTGGAGGTAACGAAGTGCTGCTGGAATTTTCTTTTCCCTCCCCACTCTCTCCCATCTTACTTGGTCAGTTTTTTCGTGTTCACAGCACACTTCGACCCCATAAGGGTAACGAAATGCAGCCGAAAGTTTTGAAAAACCCAACACTTAGTCCCTTTACTCTCCTCCACCTCCTTATTTATTAATTAATTATTTTATTTTTCTAAAAATTATCATTTGCGGCATTTTGAAACTTAGTGTTCTTCTCTTGGTCTCTATTTCCTCTTGGCACATTTTTGACCTCATGGGGGTAGGGAAATGCTGCCGGAAATTCCAAAAAAATAGATATTATTTCTCTCTTTACATTTTGTTTACTTATTTTTATTATTTACTTTCTTTTATTTTTATCTCGAAATTTCACTGTTTATTTTTTTTTTTTCCCCCTCCCCTCCATGGTTGCTATTTTCTTTTCTGGATTAGGTCGCCGCTACCCCACCCTAACCACCCAAACTCCGATTAGGGTTTTCTTAGGTGTTTTGTAGGGTTTAGGGTTCTCCTAACCCCCCTCCTCTCTCGCTTCCTCCCGTCGGGCACCCTGGACCCGAACGACTCCTCTCCCCTCGATCGGATTCACTCTCATGCGCGACCCACTGGTCATGAGGCAAGCCGGCTCACGACTACCCACTCCGCTCCCGTGGTCCCCTCCCTCTTACTAAAGGTCCCCTGTCCCCACGCCACAACCCATCTCTTTCCCCACCTCTTTCTCCACCTCCCACCATATCTACCCCCATACGTCTACCGCCGACGGACGGGACTACACCAGGGGAGATCGTCGCGGCGTCCTCCATCTCCCAGGCGCCAACCCACTCGACGGTCCAGGGTCAAACCTTTGTGGACCCTACGGACCTTCACGTTGTTCTTGCGTCCCTTCTTGCACCTTTGCAAGCGCGACTCGATGGGCTTACACACCTGGAGGGGCAAGTAAATAAGCTCATCCTTGAAGTTCACCGCCTCAAGGGTTCTCCTCACGAGTCTCACACCCCATCCCCTATCGGCTCACAGTCCGTCTCCCCACGACTCCAGACACGGAGACGTGGTGTTTTTTCCTCCCCCGCGAGTCCGACCCAGCACTCCCCCTCCACAATGGTGAGTGCCACTACCGCTCAGACTATACCATTTGTTGCGGCACACCCGTCGACCCCTGCCGCTTTGATATTGGTATCTGGCCAAGCAATTTTACCTACTCATCCTGGCATGGCTTACCAGCTTCCCGCTTCGGTTCCGATACTACGGACCGAAACCTTCCCTCCTCCCATCATCTCCTCACTCTCACCTCAAGGTTCCCTATAGTTCGTAACTCCTCCTCTCGCTAGGTTACCCTTTCCGCCTCCTCCACCTCTGACCCCGCGCACCCAACGAGTGGCTACCTTACAAGCCACTGTGGCATAACTGCAGTCGGAGATTCTCTCCCTAAGACAACCTCACCCTTCACAGAGTGCTTACCCTTCTTCTTCTTATACCGCCCCTCCCACCTCTGTCTTGTCGGCTTGTTTCCCTCGACCGGCTCCTCCCCCCTACCCTCCTACCTCGCCACTCAGTCACAACTGGTTGTGGTCGTTGCCTCCACCTCTAATGGACCTTCCACCAGCATCCCCGACCCACAACCTGCCACCACTTCCACCCCTACATCGGCCTCGACATTTGCCGCCACAGTGCAGACCCATCAACCTCTCTCCCCTCGCCGCCAGCACAGCAGTCCCACCTTTCTGTGTATGTCGGATATACCCGACTACGATGGTACACTTCGTGTGTCACATTGGTTGCAGGCTGCCACACGTGCGCTGACTCTGACAAACACTAATCGGGAGTTATGGTGCTCTATGCTCGCAACTAAATCGCGAGGCAACGCGTTCTCTGCATGGGAGAACTACTATATATATCGTACTCGCTCAGGTGAGGCTCCCACTCACTTGGACTTTGCAGCATTCCTTCATGACCGCTATGACACTTCACACGACGCGACTGACGCCTTAGATGGGGTCACACATACGCAGTGGCGCGGGTCCTCTGCACAAGCAGACCTCGAGCGTCACATCCGGGTGTTTCAGGATGCCCGCCTCGTTTGTGATGAGACACTCCTACCTGAGGTCCTTTTGACCAACATGTTCGTCGTTAGTCTTCCAATTGACTACCACATCGAACTCTGGCAACAGACCTTCGCGTCCTCAGAGCAGGCCTACGAGGCTGCTCGACAGTACCAAAAGATGCAGAGTTGTTCTCCGACGCCCCATCTTCTTCTCGATCCGCCTCCACTGCCACCTAGTCACGCGACACTACTCCCAGTTGATCATCTTTTGTCGGCCGCTTTCACCGACCAGCTCGGCCTGGAGCGTTATTCTCTCGGTGCTAAAGTTCTCTTGAGTATGGCGAGGACACCTCAACCGAAGACATCGAGCTTCGGGACGTCATCCGCTTGGATGACGACAATGTCCCGGAGCCCGAGCGCTTGCAAATGGCTATGTCCGCCATGGGTCGTGTGCACCAGGGTTATCAGGCGGGGGCCCCCAGGGGCAAAGCCGGGGTAGGGGTTTGACACCCGGACCCCAGCCGCGGGGGTGCCCCACCCCCGCCCCGCCCAAAACACCCCC
>BFEA01000501.1:106400-130083 GCA_003427395.1 Chara braunii | reverse complement strand
TTTTTTTTTGTCGGGGCCAAGAGTGCCGACCCCCGGCCCCCGGGACCCGCACGGGCCCCGGGGCCGGGGCTCGATATACACAGTCGGGTTGCACAGACTGGCGCCCGTACGTTCGTGGTCCGTCAGATAGACCTCCCGTAGGGTTTTGTCCCTCCTTGCGGAGCTATATCCCCTGAGGAGCGCGCCGCCCTCGAGGCCAGTCGCGGCTGCCTTCGTTGCCGCCAGGATGGACACACCTCCTCACGGTGTCCATACGGCAGTATGTTGACATTTCTCGTCAAAGTAGATCTCAGTCCCCTCCCGGCCTCACCCGACCAATCCCATCCAGTTAGCCACGGTGCAGTGTACCACTGAGGCCTCGCACGTAGCCGGCTTCATGACCACCAGGTCACGGTTTACCCCTTTGGCTACCTCACCAGAGGATCCTCAGGAGACGACAGGCGGATTTCCCTCTGCCCCGCCGTCTGTCGTGGTATTGTCTGCCCCATAACAGACCGCCGCATCTAGTTCTTCCTCTCTAGGACTTCCAACACGTTGCGCCATTTGCACAACTCGTTGTAGTGCTCAGCTGGCGACTCACGATGATGTTCTGCCATCTCTCCTGGATTTGAGCATTCTTCAGGCTCGTCAGGAGTGACTCACGAAACATGTTAACACCCTGCGTCATCTTCTCACTCTGCTCTTTGACCCTGATCGCACCCTCCCCATCATTCCTATCCGCTTGGGGGCATTTATGCGGGCGTACCACGCTTTGTGGGACTCTGGCTCGCAGGAAGACTTCGTTCACCCTCGTGTGGTTGAGGAAGCTCGTCTAGCTACGTCCCCGTCTCGCTCTCGTATCTTCGTTACCATCGGAGATAACAAGACACATCGCTTCTTTGATCAGACGGTCTCCGACCTCCACTTTTCGCTCACCCGCCAACCACCGGATAGTACCCAGGTGCAGCGGCGCTACCATTCCTCCACATACTTCGATGTGCTGGAGACTGGGTTCGACTTTATCCTTGGCACTCCCCGGTCTCACCAGTTCCGTGGCACATAGGCCGAATGGGCGACCGAGACACTCGTTCTTAAAACGAAGTGTGGTCAGACCCATCGAGTCTCCTTCATTGTAACCAGGGGCGACACCCCTCCCGACCTACCTCCCCAGGACCGTCGTTCCTCTGGGTCCCACCCAAACATCGCCTTTACTTTTCCTTGTCAGTCTGCTCACTTCATACAATAGGAGGACGTCACGTTCTACTCAGTGAACGTTATGGATCTTCTTCGCTATGATCCACTCTGTCCTGAGGTTGAGCTCATCTCATTGGAGCCCGATCCTCTCACCCCTTCTTCTATCTTCGCGACTCCCATCTCTACATCCACTCCTCAGCCTGAGGATAACCCCTCGACATCCCAGGTCCCTATGCCGTTCATTGTCGAGTCCACCCCTACGTCTCGTGTCGACGCACGCGTTGAGAAACTCACTTGGTTCACGACTGACTTAGAGTCCGCCGTTCGCGATTTGATTCGAGAGTAAAAAGTTCAAATTGACAGCAAGTAACATTAACTCGACGTTTTCCCCCCGTATTTTCCATACAGGGGGATCCCTCCGATGTGCGGTGTTGAGCATTCTATCCAACTCGTGCCTGACTATCGTGTCCACCATCAGACACCTTGCTGTCTCTCAATTCCATAGGCGACGAAACTCAAGTGTCAGCTTGAGGAGCTCCTTCGATTGGGTTTCATTAAACCCAGCAACTCCCCTTGGGGTGCACCCATCCTCTTTGCTCGCAAAGCGGACGAAACTCTTCGCCTCTACATTGACTACCGCAACTTTAACCATTACGCGGTTAAGAACAACTATCCCATGCCTCGTGCAGATGAGTTGTTTGGTCGTCTGGCAAGCAACCACTTCTTTATAAAGATTGGTCTTCGTAGCGGTCACTACCAGATCCGCGTTGTCACAGAGGACCAGCCGAAGACCGCCTTTCGGTCGCGTTTCGGCCACTACGAGTTCACGGTGATGCCATTCGACATGACCAACACACCCGCCACCTTCCAGACGACGATGAACAATACCTTCATGGAATCCTTGAAGAATACGTTCTCATATACATGGACGACGTCTTGGTCGACATTCAGACCTTAGAAGACCATCTCAGACACCTCCACGATGTCCAACAACACTTATGCAAGCATGACTTCTATGCCAAGCTTAGTAAGTGCCGCTTTGCCCAGGGCAAAGTGAACTTCCTAGGACACCATGTGTCTGAGCAGAGTCTCCACATGGACGACGCAAAAATCACTGCTATTGCGAAGTGGCCCGTCCCCATATCCGTCAAGCAGCTTCGCAGTTTTCTAGGCCTTACTAGTTACTATAGTAATTTCATCAAGGGATACGCTAAGTATTCCTACGGAAGAACCCGCCGTGGTTTTGGACACCCCTCTGCGAGGATGACTTTCGTGCCCTTAAGAAGGCAGTGACTTATGTGTTGGTTCTTCGCCTCCCCGATGTTGATCGTCCCTTCATCGTCACCACTGATGCGTCAGATTTTGTAGGAGCTGTATTTTCTCATGTGTTTCCCTCTCCTCCTGATTCACTTTATCCCCATGTTCCTCCTTCCTCCCCCTTTCCTGCTGACACTATCTCGACTAACACCTATCCTCCCACCACTTCCTTCCACTAACAGTCCTCCCGTCACTTACTCCCTGACCATCGTGAAGGATGGGACTGTCGAGGCTCGTGCTGGGGACTTCGCGATCGTTTTCTACTCTCGTCAGCTACTGCCTGCCGAGATAAACTACACTGTCGATGAACGTGAGGTTCTCGCAGTAGTTTATGCTACCCGACATTGGCATCATTATCTGCATGGCGCGCACGGACAACTCGGTTGTTCAGGCTTTCCTCACGAAGCCTAAACTTTACCCTCGAGAGACACGCCGGTGGCGTGATTTATCCGAGTTCAGTTTCACCACTCAACATATCAAGGGTGAACCGAACCGCGTCTCTGATGCCTTGTACCGTCGTCCTGATCACAATCAGGAACCTATCTATCCTTCTGCCATCTACATCACCACTTGATCAGGTGGTGATCGACTCATATCGCACTCAGTACCACCTGCCTGGATTATCGCATCATCCATGCGACACTGCGGAGTGGCAAGACCGTTCTTTCATACTCTCTTGGTGAGAGCGGTCTCGTGTATTGGTATGGCAGATCTGGTCACCCAGAGCCACGTATGTGCGTTCCCTCCACTTGACAGCTCCGCGTCCAAGCCGTAGCAGAGTTCCATGACAAGGCAGTTGCCGATCATATGGGCTTCCACAAGACGTTGACTCGTGTTTGCCGCCTATATGTTTGCCCAAAGTCCAAGGACTTCGTCAAAGCCTACATCCAGGAGTGTCGTACCTGCCAGGAGGTGAATAGTGTGAAGTTGTGAACCACCTTCCGTATGGGTTACTCCAACCCCTACCCATACCTGAGCGTCGTTGGCAGCCCATCTCGATGGATTTCTTTGGTCCCTCCGCCTACCCACTGAGCGTGGTTATGATGTTATCTTGGTCGTCGTTGATCGCTTCATGAAGCATGCACGTTTTGTCCCGTGCTGCTATCGCATTAGCGCTCGTGAGGTCGCTGACATAAGAGAGAGAGAGAGAGAGAGAGAGAGAGAGAGAGAGAGAGAGAGAGAGAGAGAGATGAGGATGAGGATGCGAGGGCTCATACCTGGTATTGGCGATGGTCAGCATCGGGCGATATGGTCATGTACTTCGGTGTTTGCTGACGTCAACAGTTGCATTGTCAATTAATAGGCAGATAGTAGCTGTGTGGGGAGTAGTCTGGGCGCCGAGCCCCAAGTAGGGGGAAGGGCCTGGACTCTTATGCTGGTGAAGACGAGAGTAAGCTCTCATTGACATTCGGTTTCAGTATCACGATTCTCCATTGGTGTATTATTGGTGCAATTCTACTTTCTGGACACTATGGGATTTTCTAGCTTTCAATGTGATTGTGCAATCTAAACTCTGTCATCTCGCTGTTTCTCATTTTCCTTGCAAAATTCTTAAAAAATTGGGGAGATGATAGAAGAGATAAAGATAAGTTCAGAAAAAAAAATTGGGATGAAATGAAAAATTCGATGACATATTTCAGGAATTAAAAGAAATTCAAATACAACGTGAAATAAAAATAAAAAACTAATTTCAAAATTTCAGAATTTATGGTGAATTAGCAAGCCGAAATAAAGTGAATTGAAAGAAATTTCAAAATTATTTAAGGTCGAATCAGAAAGTTATCAATGTATTTCAAGATGAAGAGAAATTTCAAAGTAATTTCAAACTAAGCTACCAGTCGTGCCGCCCGGGTCCCCAAAGCTGGCACGGGACCTGCCCGGGACGACTGGTCGGGCAACATTGAAGACTTACCGGCGAAGAGCTTCATTGGCAACAGGCTGACGTGGCGCTGGTCAAGAAAACTAATGTGGCACGATATGTGGTTGGACATGGTCTGACGTGGCACATACCTGTGACACTATTGCCTGTTGTTGCTGCATCTGACGTGGCATACCAGTGTTGAGTGTGTGGGCAGACCTGCACTGCTGACGTGGCATCCTTCCTTGCAGATCTTTTGGTCCTTGACATTAACGTGGCAGAGCTGCTGCGTTGGCATGCCAGGGGGGACACGTGACATGCAAAAGACTGTGCACTTGTTGTTGAAGGTTGCATTGTTTCTGCAGATAATATAGAGGAAGCTAACCATTGATTGTGTGGTTGTGTTGGCTTTCCAACTTATGTCATGATGCTCGTGGTCACTTTGGTGCCCTCAAATCGCATGGAGCCCTGTTGCAACGCTTCTTCTGGAAGGAGATGCGGAGTGACATGCTGCACTATGTGGAAACCTGTGAGTTGTGCCAAAGGAACAAGGTAGTTGGACGACCTCCCCTTGGCCTACTCAAACCACTACCCATTCCTGAAGCACCTGCACAGTCAGTGTCTATTGATTTTACTGACTTGGGTATAACCACACCTCGTGGTATGCATTAGGTTATGGTGTGCGTGGATCGGTTTTCCAAATACGCAGAGTTCATCCCCTTACCAGTTGAGGCTCGCGTTCCAGCCGTTCAGGCGGCATTTGCTGACAGGTGGGTTACACATCATGGACCACCCACCTCTATAGTCAGTGACCGAGATCCCAGGTTTTGCAGCAATGAATGACAATCCTACTCCAGGGATTACCTTCATTCTCGTCTGGATATGACATCTGGTCGTCATCCTGAAGTCAATGGTCAGGCTGAAGTGATGAACCAGATTCTATTTCAGTTGCTGCATCCTGCGATCAGTCCAGATCAGCAGGACTGGATCTCCATTTGAGTCGTGCACAACTTGTGTACAACACTTCTGTACACTCCGCCACAGTCTTCACACCCTACCGGTTGCACTGGGGTCATGAGCCATGGCAGCCTCTCGATGACATCATCGATAAGGCTACCCCTACGTTGACACCTGGAACTTCAGAGTTCACCAGGCATATCTGTGTGGACATAAGCCCGTGCTAACTTGCTGAAAGCCCAAAAGGCTATGATTCAGCAGGCTAATAGGCACAGACGACCCTCGACTATTCGCACAGGTGACTGGGTGTGGGTACTCAGTTATGAGCTGTCACGAGAGGAGGGCATTTCACCCAAGCTGCTGGCACTGCTGCCACGATATATGGGTCCATGGCAGGTCTTAGATATAGTGAGAGCTGATCTGTTTGGACCATCCTATACAGTGGATGTCCCTCTGCATCTTCAAACCTACCCTATCTTTCATGCATCTAACTTATTACCATTTACATCAGCAAATGCATTTCCAGACATGCCTCCTTAGTTTGGTCCTCTGATCCCTGACAAGGGATATGAGGTGGAGTCAATTGAGGATGAGTCAGGTACAGGCCCAAATAAGAAGTACCTTGTGAAGTTCTCGTACCAGCCGCATACCGAAGACCGCTGGTTTATTCGCAAGGAACTTCTGAAAACCGCAAAGTCTGTTGTCCTCAAATATGAGGCAACGCAGAAGATAGAACCCCTTCGACGCTCAGCGCGCCTACGCCCCTAGCTCGAAGGTCCTCGCTCCGGGGGAGGGTAGGTCTGCAACGACTTGCTGGTTTCTAGTCGTCTATAGCCTCTCTCTTGTCGAGGTTGTACCCCAGGTAGAGTAGATTCATAATTTTGTTTGGCTGAGGGCTAATCGAGAGACCTACCTGTAGAGAAAATTTGTTAGGGACATATCTGGAAATTCGGGAAAATATAGGCCCAACACTAACTGAATTTCCTACAGCTACCTAACTGCGAATAGCAGGCCCGGGCTACCCCGAGGACAGCCAGGCCCTAAGGGTCTAAGCTGATAGACGGACCTATAACCTATAGCCGGGGTTTGGGAGAGGCCCTAGAGGCCGAAACAGAAACGGTACCGGTTGGTCAGTCAGTCCGGTCTAGGTCGAGTCTAGGCTAGAGTAGACTATACATAGGTTAGACACATCTGTTCAGGACTTTTGGAAATTGGTACCGAGTACATCGCTGTTGTGCAACGCATGAACTGGAAGTGGTGACGGCTCAACGTTGAGGGAGACAGACATAGCCAGACCTTCGGAGCGTCGACTATAGCTGGGACCTGCGCTGTACTCTGTCAGCACGCGGGCTTGTACAGAGGTCTGGGCTATCAGAGGTCTGCTGGAGGCGAGGGAAGTTGGTGCCCTACTGGACCCTCCTTCGGAGTGGGGTTCCAGGGTTGTGGCTTTGTAGCTACAGCTGCAGCATCTTTCTCAGAGATCATCTTGTCAGGAGTGGTGGCGCTACTGCAAACTTCCACCCGGGAAGCCTTCAGACACTTCGTCATTATCAGATACTGTGGTGCTGGTCTTCTTCTTCATCCTCTGAGTGGCGCTTGACCTCAGGGGCCTGCTTCAGGGTGGCACTTCCCTTCCGAGGCTGTACCTGGGTGGCGCTTGATGTTTCAGGGATTCGGGGGTAGTGATAGCGGTTCATCAGGGTTGGGGAGTGAAGCGCTGCTCATCTCTGAGCAGCGCACCATAGTTCTGAAGTTATTCTGACAATTCGAGACTCTGAGTGCAATAAACAATGTGTATACTGGGTTCATACTATCATCGTTTCATTGTTTTTTAGACGTGATTTACTCGGCTTTCCTTTATGACTGGTTGTGAGGATTGAGTGGGGTGAATTGCACTTTCAGTGTACCCTGTCATATCGCATGGTCAAGTCTTCCGCTGTGTTTATCTCTCCCTGTGCGGTGTGATACTCCTATCCTCTCCCCTTCTGTCTGTGTATGTATGGGCATACCTGGAAGTCTATGTGTGCGAGTGTTGGTCTTGAGACAACAAACAACCAGAATCATAACACTTACCTGTGGTTGTTATGTGGTTGCTATGTGTACTTACAAGTGTGTTGTTGTCTGGATCACACTAGTCGTGGCTGCGATATCTGTACATTGTTGTAGGATGTCATCACATAAAAAACAGACAACAAAGTTATAATAAAGAAATTGATTAAGAATTTATTGTTCTTGCTGTTGAAGTTGTGTGTGCCGTGGAATTTATTCCTCTCTTCTGATCTTATTTATTGTGCGGCATCTACACGCTTGGAAAAATTAACTCTCTCTGAAAATGTCTGCGTGCCTCTATCTTGACGCAGTTCATTCCTTCTATGTTCTTCCCTATCCCTCTCATAGTATATGCTGATGAAGAAGGGGGGGATCTCAAGACGCAGGGTCAAATTAAAACCAGAAGACAAACTCTAACTCGGTTACTCTGCCAGTTGCTTGGTGAGATACACGCTGTTGGACCGATCGCTGAACGACACGTTCACAGACAGCTTAATCTGCTTGATGCAGAAAAAGAGCTGCAGGCCGCTGAAACTGTCGTTGAGATGATGGAAACCGGCAAAAGAGTAGAGGGGCTCATTAAGAAAGGACGAATGACCCTTGACCGGTATGTCATCGAGGGATTTGACAAACTGGAACAAAAAAGGAAGAAGAGAATAGAAGGGGAGAAAGAAAAGAAAGTAGAGCCACAACTGTTTGTGGAAGTCATGGAGGAGAATGTCAGTCAACTAGAAACTACCTTAAGGGAAGAGAAAAGAAAGATTGAAGAGTTCCGAAGAAAGAAAGAAGAAAAAGAACAACAAGAGAAAATGTTGGAAGAAATGAGAGACCGATTTCACTTTGAGGAAGTTGAGACTGATCTCTCGACCATGTTGGAGTCGATCATGGCTTACCTTGTTCATCTTGAGAAGAAGATAGACACTAATACCGTCTCATTAGAAAATATAATGAGAATGATGAAAGGTAAGGATAAGGTAAGTATTGAGGAGGAGACAAAGGGGAAAGAAAGGAAACCATCCCAAGAGAAACTCATGAAAGATGCAATGCGGAAGGAAGAGAATCCCGGACCCTCAAAGAAAGGACCCGAGCAACCGGCAGGGAAAAAAGAAGAACCGGTAAAAGAAGCAGAAAAACCGAAAAAGAAGGAAAAGGTTAAGATGAAATTTTCGTTTACCTACCGCAACAAGAAGGATGAAAATCTGTTCCTGTGGATAGGCGAAATTCAGACTTACTGTAGCACCGCTCTAGTTGAGCTGGAGAGCCAGATCGCTTTCTCTATGTCATGTTTAGGAGGAGTGGCCAAGGAGTGGGTGCTGGCCGAGACCAATGCTGTTGGCTTCGAGGATATCAGTGAGTGGGCCAAGAAACTGACTCTCAGGCAATTTCTCCAAAAGATTAAGGAGAGGTTTCTGGATAAGACGACGACCGATAAGGCCTTTGATGAACTCACCACTATAGGCCAGAAACGTTGGACTTTTGTCGATGCGCTATCTCGTGAAGTGGATCGTCTGTTGCAGGTACCTAGACTGAACTTACAAGAGAATCAGGTTCTCTATATCTACTCACGTGCCTTGCTCGAGCCCATTCGTGGACAACTCGTGGCAAAATTGAAGTTTAGTAAGTATAACTATCGACAGTTCCGCGATCTCGCTCTCCAGAGAGAGCAGATGACCGCTCAGGTAAAGGGGTCGTACGCTTCGGTAGTGAAATCGGGATTGGTTGGTGGGTATGGAAAACGGGTCATCTAGCGGCAAAAACGCCAGGACCATATGCTTGTTTTATTTGATGATGATACCCTAGAGAAGTTAACCCTCGACGAGTTTGAGGGAGGAGGAGGTAATGGCGGCAGTGAATCTGGGAAGGGTGATGTCACTGCCGTAATGGGCAACAAGGGAGGCCAAAGTCGGTGGAAGAAGAAGAGGAGGCGACACTCGTTTTCCGAGCATCCCTGCATTGCATTCGGGAAGCCTTGGGAAAAGATGGGGATGACTCATGAGGAATAACAGTCCAAAATGGACAACCGTCAATGCCTCAAGTGTGGCACCGTGGGGCACGTGATAGCCTGGTGCCCACTCATTCGTAACCCAAAAGCGAGCAGTCAGTAGGAGTAGCATCTGCTGCTACTGAGTCGAAGGGTTCAAACGAAGATAAAGGTAAGGCGCCTACAACCCCTTCTAACCTTTCGACTCTCAAGGCAGAGGATGACTCTTCTTCTGCCCATCGTCCAGAACACCCTGACACTGTACTCTTTTCTGTCTCACTGGACGATTCCCTTGACGAGCTCGACATGAACTCATAGCACTACGGAGTTCATGGCCAAAGACAGCTAAGTCTAAGGGTGAACTAATGATCGAGGAAATTGAGATTGCGCACACGCGGGTGGTGCACTGTTAGATCCAGGATCGACGCGGTCTTATATCTCAGAGAAGGTAATTCGTAAATTGCATCTGGGAATGAAGGTAAAAGATTTATCTCGACCTATTACGTCTATACTGGATGACAAAAGCACGATCACTATCTCTCAATACGTCGATCATGTCAAGTGTTATTTCAGTACAAAGGAAGGAAATAAGATCTTACATGAAATATCCTTCCTGATAGAGAAGAACTTACCGTTTGACATAATTCTGGTATGGATTGGCATGAGGAAGCCGACCCAAAAGTTAAATTCAAAGATAAGATTGTCAAACTCAAGGACGAAAAGTACGAACTATGCGCTATAAAGTTATATCGTAGGTATGACTCTGACTCTACTCTGTCTTTCTGTTGTATGAGTTACCCAACTTTTCGCTTAATGGTAGTAAAGAAGAAGTTGGACCAGAAGGTGATGATGGTGCTTGTCAAACAAGTAGGTGAGTGTTCCTCATCCTATCCACCTTCTATCGGAAAACTTTTCGATGAGTACAAGGACTTGCAGACTGAGCCGATGGGAATTACTGAGCATGTTATTAACCACACGATCGAGATCCTTCCTGGAAGAAAAATTCCCAAGGGTCTCATCTACCGAATGTCTCCTAGGGAACTTGAGGAACTGCGTAAGCAGATGCAAGAACGTACTGACAAAGAATGAATTCGCCCTAGCTCATCTCCTTATGGTGCGCCTGTCTTATTCGTGTCCAAAAAGAAAGGTGAACTTCGTCTATGTATAGATTATCGTGGACTGAACTCCGTCACTGTCAAAAACGCGGAGCCTCTTTCACGTATTGATGATCTATTGGATCAGTTGCAGGGATGCAGGTACTTTAGCAAGATTGATCTCAAGTCAGGGTACTGAGGATCAACAAAAAACGACATTCCGAACCAGGTATGGTCACTACGAGTTCGTGGTTATGCCTTCCGATTTGACCAACGCGTTTGCGACCTTCCAAAGGTCAATAAACGAATTATTCCGTTAATGGCTTGATCAGTTCGTAATAGTCTACCTCGATGACATTCTAGTGTACAGTAAGACACTAGAAGATCACGAGAAACACCTACGAATGGTCTTGCAGAAGTTGCGCGAGGGCAACTTCAAACTGAATCCGAAGAAGTTTGAGTTTGCTAAGCCCGAAGTCCTATACTTAGGGCATATAGTGAACGAAGAAGGACTAAGGCCTGAAGAAAAGAAGATTACAACAATCAGAGATTGACCACAACCTAAGGAAGTTTGTCAGAAACCTCTCCTTGATAGCTGCTCCTATGAGAAGATTACTGAAAAAGAAAAAACCTTGGTTGTGGGATAAAGATTGTGAGTCATCATTTAGAAAGTTAAATCATGCTCCGACTCACTATCCTGTCTTAAAGATTGTTGACTTTTCTCTGCCTTTCATCATTACGACTGATGCCAGTTAGTATGAGATTGGGGTTGTGCTACAATAGGATGACGGTAAGGGATATAGACCTATTGAGTTTATGTCTAGAAGACTTCTGCAAGAGAAGGTGGCCAACTCCACCTATGAAAGGGAATTGTATGCCTTAGTTGCTGCACTAGATGCCTGGAAACACTACTTGTTAGGGAGGCATTTCACTGTCTACTCTGATTACTCTACTTTGAAGTGGATCAAGACTCAGCCTAAGCTCTCCGACAAGTTGGTAAGGTGGTCCGCTTTCCTTGACACATTTGACTTTGAGGTGAAAACCATCAAAGGTAAGTCTAACGTGGTTGCGGATGCTTTGTCCAGGCGTGCAGATTTCTTTGGAACCATTGTTTCCTATCTCGATATTGGAAATAAACTGAAAGAACAGATCCGCCAGGGTTATGGGAGTGATCCTATTTGAAGTCCTATCATTGAAACTCTACGAAAGAACCTTGAGTTGTTTTCGGAATATCGATTGATTGAGCGCTTACTCTTCTTGCTGGATAAAATCGAAGAAAGATTGTGTGTTCCTCACTTGGAACCAATCAAGAGTTTAATCATTGGGAATGCCATGGTGCAGAAAGTCACTTTGGTTCTAAGAAGACGTATGCCGATGTGCGTGAACATTTTGAGTGGAAAGGAATGAAGGAAGATATATTAACGTATGTGCAGACTTGTCTTGTCTGTCAAAGGAACAAGCCTCATATGAGAACCGGTGTGACTATTGCGACCGCTGCCTATTCCAAGTGAGCCAGGTGAGTTTATTTCTATTGACTTTATGAGCCTTACTAAGAGTCGAAACGACAACAGTCAGGTAATGGTCATCGTCGATAGATTCTCTAAGTATGCTATGTTCATTCCTTTGTCTATCGAAGCTAGAACTTAACTCGTCATTCAAAAGTTTCAAATGCGATGAGTCTCTGAGTATGGATTTCCCCAAACCATCGTATCAAACATAGATGTTCGGTTTACCGGTTTACAATGGCAGAAATTGATGGAAGTTTATGGAACCAGGTTGACTATGTCGTCAGGCAGACATCTTGAAACGAATGGCCAAACTGAGCAAATGAATTGTCTTTGCCAACAACTTTTGAGAAGGTATGTCCGACCTGACCAAATCGATTGGAATGAGAGATTGCCTAAAATTGTTAGTGCCTACAATAACAGTATACACACTGTTACAGGAAGAACGTCTAACGCACTGCATAAAGGATGGAAGCCTAGGCGTCCGATCGATGCATTAACACGGGACCAGGTTCAAAGGCTACCCCCAAGTACGCGAGAATTCGCAGTTTTATAAGAATAAAACATAAAAAAGGTAAAGGAAAACATACAGAAAGCCCAACTACAAATGATTGAACAAGCTAATAGACATCGTCGACCTTCACAATTCCAAGTACTACCTGTCTACTACGGACCCTGGGAAGTTCTCAAAGTAATTGAAGACGAAGATGAACCTTCCTATCGTATAAATGTACCTCTACATCTAAGGACATACCCTGTCTTCCATGCATCTAAGTTGCTACCCTATGTAAAAAGTGATAATTTTCTAAATAGGCCATCTATGTTTCCACCCTCTATGAATGGAGGCTATGAAGTTGAAAGGATATTAGAACATGACTATTTTTCTACAGGTGGCAAAGGACGACCTCAAAAGTAGTACAAGGTAAAGTTCAAGTCCCAACCCCCATCTCAAGTCAAATAGTTTAGTAGGAAAAAACTCCTACCTACTGCTACTGACATTGTTGCCGCTTATGAACGTGAGTTGAGTGAAAATTGATGTACTTCCGCGATGAAACTCGAAAATTGGGCCGGTAGGAATGCAATAACCCATGTAGTAAGCCTCGTGGAAACTGAGGGTCTCGCCAGGCCACACCCAGGCCCAGGCCAAAACGGGGGAAAAGACCCCACCAAAAGATTCACGACCTGGACGAGGTATATTTGACAAAGGTCATTTGTCGGAAACCCCAACAGTCGAAGTCAAAGTGTACCCAGCCCAGGCCGCAGGTCGGACACATACATTTGTTTGTATGGGTTGCAGAAATTGGAACTCCCTCCTTGTGGTATCTAACCACCTAGAAGGGAGTCGCTCTGGAATTTCTTTCCCATATCAGTTGTTGGAATGAGTGGCAGACCGCTGTCGACGCGAATACCCTTATAAGGGTATCCGCCCTGTTTTTTGCAAGTAACAGAAAATATGCTTGATTTAAAAGTGTAGGTATACCGCACGAGGCGTGGCTGCTTCTGTGGTTTACGTTGACTGGACGGTTGACTAGAGACTAGAGTAGAGAGTGTGTGGGCGCAGACTTAAGGCTCGCGTCATCGTTTTTGCTTTTGATGATTGTGGAAACCGGCGCTGATCGTCTCCCAGATTTTTATTTATGATTAAATTAGGATTATAGAGATTATGTCTCGTTGATTGATGCGCTTGCTGTAACTTGTGCGTACATGTGGAGGACGACGCCGACGGCGACATGATTCGGTATAGTCGCGTGGTGGACGCAGAAGGTTAACGACCGTGAGTTCTGCTGATAGGCCGATCTGAGGGTTTGAAACGTTTCGGTAGATCTGTGTGTCGCGCAACATCTGTTTATTTAGGTGTTAGTCGGTACTAGACCCAACCTTGGACCCAGTACTATTGGTTACAGTATGGGACTTCCAACCAAAAGATTCAGGGATCGAGATCGAGCGATAGCGACGCAGGAAATATCAGAGTAGTGCGAAGGGACCAAGGGGTTGAGGGTCTGGCGGGGCTATCTCCCTTGGTTTTGCCGTCAGCAGAGTCGGAGTGGCGCTAGCGATTCCTTTCTCCCCGCCAGTCGTTCTCTGACAACAGATCTTTCTAAACAGGTTATTATTTGTTAACTTATTATTATTATCTATGTGTTCCGGCGTCCCTTTGGCTTGGACGCGACGCCGAATGTAATGGCCGCCATGGAAGTCGAGGACCTTGAGCGCGCGCCGCTGTTGGTGGGCCCGTTTGGAATGCTGGCGGAATTCCTCTATTTTTGCCTGACTTGTAGCGCGGACCAAGGAGTTCAACATGCATGCTAGCTGGTGGGGCGGCTGGCCCACTAGGCGAAGGAATCCGGAGTAGTGAGGCCCCGTTGCAGGCGTACCAATCGGCACCCACGGTCATTTGTGGGAGGTTTGAATTCAAGCATGCCGGTTGGGACCCAGAAGATGGTGAGCTGGGCCTTGGGAATAGCGGCCAGGGCATAGTGAGGAGGCCCGCTGCTGATCTGAGTGCTCGACCGTTTACGTGGAACTTTTTTTTTTTTTTTTACGTTGGGCTTCGAAGTTCCTGTTTGAATATTTGCTACCGCCACTAAGACCCGCGTCTGGGCCCGACCAATCTAGGCCCACGTTGTAGTTTGCAGTGGACCAAGCGCCCTCGATCCGTGGTCTGCTGAGGAAAAGGGGAAAGGGAATATGCCCGATAAGAGCCGAAAAGGGAAAAATCTCTGTGTGAGCGGGACGCCCAACAGAGATTTGGAAGGAACCACATAGCGATACGACTGTGCTGATCGATCGTGAAAATGGAAAAAAAAAAGGGGGCGAAAGGCCGATCAATCCATTAGTAGCCTGGGTTTTCTCCGACATTCCCGTAGGAAGAAGAGAAAAGTATTAAGGAAGATGAGATAGCTGGTCGCGGTCGTTTGTTACCTGCCACAACGTTAGTATCGAGCGTGCGCTAAGAACGAAGGAGGAGAGTTGGAGAGCACAAGTGACGGGGTAATCACAAGGAAGGAATAAACCTGGACGCAGTTAACGCCAGATGCATTCGGGATAACTGATGAAGGAGAATGCGCAGGAGATGGTGAGCACGCGGGAAGGGTGGTTTAAGTCTACCTTCCTCGATTCTGCCCGGAATCAAACGAGGGAAAGTGTTACTCGGAGGTCCTTGGACCAGGCGACTATGAATTCGAAGTTAGTTTAGTTAGAAAGTTAGTAGAGAGAGGGTTAGGAGAGAAAAAGGATGCGCAGAGGGAAGGAGAAGATGGATATGGTGGAAGAAAGGATCGACTAACTCAACCGTTTCTTCATGAAAACGAATGAGTGAAACCCATTTTCGAGGTTTTCAAATATCGCGATTTGATTGGTAGGTTTAGTTTTGACTAAGGAGAGTCAGTTTTGAAGCTAGATAGAGAAGAAAAAGTATGTGTGAACGGAGTCGAAGAGAGGGGAAGAAAGAGAAGATTGGAGAGGCGATAGGCTTACCTGGCCGTCGTGCGTACAACCTTCGTAACCTGGCACTAAGGATAAAAGTGAATCGAGCATTAAAGGGGACCAAGTGCATTCGTATAGGCGGAGTCGCTGAGGAGTGGGATATAAGAGGAGTGGGCGATCGGAAGCACGTGCGATGGTGAAGCGAGAAGAAGTTAATAAACCCGTAGTTAGTAGAAAAGTGTGGTATAGGGAGGTATCGAGGGAGAAAGAGATCAGATAGGAATGAAGATGGGTTAACTCGGCCGTTTCCGGTCGCCTTTGACGAGCATGGATGATGAGTGGGGATTTGGGATTATTCTTGGAAGATTGGCCACGTAAAAAAATGTGATCGGAGTTGTCGTTTGTTCGGAGGGGACAGCGGGAGCTGCGTTCGGCAGGGAGGTTAGTGAGAAGCTGACGCATCTAACCTCGTTTCAGCGGAAGGTTCATCCGGGACTCCTGTCTATAAGAGGGACAGTGTACATTTTCGTACTCTGACGGGGGTTTCACTCTTTTTCACACCTCGTGTCTGTGGGATAACGCTAGACGGATACGGAGCGGAGGCTGCCTGCTAGCCTGTCTGTAGTCAAGCCGGCTGTCGGGCCAAAGCAGCAGAGGCATATCTGAGGAATGAGAACTTACCTGCTAGGCAGGAAGTGCGAGATGAGTCGAAAGTCGGGTTGTGTGGCTGAATCACTCCCTACAGTTGGAACGAGCATCCGCGGGGAAGTTCACTTGCAACTTGGGGAGTCACACTTGCAAGACTCGGATGGTTACCGAGTAGCCAGGGTGTTTCACAGTCAGTCAAACCGAGAGGCTAAACGGGCGACGATTATAGTAAATACCTGTGGGCCGGTGAACTGCCCACTCTGTTGACCTGAGTAATTGCAGCTCTGCCTTGGGGTCTGGGCATTGCTCGTCCTAGTGAAGTAAGGCAGGGTAAGACCAACCACAAGGGACTGCAAAATTCTTGTTGGCCACGCGACTCATGCTTGAAGCTTGGGGAAGGGCTATTTGGGAAGAGTTGCAGACTTTCACCTGTTAACCGGTGAACCGTTCAGACTGCAAACTTACCTACAGGCTGTGGGCTGCTTGTATCATCTGAGTGGTGGAAACAGCAGACCAGCTAAGGAGGTCGCAGACTTACTAGTTGATCGATGTGATGCTCCTCATACCAGGCAGAATAGCGTGAGTCCAACCGCCATACGGACAGTTGTTGGGGCTTGACGAGGACATCAGCCAGCATCTTCGCGCACTCCGCCTGTTGCATGACCAACTGGATTACGTTGTTGCCACACTACTGGAATAAGGGGAACTGTGTTTTTTCCACAGCCCGTAGTCTGAGGCTGGGACCAATGCAGCTCGAGCCTTGAAGCTCTGGGAAGAGGCTGAGATCTTTGAAGGGTGAAGGTCTATTACTGCGAGTAGGAGAGTCACTGGGGAGTCTACAGTTAGAGGTTGACTTCATTTTTGACCGAGGTGCTGCTGCGTTCTGGTCGTCATTGTGGGGCCCTCAAGCGATGAAGATCACAAGGCCCTCTCCTGCGAGTTGAGTCAGTCCCCCTCCTGTATCTCGAGAGTCTGAAGCCCTTCCTTCTATCCTTCTTACTCTAAATCTAGTCTTGTTCTGAGAGGAAGGCGGCAGTCGGGATTGCAACTCGTAGGACCGCAATAAGACTCTATGGGGAGTCAGCCCACCGATTGCGGGAACTCTGTCAGAACTCAGGAGGAGTTCTGGAGACAGGGAACTTAGAGGTAACGGTTTCATCCTCCTTTTATAAACCTAGTTATAACCCATATTTGTACTTCTTGCTATGATTGACTGAGTGAATTGTGTGCACCACTACTTTGACTTTCAGTTTGACTTTCAAAACATGATTCAGACTTAAGTAAGAGAATGCATGTATAATGCCAGTTTTAGTTTATTGTCTGACTGAAAGCAGATTGTGGGATTGGATCTGGGAAGGATGTGAGGAAGGCAATTTTGCTTGTGTCTGACTGGGTCCTTTGAAGGTTGGGCAAGTCTCCATAAGTTTGGGGAGACCCAGTGCTATGTTTATTTCTGAGTTGCCTGGAGAACCAGACATGTTCCATAAGTTTGGATGGTCTGGTTGCTCTGACTTGCTAGGGCTGTCTGTGGTTGACTTTTTAGGGACCAAGCATTATCCCATAAGTTTGGGTGACTTGGTTACCTTGCTTATTTTGGGTTTTATCAGTTTCTTTTAGGTTTGAACGAGGGAGTCTGAGCATGTTCCATAAGTTTGGGTGGCTCAACCTCTTCCTGGTTTACCATTAAAAAAATAAATCAGGCAGAGGACCAGACATGTTCCATAAGTTTGGGTGGTCTTGGTCCAATGCCACGCACATGCTGGAACCAAAAGGTTATAACTTGGCTATATCTTACTATTACTTTATTTATGAAAAGGATAGACAGACATTGTTCGATAAGTTTGGGTGGTCTGACTATAACTTACCACAAACTGAAGAGAGTTTTAACTAAGAATAAGTTTGTGGTAAAAAAGGGCAGCCTGAACCTCGAGCTAAAGATGATCGGTTCAGTCATATGTTACCTTCAAAGACTAAGTGCAGATAATTATATAAAACTTGGATATTTAAACAGTCCAGGGCGACTAAGGTGGCCTAGTCACGTGCCCAAGGAAGAGAAAAGTTGTAGTGCCCTGTGTTTGTGTATATTCAATGGCTGAGCTAGACATGTTCCATTGAAAGACTATGAACTATTGTTTGACAAGGTTGACTTTGGGTTGGTGAGAGTGCTTACCTTTGTGGTTTGGTTTTGCTTGTGGCTGAGTGGGATTATTACTTAGTCCGAGTTTCAGTTGACAGGTAGTTGCTTTGGATGCTCGCAACGTGCTAGAGCCATAGGAGATTAGTTTCAATTCCTGCATTTTTTTAGATAAGTTTATTTTACTTAGGTCAATTTCTGCATTTTTTGGGATCATTTGTTATACTTGGTTTTGTATAAATCTTGGTAAGCCAATTTCTCTACGGGAAGCGCTGCCGAAATTTCTACAAAACCAAGGAGTTAGTTAAATTTTGTCTTTTCAAAGTTCAACTTGTCTAACGTTTATATATGGCTTAGTAAAAATCTGGAAAGTCTCATTTTCTAAAGAGAGTGCTGCCCAAATTTTTACTAATTCAAGGAGTTAGACAAAATTGGGCCTTGAGAAGCCAAACTTATTTAAGGTTCTGAACTTAGCTTTCTATGAATATGGAAGTCTTGTTTTCTAAAAGAAGTGCTGCCCAAATTTTTATAGATCTAAGGAGTCAGTTAAATATTGTCTTAGTTGAACTCGAGTTTTGTTTTGAGTTCACATCTGACTTAGTATAAATCTGGGAAGTCTCAATTTCTAAACGGAGTGCTGCTCAATTTTTTACTAAATCAGAGAGTTAAACAAAATCTGACTTTTCAGAGTTAGAGATTATCTTGGTTTTTATACTCGAGCTAGTATAAATTCTGGAAATGCATTTTTCCTATGGGAAGCACTGCCAAAAATTTTTTAGTTTAGAGGAAATAGATGATATTTTGACAGGTGGCAATTCTGACAATCCACTCTGTATGGAGGAGATTCTGCCAGGGTCTACCTTTTCCTTGGACGCCGGGTAAGGGGTAGACTTAGACTTAGTTGGCAGACAGTTTTGAGTAAGAATGTGCTATGAAGATTTATTCCCCATACACTGATGATTTAGCTTGGGCATTGACATGTCTTATGGTACAGGTCCTTTCGATCGTTCTGATTCAAGGTTTTGACTAGTTTCAGCTCGATCCAACGAGGATCATCTTCTGTTATCACTGATAACAGGTCGGTTGCCGATTCGTCGGCTTACGACTCAACTCCAATCCATTCTCAAAACTCAACCTAAAAGGTTTTAGCCCTGATGGTTTCTATTGTTTTGTTAAGGTTTTCACCCGGACATTTATTGAATGGCCATTTAACGAAGTTGCTGAGTATTTATTTTTGGGAGTTGGGGTTTGCATGACTAAAGTAAGGGGTATGAGTATAGAGAGTGGTTGAAGTTGACCCTGTGTAGGGCGTGAAACTTTGTTGATTCTTTGATGTGATTGCTGGTATGTTTTGTGTTTCGGACTTTGGATTTGACTACCTGCGATCACACACATATATATGGCTGAGAGGAGTCTCACTGTGATTGTGAGAAGTGATCGTCACATACTTATTCCCCACTACATATATACGTACATATCTATGTTTGGGTGTTCCGCGTGGCCTAAGGATCCCACACTTAAGGGTTTAATTGGGGTCGAGATTGAGAAAGGAAAGTAGACTCCCTTCCTTTTCTGTTGTTTGCTTCTTGAAGATTTCTTAGTCGGACGCTGGTCCTGGGCCTGGATTCAAGGTCCTTGTCCAGGACATCCCAGGTCCTAGACTCCGGGTGGAAGGGATCACCCCGCACGCAGAGCCTATCTTCCTTGCCCACCGGGACACTCAGCCTAAGGGCCGAAGGTGTCGCGGGGGCCGAATGACTGTTCCTTTAGCCGTGCAGTATCGCGAAGGGCTTGACCTTCACGATACTTCGAGTTTGACACTGGAGTGTCGTAAGCGGTACTCGAATCCACGAGGGACCGCTTGATTGTGGGCACTGCATAGTACACCGTCATTGTGACTGCTTGAGTATTCATGCATAGCTAGTGGATATGGGAAGGCTCTGCGTCCACGCGGTTTTATACTAAGTCTCGCGCGCGTCGCCTATCCGATTTCCGCATCAGAAGGTTATGGGAGGACTACAAAAGGGACCAGGAGTGTTGTTGTGTTGTTTGTTTTTTGTCGTTCTGTAAATGTGAGTGAAGTGATGTAACACGTGGTATGTGGGAAGCGTCCTAGTAGACCGACGACGAGTCGCGCTTGGGGCTTCAGCCCCCCCCAGTGCGTCAGTTAGCGTGCGGGTCCGATAGAGGTGTAAGACCGCGCGTACCCCCTATGCTACAGCGTGCCCCCTATGCTACAGCGAACGAGAAACACCCTCCACTGGTCCACCTCTGCGACAGCAACTGATTAGCCTTCGTACTGGGGACTCGTAGCTCGGAGGGGATACGCCCACCGAAGGGGGCTGACAACTCCCGTAAGGCGGAGGTAAGTCGTGCCTCGCGTAGGCTCTATCCTGTCCTAGGGGCTCACGAGAGGTATGGCGAGCGCACTCGGCTGGAGCGACTTGTGGAAGCTCTATGTGTGTTCGCGATGAGGTAAACCAACTCTGGCGTGACGCGGCCGTGAGGGTTCCGCCCTTTTGTGCGGTGCGGGACCGATGGACTCGACATCGCAGAATCATGGGCAGCTGATAGTGTAGCGGAGTGTGACTGAGCTCAGCGGTGAGCGGGGCCCCGGCGGGGCATAGCTGATGATGTTCACATTCGATTGTTGTTGGCGCCAAGTACTAAGTGAAGGTGGGTCTGAGAAATTGTCACCGGCCTAAGTGAAGGCCGACAACGGGTCTTTCTGCTATGGTCATAGGCGCCAGCCCCTGTAACTACCCCGTAGCCCAAAGTTGGTTACAGAGGCTGGGATCTGGACGTGGTCTCTACGACCGGACAAAAGGAAGGAGGCTGTCAGGGAAAGGACATTCCGATAGATTGTTGCATGGCAGCAGCACTGTTGTGCAGTATCCAGGCGAGTAGGGCCCGAGGAGGAGAGCAGTTGCAGTGGCTGAGAGTAAGCGTCAACCATAGCTGCGGGTGGGAGGTCAGGAATAGAGGCTAGTTTGTATAGAGGTAGTAGGAAGTAGAGTAGGGCTTTCTTTATCAAGAGACTTTGGTGCACTGTTTGCTCCTAATTGGTGTGCATGCCCGCTTTGGTATTCTGCTTTCAAGTCGACCAGCTGAACACTCACTGGTCATTCTTGCGAGGATCTGGGTCCTCGACAGGCCTAAGGGGCCCTAATACAGATGTGCCCGCCTTAAGTGAAGGCGGGCCTAACAAATCTTGAACGCCCATTGTTGTCAATTTCGTATTGGGGTCCAGGCAGTTGTGACGTGCCAGTTGGTTGAGGGAAACACAGGGCCCAACAACAAAGATATCCCACGGCCTTCCAGGCCCTTTTGGAAATGTAGGCCCTGGGCCAGAATTGCAGCATCATACACAGACAGTTGGGAGGCCCAACCGAATAAGGTCCAGCAGATGCGACAGAGGCAGAACCTCCTGGGGCCTACCGGAAGCTGGCACAGGCCCAGTCCAGCCAGGCCGTCGGGGCAGGCAGACTCTTTCCATATAGGAAAGAGCTCGCTGCCTGGAGGGTCATTCAGGCACTTGCCAGTTAGAGCGGCAACG
The DNA here is from genome assembly GCA_003427395.1 of Chara braunii. Taxonomy (NCBI): domain Eukaryota; kingdom Viridiplantae; phylum Streptophyta; class Charophyceae; order Charales; family Characeae; genus Chara; species Chara braunii. The sequence goes on along the minus strand of BFEA01000501.1, from coordinate 108,385 downwards.
CTGCTGGAGCATAGGCTCACGTGCTGTTGTGCTCGTGTGGTTGTGCGAGAAGCAGGGTGCTGCTGAGGGCAGCGCCATAGCCCAACCTCCATAGTTGGCTGGGGCTTGGACTACAGTGAGGCGCAAAGGTGGTCTTCGGGTGTACAGAGGGAAGACGTGGGTGTAAGTCGAGGGAGAGAGAGAAGGATGATGATGATGATGATGCGAGGGGACATACCTGATATTGGCGATGGTCTCAATTGGGCGACATCTTCAAGTACTTCGTTGGCTGCTGACATCAACAGTTGCATTGTCAATTAGTAGGCAAATAGTAGTTGTGTAGGGAATAGGCTGGGCGCCGAGCGCCATGTCGGGAGAAGGGCATGGACACTCTGTTTGTGGTGGCGAGAGCAAGCTCTGATTGACATTTGGTTTTCAGTGTTACGATTCTCCATTGGTATTATATTGGCGCAATGCTGCTTTCTGGACACTGTGATACTTTCCGGCTTTCAATGTGATTGTGCATTCTGGATATTGTTATCTCGCTATTGCTAATTTTCCTTGCAATTTGGTATAGGAGCTGGTTCAAACTGCGCTTCATTGGTCCTTCGCAATAGCTATTCAGTGCTTCGCATGAGGTGTGGGGCAGTGATAAGGCTTAGGCGTTGAACGAGTGACGGCCCAGGGTTCTGTGGGCGCGCCAGGAAGGCTATGTGGTGACATAGGGGTGTACGCTGGATGATGAGAGCTCACTGATGCGGCATTTAAGCCGAGGTGGAACTACATTTCACTGTTTGTTGTGCCAAGGCAGAGACCGACCATCATAAATGCACGTTAGGTTGCCAGTGAGAAATCTGTGGTTGGGTACAACATTATGAGGTACGCTGCTCTCTTCCTTATCTACCCTCTTCATTACTTCTTACCCTGAGGAAGTGAGTTCTATCTTGAGAGTCCTCTCAATGTTAGGTGTTGCGAGCGCTCAACCTTGAGAGTCGACATTCTTCCTGGGCAGCAAGCTGGTGGGAGACGGGCGAAGCCTCTGAAGGGCCCTGGACGAAGCACTCGGGTCATGGTCACCATGCCAACCCACTGGAACTAGTACACACATGCTCTATCTCTGCATATGTTTATGTTTATCTAAAAAAAAGATTTTTTGTCTTATCTTATACATCTATTTATTATTGATTATTCTGGTGCTTCCTTGATGTCATTTGCAGCTTGGTGCCCATCTGCTCAGCTGTTGACTGCCACATTCTCTGGTAAATCTTACATCCCTATCACTTACTATAGACGTAGGGGGTCCAAAATCACGTACCCAGTTATCCACAAATAGTTTGATGACGTAGTCAGTTTTAGTAGTCCCCGGCATAGCGATAAGTCTTGCATACTTGGAAAAGCGGTCCACTATAACGAAGATGTGTCTCTTGCTAGCCTTGCTGGTCACAAGAGTATCCATGAAGTCCATGGACCCACTCTGACCAGGACCTTCGGGAATCGGCAAAGGCTTGAGAAGCCCAAGCGGAGCCTGAGTCCTTGTTTGAACTTCAACGCCAGGGTCTGGCACATTTCGACATTGAGCAGTGTCCCGGACGGGCCAGCAATATATAGTACTGGTTCGCCCTGCAGGCTGCAGGTAGTTCACGGGGAGTTCACGGGCACTTCACGTGCAGGAGGCAGGAGGCAGTCTTCAGGATTCGGTCGTATCACTCTGGAGGAGCGCTGTAGTAGTAGTAGCTAGTGTTAGGGGTAGTCTTCAGCGCTGAGCGCTACTAGGAGCTTAGAGTAGCATTGAGAGGGAGATAGAGGTGGCGGAGGCCAGGGAGACTTACCTGTGGCACCATAGCTCAAGCTTCGTCTTCGATGTACCTGCAACAAGGCGCCACCTTCACAGGTTAGTACCAGCCTTTGAGAGAGAGAGAGAGAGTTCCTCTTCTAAGTCCACCATCTCTCCCTCACCCTCTCGCTACCCGACTTCTTAGTATCTGCAGACTACGAGAGAGAGAGAG
>BFEA01000501.1:73074-90943 GCA_003427395.1 Chara braunii | reverse complement strand
GTGGAGGAGGAAGAAGGTGCAAGGTGCTTGGCTATGGTGGATGGGTGATGGAGGTGGAGGAGGGAGAAGGTGCAAGGTGCTTGGCTATGCTGGATGGGTGATGAAAGTGGAGGAGGAAGAAGGTGCAAGGTGTTTGGCTATAGTGGATAGGTGATGGAGGTAGAGGAAGAAGAGGCGCAAGGTACTTGGCTATGGGATGAAGCGAGATACACCTATGTTACATGCTGCGCCTGCAACAGGCTGCACGGGCCATTTCCAGGTCCGTGACGTTTTCAGGCCAAAAGCCTGGAAACAAGGGCTTACAGGCCCTGTGTTGTTTCAGCCTGAGAGCCTGAAAACAAGTGCCTACAGGCCCTGTGTCAGGGCCTTTCTGGCCCTGAGTGTTTTCAGCCTGAAACTGAGGGCCGTTTCCGGGCCCTCATGAGTTCAGCCTGCCCCGAAACTCAGGCACCAAACCAGGGTCTTAGCACGAGCCATTTTTGGCCTATTTTCAAGACAACCTTCGTTTGAGCTTCAACCCCAGGGTCTGGCACGTTTTGGGATTGGCAAGAGCAGCCTCCTGGACGGGCCAGCACCATAAAGGACTGGCGCGCCCTGCAGGCTGCAGGTAGTTCGTAGGTACTTCCCAGGCACTTCACGTGCAGTTCAGGAGGCAGCAGGTAGTCTTGAGGATTCGGCAGCAGCACTCTAGAGGAGCGTTGCAGGAGTAGTAGTAGCGTTAGCGGTAGTCTTCAGCGCTGGGCGCCATAGCTAGAGTAGTACTATAGAGAGAGAGATTGGGCGGAGACCAGAGGGACTTACCTGCAGCGCCATCGCTCCAGCTTCGTCTTCAAGGTACCTGCAGCACAGCGCCACCTTCACAGGTTACTACCTGGCATATGAGAGAGAGAGAGAGTTCTTTGTCTTCCTCTTCTCTGTTATGAACATGATTGTCCGTTGAAATTTTGTCAATGCTCACTCACAGGAACTCCAGCACATGCCCATGCATGCACATAAGGAAGGGGAGGGGTAGTGGAGTGTCACAACACCCAACAGAAAGAACGCAACGGAAGACTTAAAAACAGCAAAGTCTGTTGTCCTCAAATATGAGGCTGCGCAGAAAGGGATTATCCCTCGACGCTTTGTACGCCTACGCCCCTAGCTCGGAGGTCCTTGCTCCGGGGGAGGGTAGGTTTGCAATGACTTGCTGGTTCCAGGTTGCCTGTAGCCTCTCTCCGACGAGGCTGTACCATAGGTAGGGACAGATTCGTAATTTTGTTTGGCTGGGGGTTAACCGAGAGAACTACATGTGAGGAAAATTTGTGAGGGACATATTTGTAAATATAGGAAATATGGGCCCCGTACTAACTCGAATTTCCTACAGCTACCCTAACTGCGAATAGCAGACCCGAGCTACCCCTAGGATAGACAGGCCCAGTGGGCCTACGCTGATAGACGGTCCTATAGCCTATAGGTGGGTAGGGAGAGGCCCTAAGGGCCGAAACAGAAATGGTACCGGTCAGTCAATCAGTCCGGTCTAGGTCGAGTCTAGGCTAGGGTATAGTATAGATAGGTTGAGAGAATCGGTCTGGGGCTTTTTGGTGGTGGAAGTTGCTGCGCATGCGGCATCAGATCGTGGTGACTGATCCATGCGTGGGAGACGGCGGACATAGCCAGACCTTCAGAGCGGTGACCAAACTGGGGTCAACGATGTCCGCTCTGACTCTCTGGGAGTGAAAGTGGTCTGGGCTATTAGAGGTCTAATGCATTGGAGCACGTGGTGCACTGCTGACCCTCCTCAGGAGTAGGGTCCTAGTGGCGATGCATCCACAGCTGCATCTTCTTAGAGATTATCATCGTCTGGACTTCTTCTTCATCCGGGACTGCTGGCGCTGGGCTTCTTCCTCATCATCTGAGTGGCGATTGGCTCTGGGAGCCTGTTTCATCTTGGCGCAGGCCACTGAGTTGGATGCCAGGGTGGCGTCGGGTGTTACCTGGGGTTCTGGTGCTATTTTTAGTTGTTCGGTGTGTGTGGGGTTGAGGCGCTACCCCTCTGAGGGTAGCGCAATAGGGTTCTGAGGTTATTCAGTGAAAACGATGCTCTGAGTTTAATAAACAGTTGTAATATTGTGTTCGAGTTGTCATCTCTTCATTGATTCCTGGCTGTGATCACTCGGTTGTCTTCTATGAATGATTGTTGGGATTTGTGTGGAGATAATTCACTGGGTTGTGTATTCTGTCACTTCGCTACCTTGCGAGTGAACCATCGGTCCTCAATATGGGGTTGGTAAAGAAACTTCACAAGGTATTCCTTATCCGGGCCTGTACCATACTTATCCTCAATTGATTCCACCTCGTACCCCTTCCCAGGGATAGGGGGACCAAACTAAGGAGGCCTGTCTGGAAATGCATCAGCTGGGGTAAACAACAGCAACTTGGATGCATGGAAGATAGGGTAGGTTTGTAGATGCAATGGGGCATCTACGTGATAAGATGGTCCGAAAGGGTCAACTCCCACTGTATCCAAAACCTGCCATGGACCCATGTAACGCGGCAACAACTTGGGCGAAATGTCCTCCTCTCGCGATAGCTTAGAACTGAGTACTCAGACCCAGTCACCAGCTCGAATGGGGGATGGTCGACGATGCTTGTTAGCCTGCTGAATCATAGTCTTTTGGGCTTTGAGCAGGTTAACTCTGGCTCGTTCAATATCCCTCTCATACTGTCTGGTGAATGCTGCAGTCTCAGGCGTCAGTCTGGGGGTAGCCTTATCGATGATATCATCGAGAGGCTGTCGTGCTTCATGTCCCTAGTGCAACCGATAAGGGGTGAACCCTGCGGAGGAGTGTACAAACGTATTGTACACTAGTTCTGCCCGTCCTAAGTGGAGATCCCAGTCCTGCTGGTTAGGGCTGATCACCGGACGCAGCAACTGGAAGAGAATCTGGTTCATCACCTCAGCCTGCCCATTGGCTTCAGGATGGCGACCAGAGGTCATGTCCAGTCTGGAATGGACGTAGTCCTTACAGTAGGACTGCCACTCATTGCTGCAAAAGTGTGGATCTCGGTCGCTGACGATAGAGGTGGGTGGCCCATGGTGTGTAACCCACGGGTCAGCAAAGGCCGCCTGGACGGCCGGGACTCTGGCTTCCTCTGGCAGTGGAATGAACTCTGCATATTTAGAAAATTTGTCCACACATACCATGACCTGACGCATACCGCGAGGAGTAGTCCTCCCCAGGTCAGTGAAATCAATAGACACTGACTGTGCAGGTGCATCAGGGATGGGAAGGGGCTGCAGTAGGCCAAGGGGAGGTCGACGTACAACCTTATTCCTTTGGCATAACTCATAGGTTTCGACATAGTGCAACAGATCAGTCCTCGTCGCTGGCCAGAAGAACCGCTGTGACAGGGTTGCCAGAGATTTTAAGGCCCCAAAGTGGCCGCGGGCATCATGGCACTCAGACATCATGAGTGTTCTCAGCTGGCGGTCTTGGGGAACGCACAAACGCTCCTCTCCTCTGCTGCAGGTGTACAACAGACCAGAAACCAATAAATATCCTGGTTCAGATGCAGGATCAGTTTGCAGATTCCTGACTATAGGGCCGAAAATCGGGTCTTGTGGCAACAACCGGGCAATGGTCTGACGGGTGCTCTCCCCAAAAGTATGAGTAGAGGAGATCAGATAGAGAGTGTCAGGCCTACGAGAAAAGGCGTCTGCTACATGATTGTAGCAGCCCTTTTTGTGTTTCAGTTCAAAGTCAAAGAGATCAATGAACTGAATATAGCGAGCAAGCGTGTCGTTCAGTTCCCATTGGGTCTTCATCCATTGTAAGGTGGAGTGATCTGAGTTGATCTTGAAGTGTCTACCCATGAGGAAATGCTTCCAATGCTTGAGCGTTGACACCAAAACATACAACTATTTCTCGTATGTAGAATCTTACAGCTTCTTCACTTTGATCTTCTTACTCATGTACTCAACAGGCTGCAGACCATGCCCACTGTCCTGCTGAAGTACTGCCCCAACCCCATACTGGCTAGCATCAGTAGTTAGTACGAAGGGCAGGGTAGGGTCAGGTAACTTTAGAACCGGTGCACGCATCAAGGCCTCCTTGAGGTGTATAAAAGCCTGCTGACAGTCTGATGTCCAAAGAAAGTGGGTGTCTTTCTTTGTGAGGTCAGTTAGGGGTGCAACAATAGCAGAAAAGTTCATGACGAACTTTCTGTAATAGGAGGCAAGACCCAAAAATGATCGGACATCACACACTGTGGTAGGCTGTGGCCAGTCCTGAATCGCAGCAACCTTAGTTGCCTCAAGAGCTAGCCCTTCCCCAGAGATTACATGTCCCAGATAAGTCACAGAAGTTACTCCAAAGGAGGACTTTTCCCTGTTGATCTTATACTGGGCATCATGTAGTGCCTGGAGAACTAGAGCCAGATGCTGCGCATGCTCCTCGATAGATCGACTGAATACCAGGATGTCATCCAGGTACACAACTACAAATCTATCCAGGGAAGGCCTGAGTATGCGATGCATCTCTGTCTGGAATGTGCCAAGGGCATTGCAAGGACCGAAAGGCATGACCAGATACTCGTAAGTACCGTATCTGGTCTTGAAGGCAGTCTTGTGGACATCACCTTCACCATCTCAATCTGGTGGTAACCAGACTTGAGATCGATCTTGCTGAAAATTGTGCAACCCTGCACCATGTCCAACAGATCATCAATCCTAGGAAGGGGTTTTGTCGACTTCCTAGTGATTTTGTTGAGACCCCGATAGTCTATGCACATTCTGAATTCTCCATTTCCCTTGGGAACAAAGAGAATTGGAGCCCCAAATTCAGAAGTGCTCGTCTGATCCAGCCCTTGTTGGTCAGGGTCTCAAGCTGTCTCCTGAGCTCATCGAGTTCAGCAGGTGACATCCTGTAGATACGACCCTTAGGAGGGACCGCACCTGGCAGGAGCTCAATCCCGTGCTGGGTCTGCCGATGGACAAATCCAGTAGGCTCCTGCATCAGGCTGGGGAACCGGTCCAAAACCTGTTGAATCGGTGAGGGACAAGGAGCAACATCCACACAGTCTGTTTTACATATGCGACAAACAGACGTGTGTGGGCAGTCTGGCGAGAGAGCTGGAAAAACTCGTGTGCTCTCAAGCAATAGCAACTGCTAACTGGGTGGTACTCATCAGCTAGCACACAAGGCTGATAGTCCCCTCTACAGTCAGGGAGCTCAACCCTAGGGATCTGCCAGTCGATCCTCGGGTTAGTGACCTCGAGCCACTGCATAGAGAAGACAAGGTCAAAAGGAACATTGGGGAAAACATAGAAGTTCAGGCGTTGTCTGATCTTCTCCTGCTTGTCAAAGATAACCGGTAGGTTCTTGACAGCAGTGGTAATCCAGATTGTGGAAGAGTTCCCGATACGGACTTCTAGTGGCTGCTGCAACTTCACCAATCTCCCATCCAAGTGCAGCTTACTAATAGCCTTGGGAGAGATGGAGTTCCGCGTGGGCCCACAGTCTAGTAGGCCTTTGATCTTGGCTCCCAGGAGGGAAGGTCGCAGCAAGATGAGGTATGATTTATGCTTCTTCTTTTCCTGCAAAGACAGGAAAAGATCAGCAAAAGTCTAACAGTCATCTTCCTGCCACGTCTCATCCAGGTCAGTGTCCATGTAAGTAAAGGCTCCTAACGCAGCAACTCCAACAGATTTAGTGAGGGTAGATGCAGATTCGAACTCATAAAAATTTGAATCAGCACAAGTGGAGGGAGCTACTAACTCCACTTCCCTCTGCTGGTCTAGTTTTTTTAACAAAAACCAGGTTTGCGAGGCATATGGGGACAGTCTTTCAGAAAGTGGTCCCCCTCACAACGAAAACAAACCTCACGGTCCTTCCTCCTCTGCCATTGCCCCTCCTGGATCCTGAGCGCTCTCCAGGGAAGGGTGGAAGGATCCATGGGGTTAACTGGCCAATGGACGTCTCGTGGTAAATTAGGTCTCTGGGCCTGAGGGAAAGTGTCACGACCCTTCCCTTTCCCCTTTCGGCTGGCTGAGCTCTTGGTGCTGCTGTTCCCCATCTTCCCTTCGAACATGGCAGGAAGGTTCTCAGCCAGGGCAAAAACGGCTGGCTCAACTGCTGATACTGATGCAGTCTCAAATGGAGGACTGCCACGCTGAGATGCATCAAAATCAGAACCTGCATCAGCAGCCAATAGAGCGCCCTTCTTCCTACGCTGTCCCCTGGAAGAGGGCCTCCTCCTTCCATCAGAAGGTTCCTGAACCTTGAGCTGAGACTCCAGGTCCAGGGCCGCTTTGCCAAAGGACAACCAGTCCTTATGGCCCTGAGAGTATAGAGCAATGGAGTAATCTGGAGGCGCTGCGCGCAGGAAGTGAGTGAGCTGGTCAGACTCACTCATCTCCAGACCGGGTGTAGCCGTCAAACTCTCAAACAAACTGTAGAGCTTGGACAGGGAACCCTCAAACCTGCGTGAACCCAGCAGCAGTATCTTATCTGCTGCTTTTTGGGTCTGTTCCTTGTCCGCAAACCGGTCTCGCAAGGCCTGCAACAACCTCTCCACCTTCAGCTGCTGTGCCCATTTGTCCATGGGCAGATTCTGTTTCGCTGCAGAGGATGTGCACCATTTCAGCACAGTCCTCTCCAGACACCCCAGAATCGTCCCTACCTTTGTCACCTCTGGACAAACGAAGCTGCCCAGGTACGCCTGCATCGCAGTAACCCAATCTAAAACGTCCACCTTGGGGTCTTCCTCATAATACATAGGAGGTGGCGTCAGCTTGGGTTGCCGCTGATCAGATGTGCCAGAGGGGATAGAGGTAGTGGACACATGGGAACCGGTAGGTGGAGTTGGACGACCGTGGGATGGTGAACCAGATTTTAGGATAGGTTGAAGAGGTTGGGGAGGAGGCACAGGGAGTTGCAGATGCTGCAGAATTTTGTTGACACTCGCTGTCACGGAATCAAGGCTTGCTGTCAACTTATCGACCTTGCGGTCGATGGCAAAGCATTGATTCTCTACAGCGAGAATCCGTTGGTCCCAGTTAGAAAAGTAAGATCTGTTGAGAGTGTCTGTTAACAACACCATTTCAGCAGTATCCTTATTATACTGACTGGAAGTAATACTGACTGGAAGTAACACTGACAACAACTTTCTCCACCTCTTTATGTAATTGTCTCCTCCTCTCCTCCTTCCCACTAGCCTCATCAGTTACCTTCATCTCCTTTTTCAACCGCTGGACATGGGCCTCTGCCTTTCTGCGGTTTTCCTCTGCTTCAAGCAGGGCCTGTTCCAAGGGTGAGGGAGGAAGTGGAGGAGGGTGAGCAGAAGGTTCCCCTTCCTCAACCTTCGTCTCAGTGTCGGCCATCGTTATACACCCCCACAGTCAAATAAATAAGACACGCAAAAACAAGGTCAACAGAAATTACGATTACAAGACACACAGACGGATGTAATCACTGCCACCTGATGAGAAGAGACGTGGTGTGGTAGGCAGAAGAGCGCTCAACCTATGCAGGCTGCTGAGGGCGATTCTGGGTCAATTTAGGGCAATCCCAGATAAAATCAACTTGCGATTTTTCATTCAAAACCCAGAACCCTCATCTGAGTGCAATAACCCCAGGATTGTTGTCAGAAAATCAAACAGGATGCAACCTAGGACTGTAAGTAGGAGGGTTAGAATAGCTCAGAGAGTAAGTAGTGATTAACACAACTCAGTAGTCAACCAAGATGCAGCGAATTACTGATGAAGCTATTTTTAGACTCCTACTACTGACACTGGCACTGTAGGACCCTGTATGCCTCACTATGGTTGAGGCGAAGTACAAATATCACTGTATGTGACTCAAAACATCAATCCCAGTAGAGCGCTTTTAGACACCGACTCAATACTGAATTGTGATTTCAGGGTGACTGACAGACTGGAATTCAGACGGACAGACAGTAAGATATGACAAACCCTAGCTGCCCCAAGCACTGGCTATGGCAGCGCAATCTTCAAAATTCCATTATCACTGACAGATATGTCCTGAACTATCCAATTCACAGTATGTACTGAATCGCAATACTGTAAAACAGTCAGAGATGCAATGTGAGACAGAAAGAGGGTCAAACATAGTCAGTAGAAGTCAAAGTAGATAGGTAGGAGAAATAGATATGGCAGTCAGGCAGTGCAATTTTCAACTTTCACTGACTACAGACATCCAATTTTGATTTCTCCAGTCTAATTACAACTATCAGACTCGCTACAGAGACTTGAGTAAGGAACACACTTACTTCAGGGCAAAACACTTGAAGAAGAAGCTGAACTGGCTATGGCTGCCATCTCTCCAGTTTCTTCCATTCACTGTTCTTGGTGCTCCCACGTTCAAAATCTCCAGAAACTTGGTGATACTGAAGCTTTTGATATGGCGATTAACCCCCACTAGTCAGATTCACTGAATCCAGCTCAGAATTTGAAACTCGACATACCCCCAGGTATCTCGCCACTAGAAGAGTCAACGCCTGGGCTAAAAATAGCCCCTCAGTGCCTCCCAGGTCACTGAGCACTGAATCGCCACCAATCTCTGTGTCATACCAGCGTCCACACGCTCCTCACCAACACCCTTTTGAGCGCAGTACTGAAGATGTGACTCCACCATGAAATCCAACATCAGAAGCTCTCAGGTAGTGATGGCTGCCTCAGTCCATCATCTCGCCACTATCTGGGTCCGATCTGCTCCGATACCAACTGTTATGAACATGATTGTCCGTTGAAATTTTGTCAACGCTCACTCACAGGAACTCCCGTACAAAAGGAAGGGGAGAGGTAGTGGAGTGTCACACCGCCCAACAGAAAGAACGCAGCGGAAGACTCAGAGGAGCGAAGTGACAGAATACACAACCCAGTGAATTCTCTCTACACAAATCCCAACAATCATTCATAGAAGACAACCGAGTGATCACAGCCAGGAATCAATGAAGAGATGACAACTCGAACACAATATTACAACTGTTTATTAAACTCAGAGCATCGTTTTCACTGAATAACCTATGAACCCTGTTGCGCTACCCTTAGATGGGTAGCGCCTCAACCCCACACACACCGAATAGCTAAAAATAGCACCAGAACCCCAGTTAACACCCAGCGCCACCCTGGCATCCAACTCAGTGGCCTGCACCAAGATGAAACAGGCTCCCAGAGCCAATCGCCACTCAGATGATGAGGAAGAAGCCCAACACCAGCAGTCCCGGATGAAGAAGAAGTCCAGACGATGATAATCTCTAAGAAGATGCAGCTATGGCTGCATCGCCACTGAGACCCTACTCCTGAGGAGGGGTCAGCAGTGCACCACGTGCTCCAACACATCAGACCTTTGATAGCCCAAACCACTTTCACTCCCAGAGAGTCACAGTTGTCTTCTTGTGGCATTTCCTTTCTGGTCGCCACCCTGGCTTCCTGTGACCCCCTACAGTGTGCACTCCGAAACTGCGTTCGTAACGCTCGTGTCACAAGTCGACTCACTCGCTACGACACTACGACCGTGCCTACAGATCGTCCCCATCGTCACAATGCTCCCTCCCCATCGACTTCCTCTTCTTCACCCCTTTCCCCCATGCACACTGTCGATCCCGCCTCCCCTTCTCGCCCCACTAGTGACGGCCTCTCTCGCTCGAGATACCACGTCCAATTCGGTTGAGACCTCCACCCCTATGGACTCCAGTTCGGGCCTAGCCGCTCACCCTGATCGCATCGTCGCTCTCCTCGAGATTATGCATACCACATCTGAGGCCAAATTCGCGGCCTTCAAACCGCCTTTTCATCCCACATTGGTATTTTGAACGACTGCATCTCACAGTTGAAGCCCAATACCACAACTTGCCCCTCATCTTCCGCTTCCCCTTCCCCTCGTCAGACACCAGCCGTTAGCGGATCATGTCCCCCTCCTCTCCAGTTCGGTATCCCCAATTCCACCACTTCCGCTCCTTCTTCGACAACAATACTATCCTCGTCTCCCTCTTTGGCTCGCGTCATCTATACCCTCGTCTCCACCACTGGTGGCATGTCCTCTCTGGACCTACCCTTCATCTGCACCTACATCCCATTCCTAGGTTCTTACATGCACACTGCCTTGTACAGGAGCTATGGAATCCTGCTCTCCTCGACACTTTCCCTCATGGGTCCTCATCTCCTCGCTTCTCCGTCCCCCCTTTCCTACCCCCAAAACCCAAATTGTCGATCTTCAGCCCAGCTTGCAATGGCTCAGCCTGTCGCTCCTTTCATTTACCGACAACATCAGACATAGGCTGCTGCGATGCACTTCGCTCTCCCACCATCGGCCACCACGTTGTGTCAGGGACAACTTCCCGCCCTTTCTAATGCTTCCGCAGGTATCAATACTTCTTTTGTCCTTTTATCCTAGTCTGCTCTCTCTCTTCCTCCTTAGTATCGGCCTCCAACTTATGTCCCCCAGTTCCGACCGGACCGACTCCCACAGTTTCACGGCAAGGCCTCAGAGCTTTAAGGGATGGATCACTACCACCGAGGAGCAGCTTCGCTACCATGGCGTGTCCATGGAACTGTGGCCTGTCAAGATGTTTGCTCGCTTCACAGGTCGTGTAGCCTCCACCTGGTGTGACTTCCTCGCCCTTCGCTCACAGCGCCGCATAGAGGAGGGCTTGTCTTCTCCTGAGTTTCGCAACTTTCTTCAGCAGTATTTCCCTTGTCCTACGCCCACCTGATTACTCATGTGGCGGAGATCAGATTGCTTGGTGGCGATAATGCCTTAGAGTCTTACATATCGACATTTCACCGCCTATGCACTGAGATCCTGATTTCGGCCATATCATAGGACACTATGATTCAGCGATTCCATGCGAGGTTACCTCAGTCATTTCAGTGGCAGATGGTGGCGTACTCATTCCAAACATTACCCAAGGCCTTCAACACCGCTCGGGCCATCCAGCTCACCTACGCACCACTCATCGATTCCAAGACCCAACCCGCCACTGCCCCTCTTGCTGCTACCGCAAACCCTCGTACCTCCCAGCCTTGGTAGGCCCTGGACAATCCCTCTTGCGTCGCTTTCATGCCTTGCTTTGTGACCCTTTGAGCGCTGATGACAGCACCGCCTTAAATGGTTCCGCAAGTGACCCAGATCAGGGACTCGACTCTAGTCCCCTGCGGACGATGAGGTCGCCTCCCAGGACAACCACCTTGTCCTGGCCTTCTCAGCTTTCCTTCGCCGACAGCCCTCTTCCTCGAGGACTCACTCTTCTGTACTGCAGCAACCTCTCACAACCGACTTTGTGTTTCCTCGCGGCCACTTAACCATTGCTGAGAGTGAGGACCTCTGCGCACGAGGCATCTGTACCCATTGCCGCCTAGTCGATCACACCTACTCCACATGTTTGTATGTTGGCGCCCTTCAGCGTCGCTTCGCACAGCAGGCTCGCCCTCAGGTTGTTCCCCCCGTCTTGAGCCTCAGCGCACCACCCACCTAGCCACAATGTCTCATCCCTTTGAGCCCCCTACGGTAGAAGGCATACCCGCTCGAGACTCTCCCTTCATGTTGCTTGCTACTGCCCCCGACGACTCCATCGGGACTATATCTTCGGTTGCTCCTATTGATGCTGGTGTAGCTTCTCCTTCCTCTCCTAGCGCCTCTCGTGTCCCTCCTCCTCCATGTCCTCCTACCAACCGTGCTCTTCACACGACCCGCTGCAGTGCTTCCCTTGTAGCAGTCGAGGATGTCATTGACTTTTTGGACCTCGAGTGTGTTAAGGTCCATCAGGGACGTCTCCGCCTCAAAAAGTTTACCCCTTGTCAGCGATATCCCGACGCATACATAACCCTGATCGCACCCTGCCTATTATCCCAGTGCGCCTCAGGTCTTCTACTAGGGTGTATCGCGCACTATAAGACTCAGGCTCTACCAACGACTTCATCCATCCTCGTGTCGTTAGGGAGGCCTCTCTTTACACATCCGCCTACCCTTCTACCGTCACCGTCATGCTCGGTGACAACCAGGCCAAATCCTTCGTCGACTCTGTGGTGCCTGATCTTCCATTCTCCTTCCCTTTGCTGATGCCCCATAGCCTCCGCAAAGCCCCACGGTTCCATGACCTTCCATGACCAATGGACCTTTGACGTCATGGAAACCTTATATGATCTTGTTCTCGGCACTGTGTACTCCCACCAGTTCGCCCATTTTGGCCCCGATTGGGCTCACAATGATCTCGTCCTGTACGCCAAGGATGGGAAGCAATATCGTATTCGTATATTGGGCAAGTCGGATCCTACATCTCCCTCCCCTCTTAATGTTATCCGTCCACACCTACCCAGTTTCGCCACTTCCTTCGTCAACTTGAGGTGGTTAAGCTCGGTCCCCCACCTCCACACCCTCTCAACCCTCCCGAATCCTCAACTTCCTTCTCTTCTCCTGCTCCTGCCAGCTCCTCTCATTTTGTTGCATCCCTTACCACTGCTACCCCCTCAACACCTACCCTTACACCGACTCCCTCCACTTCTACTCCAAACACCACCACTGCCAAGGAGTTTGAAACTCTCATTTCTTCCTTGCAGCCCAGAGTTGGCTCCCTTCTTCAAGAATATCATGATGTCTTTCCCCTGTCCTTCTCCTACAGCGGAATCCCTCCCATGCGTGGTATCAAGCATGACATCCAGCCCGAGCCCACCTACCACATTCAAAATCGGGCCCCCTACCGCCTTTCGGTTCCCGAACCCCAAAAACTCAAACGGCAACTAGAGGAGCTGCTTCGCCAGGTTTTCATTAAACCAAATTCTTCTCCATTGGGTAGTCCCGTCCTATTCGCTCGCAAAAAGGGCAATACTCTTCATCTTTGTATTGACTACGGCGGTCTCAACCGCTACACCGTCAAAAACAACTACCCCATGCCCTGTGCCGATGAGTTGTTTAACCGCCTCGCCGGCCATCACGCATTTACGAAGATTCGACCAGTCTAAGACCGCCTTCTGATCTAGGTTTGGCCACTTCGAGTTCACGGTAATCCGTTTTGGTCTCCGTAATGCCCCTGCCACCTTCCAGACTGCTATGAAAAACGATGTAAGACCTTCTTGAGGACTCCATTGTGGTCTACATGGATGACATCTTGATATACATTCGTACCATAGAGGACCACCTGACCCATCTTCGCACTGTCCTGCAGCGATTACGTGATCAGGGGTTCTATGCAAAGCTCTCCAAATGTAGCTTCGCTCAACCGAAGGTCAACTTCCTCGGGCATCAGGTATCTGAGCATGGATTCCATGTGGACAACTCGAAGATCCATGCCATTGTCGATTGGCCTACCCCTGCGCCTCTCCCTGCGCTGCATACAGTGCATTGTTTTCTTGGCCTAACTAACTACTACGGTCCCTTCCTCAAAAACTACGCGCAGTATTCTTTGCAGCTTACCCCTCTGACTTGCGGACGCCTACCCTTTCATTGGACCCGACTCATGAGGACGCTTTTCGCTCTCTTAAGCGGCTTGTCACTTCGACTCTTGTTTTACATTTGGCTGACTACTCGCGTCCATTCACTGTCACCACTGACGCTTCGGATTTTGCTATCGGAACCGTCCTCTCTCAGATCCACCCAGCCCCTTCCACTTCTCTTGATTCCCAACGTCTCGTCTCCCTTGCATTCCTCGCTTCCCTCGCCCACCTCCAGCGGCCGCGGCTGACCTCGCTCCCATCGAGCCTACACCTCCTGGCAGTTCACCTCGATACTTTCTCGGCATCATTGATGATGGTACAATTGAATCTGGTGATGGAGAGTGTTCAGTTGCTTCTCTCTCTCGACAGCTACTCTCCGTCACGCGTAACTATACTGTCGACGAGTGTGAGGTTCTCGTGCTCGTCTATGCTCTAAAGAAGTGGTGTCATCATCTGCACGGTCAAACGTTCACAGTTTTGATGGACAAGTCTGTTCTCGCCGCCTTCCAGACGAAGCTTAAGCTCACATCTCGCCAGGCTCGCTGGTGGCGTGACCTCTCCGAGTTCGACTCCATCATCAAGAAGATTTATGGTGAGAGTAGCCGCGTTGCACATACCTTATCCTGTCGCCCTGACCTTCAGTGTGAGGATCGCCAACTCTCTGCTATTTCAACTCCACCGTCCACCCTGCCTTTCTTGATGAGTATCACAGCGAGTACGCCCATTGTCCAGAGTTTCGGTCTATCTACGCTGACCTACAGATCGGCAAGCCCATCCCTAACTTTCAGCTTGATCCCTTTGGACTCCTCTATTGACTTCGTCGCAAAAGTACACATACTCCCCGCTTATGCGTGCCCTCTACTGGCCAGCTTTGTGTTCGTGCCATTGCCGAGTGTCACAACCAGCACGCCGCCGGTCATCTAGGTATCTTCAAGACCCTCGACCGCCTTTACTGCCACTACTACTGGGAGCATTGCTGTCCCTTCACTAAGGAGTACATCCGCACATGCAAAATCTACCACAAAGCCAATATTACCAACTACCCCCCTTACAGTCTTCCTTCTTTTTTAGATGAGTACCGCAGCGAATACGCCCATTGTCCTGTGTTCCAGTCTATCTACGCTGACCTACAGGTCGGCAAGCTAATCCCTAACTTTCAGCTTGATCCCTCTGGACTCTTCGATTGGCTGGGTTGCAAATGTACCCGTACTCCCCGCTTATGCGTGCTCTCTATTGGCCAACTCTGTGTTCGTGTGGTTGCGGAGTGTCACAACCAGCACGCTGCCGGTCATCTAGGTATCTGCAAGACCCTCGACCACCTTTACCACCACTACTACTGTGAGCACCGCCGTCCCTTTACCAAGGAGTACGTCCGCACCTGCAGAATCTACCAGGAAGCCAATGTTACCAACAACCCCCCTTACGGTCTTCTTAAACCCTTGTCTCGATTGATTTCATGGGTCCTCTTCGTCCTCCCACCACATGCGGGCACGACACCATCTTCGTCGTTGTCTGTTGGTTGACTACGCTTGCTCACTTCCTCCCTTGCAAGTATGCTAGCTCAGCTAAAGACGTCGTCTCTCTCTACTTCAACCACATCGCCATTCATCACGGTCTTCCCACCAGTATCGTCTTCGATCGTGATCCTTGCTTTACTTCCCACTTTTGGCGTGAACTCCATGAGATTTATGGCTCTGAGCTCCGCCTCTCCTCCTTTTACCACCCCCGGTCAGATGGACAGATAGAGGTCACCAACAAAACTATTGGGAATATCCTCAAGAAGTTTGTTGAGAATGACACTGATTGGGATCTTCACCTTGCTCACGGAGAGATTGCCTATAATCATGTTATTTCACCAGCCACTGGTATATCTCCCTACTACTGTGACTTGGGTTACCACCCTCGTGTCCCATTTGACCTCTTTCGTCCATCTCAGATCCATCCCAACACCAAATGGCAAATGCCTTGCCCTCGATGACTGGGTAAAGGAGATGGATGCGCTTCTTAGCAACGCTCGTGAGAGCATTGCCGACTCCCGCCTCGCATGGCGGCTCACACCAACCGCTTTCGCATTGACCATCCCTTCAAAGTTGGCGACGAGGTTCTTGTCGATGCACGTCACTTCCAACCTCAAGTCGACACGCTTCGAAAATCCATACGTCGATATATCGGCGCATGCACCATTCTTGCCCATGTCGGACGCACTCGTGACTGTCCTATGAGCTTCAAATTGAAGCTCCCCGATTCCATGTATCACGCTAACTTACATGATGTGCTCCATGTATCTCCATTACGCCCCTTCCGACGGTCTCCTCCATAGTTCCACGGTCGACCACACCCTCGCCCTTCTCCCATCATAATTGAGGGTCACGAGGAGTTTATCGTCTCTGATATTGTGTCCCAGCGTATGACCTACGGTGACCCTCCCTGCCTCAAGTATCTTGTTCGTTGGAAGGATTATCCTGATGAAGTCTACTTGGGAGCCTCTCGAACACTTGAAGCACGCTATGACTTTCGTGCGTGCTTATGATTGCGCTCACCTTTTTCCTCCATCTTCCTCCCCTCCTACTTCGTATCCTCACACAGACCCATCTACTTCAGCGGCTACTAGCATTCCCCCTCCTACATCGATGGACCCTCCTGCTCCACCGGTACCTGCCTCAGGTCCTCTGTCCCCTGTAGATGTGGTTCCACCTATTGTTGTAGTCAGCTCGTCTCGCCCTCAACATGCCCATTGACCTGCTTCTCACTATCGTGATTGATATCTGTATCTCCTTTATCTCTTACCATTCTTGGACACAGCTCCTGGTTACCGTACCTACCTTCGACCTTTGACTTCAATGATCCTTTTCAGCAGCAGCGTACCTGTCGCAACATTTCAG
The DNA here is from genome assembly GCA_003427395.1 of Chara braunii. NCBI lineage: Eukaryota > Viridiplantae > Streptophyta > Charophyceae > Charales > Characeae > Chara > Chara braunii. The sequence continues at coordinate 74,632 of BFEA01000501.1, read as the reverse complement.
ACTTTTACTCGATTTCAGTGTTGCTCCTACTTTAGCATGGCTACCTCGATGACTTCGTCACCATCTACTTCATCATTTCGAATCGACTTCATTGTAGAGCTTCATTAGATGGACTCCTGCGTTTTTCCTCCTCCATGGAGTTCCCCTCCTTCACACCTCTCGGCTTTTAGCCGACCTCTATGTCAGATGATGATCCCAATTCCCCTGCTCAGGTGGGTGTGTCTTTTGTCGCCCCTCTGCCTTACCCTATGTTGCGTGACCTCCTCTAGAGTGTACATTTTCCGTGCTCTCGACTTTTGGCCACATGTCTATGCTGGCATAGCCCTCTCAGTTTCCAGGCTCGCCTTATGTGTGCTCCCTTGTGTGAGCGCCCCTTCCCTTTCAGCTGGCGGTACCCAATTGATCGTTTCCATTGAGAGCAACCATCCCTACCTTTGCCATGTGGCTGAGCTCCCTCTCTTTTGTTGAGCATTTGTTGATCTTTGTTCAGCCACATTGGTTCCAGAGATATTTTTCTGTTTTTTTTGGCCGACACAGGTCAGACATTTTTCTCTTTCTTGGCTGACACAAGTCAGACATTTTCGTCTTTCCTGGCCAACACAGGTCAGACATTTCTCTCCTTTTTGGGTCGACTCAGACCAGGCATTGCTTCTTCGGATTATGCTGAAGGCTTAGTCGGCATTTCATCTCTGTTTCCTGCATGGAGGTTGCTCTGCATTTAGGATGGTTCTCTTTGTCGTTTTTCTGCTATTTCAGCGGATAGCATGTTTGATGCATCAGTTGATCCATTCACAGGTCCGGGGATCATGTAGCAGTGTAGCGGACCTCCGGTGGGCCTGTGAGACCAGCCCCTTGGCCTGCTCTCACAGGCCTGTGTTTTATTCGGGGCAGTCCAGTCCAGGCCAGTACCTCTGTCGGTACCAGCCAGTCCAGTCCAGTTCCGTCAGTCCGCTCGGGTATACCCCAGCCTTTGTCTGTTTTCGAGCTCATGACTCACTTGCACATTTTGGAGTACGTGCGTTGGAGTCTTGCGTGGGGAGCTGCGTTGTGCCATCTCGCTCCCCCCTTCTTCCTCCATCTCCATCTCTACCATTAGCGGAGCACCACACCTGGTGGGTCCGCTACATTGGTATCGGAGCGGGAACGGTCCCCGCTCCCACCCATCACCCCGCACAACTGTCTAGCATTCTGCACAGCTGGAAATACAGCAAAACCCGACAGCGGGTTTTTTCGGCCGTTTTTCAGCGAAAACGCAGGGGAAAAGTGGCGCTTGCAGAAGGCGACACGTGGCGAAAAAGAGAGGCACCACGGCGAGGCCAAGGCCGCCGCATGCACATGCACGCCACACGCCCACGCTGCCCCGCCCCGCCCCGCTCCCGGATTTATATTATCAAGATCCGGGATGCAACTGCTGCTGCTGGGGTTTGAACCCAGGTGGCTGCTGAGCCATGCGCGTGCGTAAGCACCCTGCTAACACACTTTCCACAGAGTGCACATGGTGCTGTAATGCGGCACACTCGTGTTGAAGAGGTGCCGCGCTGGCTATTTACCCCCCCCC
>BFEA01000501.1:38342-52422 GCA_003427395.1 Chara braunii | reverse complement strand
AGTTGATACAAATACAGCGGAAGAGTTGATACCCATGGACTGACTCTGACCTGACTCGGACTGCAATCGAACACTCTCAATCATACATCGGGGGTGTGAAAGCCCTGGCCRTAGACATAGATGAAGGCCAGGGTCTGAGATCATCCATGGACGAATGGAGGGAGGAGAGAGACGAAGGGAGGAGGAGAGGGAAGATGACGTCAACTCAATGTTTCCAAAGATAGTATCTTGGAATGTCAGAAGTGACGAAAATCCGAAATGTCGCGAATACCATGTCTCACAATGTCTCAGATATCGATCTCACAATGTCAAGTACATCTCCAGAAGGAAGATGAAATCAGATCCCCAAGTAGTCCTCAACCTGTAGTCCCAATGTCGCTGTTCCCAATGTTATCAGAATTCGTAACCATCCTTCACACTCCTAGTAGTCCCGTAGGAGAACTCAGAAGTAGGCTTAGACTGAGAAGGTAGGAGGGGAGCGAGCGAGCGAGCGAGAGAGAGAGAGAGAGAGAGAGAGAGAGAGAGAGAGAGAGAGAGAGAGAGAGAGCAGGGGGGTGGAGGAACAGAGGGAGCGAAGGTGAAGCCTTCCTCCCTGGTACTTGAACCGGTAGCTATGGCGCGGCAGTGCTGCTGCGCTGTTCCTTCTCGCCGCTGCGCTCGTCGTCGCCTCGCTGCTCACGCTAACGCTGCTGTGCTGCGCTAATCTCCCTAACGGTGCAAGGCTGCGCTAATCCTGAAGACTAACCCAACCGTACTAACTTCTAGCCTCCCCACTGAGGCTGGTACCCAGCCTTTTGTAGTGCTGGGCCGGCCTCCTACCTGCTGGTACCTACCGGCCTGGACCGTTGGTCTGAATCAACAGTCCAGTTTCGAAACTGGATTTGGCGCCTAAAACTCGGCAGCCTCTGCAGTGCCACCGGTAGGTCCTATGTTGGACCGGTACCGGCCTTGTGGCCGTTGGCCTGGGYTYTTACCCCTGGCCTGTCTGGACCGCCGTGGTCCAGGCCTTTCTAGGCCTTATCTGAACCGTCGTCCCTTAGGCCTACCCTGCCTATCTGGAACCGGGCCCTAACTGGGGCCCGTGTGGCTCAGAATGCCACACTGAGCCCCCGAAGAATGTGCTGGTGATCTAATTCATCACAATTGTTTTCCTGGAAGACATAGTGGCAGTTTTTAGCTTTCCATTTTTCCTTTGTTCCAAGGAGGTTCGATACACGGTGGGCAAGGAAGGTTTTGTTGAGTCTGTAATTCTCTCTTGGTTCATCCATCTTCTTCTTTTTTCTTTTTTCTTTTTTTTTTAAGAACAGAACCTCTCGGTTCTGGCTCCTACCATTCTGGGGAGCGACAGTCCGGTTCCTATTCCCCCGGCAAGTCAATATGGAATACATACAGAACTCATGCACGCTCCTCCCCATTTTGGCTGGGAGGCCCGAGTGGGCAGCATTGATTACTTCCCTGAAAGAGGATGTACCACCTCTCACCCCTGCCTAAGCTAGCCTTTACTAACTCTGCCTGACAATCTATCTGATCCCAGCTCTGCTCCTCTCAGCTATGTAGCTGTCGGGTAGATATGTTATGCAAGAGTGTTCTGGGACACTTACGAGTCTTTTGAACTCTCTATACCTCTATCACCGTATTTGCCTTATTTCTGCGTAAGCCTTAAACCCTAAACCGTTGGTCGTAATGCAGTCATGATTTACCGGTACCAAGACCAGCAGATAAAATTTTTGCTGTGCTAATTCTCCAAAGCTAACTCTGCGTTCTTCTGCCTACCTAACACCTGTAGTGCACAACAAAGAAGAATGATTTTAATTCCACCTCCATCATGACCTTCTCGAACCGTCCTTCCTTTTAAAAGCCCTTTTTCCCAAACCCTCACTGATACTGCACTGTTGTCATCTATAGTCTATGAGATCATTCTCCCTTCCTACCCTATATTCCTTAAACCCTTAAAGACCCCTTGACTTATCCTTTCCAGACATACCTATATTCCTTAAGCCCTAAACCACTTGAATTATCCTTCCTTACCCTGCCGCACCTAAATTTTTATGGCAGCCTAAGTTCCTGTGTGCCCCCCTGACGATCCATCGCCTCCTCCTGGGGATCCTCTTTAAACCAATGGAAAATAAGTCTTTGTCCTTCTATAGAAGCAACTTTGCCTTGGCCCAGTACCCTATTCTGGAATTTGATTAAGGTATCCTTTGCCCTTTCAGGGTTAAAGGCCATTTGCTTCTTTGTTCTTAACCATAACGCCCTAATCTCTGTCTCYAGCAGACTGTAGAGGGTCRCCCTARCKTCCATTCTCGTCATMAGAATCTTGCCTACCACCCTCTGACATCTTCGTTTCCAAATTGYCCATAGAGKATAYTGTCTTAGTAGCTGAAAGATATACTTATGTCCCRCCCTCCATCCCTTAGGAACCTCAACTCCAATCAATAGTAGTTTCGTATTTCTCGGGAAGGGAAGCTCCGTAGTGCGTGACCATAATGAACAGGCTAGCGACCAGAGATGTTCTGCTTTCGGGCAGTGCAACAAACAATGGATCAGAGTTTCCTACACACCCTCCATACACATTTCATAGTTTTGATCCTCTTCGTTCCTATTGAAACTGCTTCGTCTGCCATACAACCAGACATTGACTGGAAGTGCTAGATGAAAGATGAGCCACTGCATACTCCTGACCTTGGCTAATCTGATACTGTGTAAAGTTGACCATGGTAACTTTTCCACCTGTTCCCTTGGTATATGCCCTTTCTTCTCCCATCTTGTTGCCAATATGTGGTCCAAATGGCATGATTTCCCCCTCAGACGATAGCCTAATTTAGTGGAATACTGAAGTATATTAAATCTCCTGATTACCCTTGACGATCTTCCCTTGATGTTCCATGCCCATTCTGCTGGATCAACTTCCAAATCACTTCTAGATACCAGTGGCTCGAAAATCGTAAAATCCTCATTCTCCACCACTCTAATCTTTCTCAGGATGTTTTTCTTCACTACGATCGGGACTTGCGAAGCCTTATCCAGTATACTGACCGTGATTCCTGGATATTGGATTGTAAACATCTCAGCTTCCACCCACTAGCTGGAGGGTCCGACCTCCTTCCTTATGCGAAAGGGTGCGTCTGGTTCATTAGTAGAGGTTAATGTTGCCCAATCCCCAGATCCCCATTTGTCTGGTTCCTTCAATATCCTTGTCCACTCATCCGGGATCGAGACAGAATGTCATTCAAGTTTTCAGTTAGTTTGTGACAACCCTTCATTTCCCCCCTCAGTTCCCTACCTGTTTTCCAACTCCCCTTACTATTCGACCAGATGTGTTTCACCTGCCATACCCCATGCTCTATCCACTTTCCCCATTTGGCATCCTTTGCTGCTAGTGTTCTAGGTCGTCCCTGGGCATCTTTTAACCAAGGGTTACAAAATAACGGTTGTCTAGGCACTTCCTCCTTCGTCCTTGGTTCTTTAACTCTTGCCGGGAAAACTTCCGCCCATATTTTGAGTAATTGCACCCAATATGTACCCCTAGCAAATTCTTCATCTGCTCCCTGTTCCTCCCCAATTGCTTGTTCTCCCATTCTATCCTTCTTAGACCAACCCTTACAAAATAGCCAGAATGTACCTTTCATATTAGAAGGTGTTTTATATCTGGCCATCTGACGTATGTGGTCAATTACCAATGGGACCCATCGTAGGTGAGGCTGTGTAAACAACTTAATAATCCACTTAGTTTGGAGCGCCTTTATCTGTTGTCGCGGATCCAAGACTCCCAACCTTCCCTTGTCTTTTGGTTGAATAATTTGATTCCATGCGACCTTTGATATAAAGTTCGATTTCGTTGGATTTGCTGTCCATTAATATGTCGCTGCTACCCTCCTCAGTTTTTGTAGTGTATGTGTGGGTGGTGTCCATATTGTTCCCACATACCATAACATGGAGAAGATGGAAGCATTTAGTAGTAGCGCTCTCCCGAAGAGTGAAGTATGTATTTCTGACCACGTCGCCAATTTTAATAGCAACTTTGTCATCCGTTCCGGTGCCATGGAATGGTGAGGACCCGTGTCCGCCATTCTCATCCCTAAATATCTCATTGACTAATCTGACGGTAACCAAGTCATTCCCCCACGGCTCTGTGGCTGATACTGTGATTGTTGGTCATCATGTGATAACCACCACCCCAGCGTCTTAGGCCAATTGATTCTCATCTTCGATGCCAGCTGGAATGCCTCCATTGCTCTCGTAGAGCTTGAAATGAAGAATTTGTTGCTCTAATTAGTACCATCACATCATCCGCGAATAGGATCGTTGTCGGTAGATGTATAACCCTTCCGTGGTAATCCGGTTCAGCTATGAGACGATCTATGGAAGGGTCTTTCTTGAGGAACGATGCAATAACTTCCATTATAAACAAAAAACTGGGAGCCGCTAAGGGGTCCCCTTGCCTTACCGACCTCGTCATTTTATACCGAGCCGACAGATGACCATTAACTTGGACCTGTCCGTGTGCATCATTATACAGTGCACGAATCCATTTACGAAAGTTAGGACCCACTCCTATCTTCTAGATGCATTGCTGAAGAAAATTCCAATTGACTGGATCATATGCTTTTTCGAAGTCGAAGAAGAGGATCGCTGCATTTATCCTCTTATTTGTAACATACCTTACTGATTCTGATAAGGTCATGACAGTATCCAATATGAATCTCCTCGGAATGAAGCCCGTTTGATCTAGGTGAAAACAGCCTTCTGTAACTTTCCTGAGGCGGTTAGCTAGTGCTTTAGCTACAATCTTGTGGGTTAAGGTCAACAGTGTAATTGGTCTATAATTTTTAATATCCTTCGGGTCTCCCTTTTTATATTGCAGAGTGACAATGCCTGTCGCTGACTCTATAACCCCAATCCCTCCTTTTGCCAGGCTTGATTGAGAAAGGATTCGTATTCTCCACCCAAGATAGGCCAAAACTCCATCCAGAATTCCTTAGTCAATCCATCCCTACCCAACGTCTTGTTCAGGGACATAGACTGCAGTGCTCCCCTCAATTCCTCCTGGGACAAAGGGGCGTCCAATTTTTCCGCCTGCTCTCTCTTCACCGTACATTCCAAATATGACAGAAACTTATTTCTGACTTCCTTCAATTGATGAGAAGTATGTTCCCCTTCCCTTGAAGTGTATAACATGCTATAGAAATCATGCGCCACCGAGAGCATCCCTTCTGGATCCGCAACCACTCCTTGTGGGCCTTCCAACTGTTCTATTATCCCGTTTCTTCCCCTTGCTTTGATCTTTTGAAAGAAATACTTTGTCATTCTTTCTCCTTCTTCTCATTCTTTCACTCTCGCTCTCATCTGCAGACCTCTAGCCCTCCATCTCTCCCAGTCTCCCCCCAATTCATTTCTAGTTGTTTCTATTATTCTCTCATACATCTCTGAACCTGGGTTATTAATTAGATTCCTTTCAGCTATGCGTAAAGCCCTTTGCAACTCTATTTCTCTTGTCACCCGTTTTGCTGCCAGTTGTCTGGCTACTGTTGTCGTCGCTGCTGACATGGCTTCCAAGAGGTCCGCGAAAGATTGCGTGTCCGGACTGTGTGTTAAACACACTTGCAGAATAGCCTCCCTCAACTCTTTGGTTCTTAATAACGAATTATTAACCTTATAAAAACTTTTTCCTCTATGGACATGTTTGTCCAGTATGAAGTTAAGAAATATGGGTTTATGATCTAAGCTCGTACAATATGGTAAGTCCCCTATACCCACCGAATGTAGTATTCCATAGTATCCTGCGATATGAGGAAATAGTCTATCCTTGATGCTGAAATATGTTGACTACGATTCCTTTTAAAATACGTGAACTGTTTCCTTTCTGGTTATTAAGTCTAGATGGGTCTACCAGGTCCCCTGCCACCATAAGGTTATGAATAGGTAGGGCTTCGTCCCACATCACACCTTCCTCCAAACCTGACCTTCCACCTAGAATTCTATCCTTGCTAGGATCCAAAGTAGCGTTCCAATCCCCTGCCAATATGAGATGCCTTGACGACTCTATCCGATTTTGTAGCAACTCTATCATTTCAGACCGCTGATGTCCCCTATTAGGACAATAGACTGTAAAGAACGTAAATTGCTCATCCTGATACTTAAAATTGAGCTTTATCCACCGACTTTCATCTTCATCTACATCAACCTCTTGTACTATTATTTTATCTGCCGCCACCGAGTTTCTATTCAGTAAAATTACTACACCTGCTGAGTGTGCCATGCCCACTACCGCCCCAAAACTTGCCTTAACCCTCCTTAGTTGTCGTACTATATTCAGTTGAATATTCTGATGCTCTGATGACTCTGTAAGATGAGTTTCCTGCAAGCATAAAAAATCTGGGGGAAACTTCCCAAACCAGTTCGAATACCTCATAACGTTGTCCCACTTGTCCTTGTTATCCAGTATCCGTACCATCCCATTGATGTTCCCCGGTTCCCTTCGTTTTGAATTATCCGGCACCCTTCTACGTTTATACACTCCCTCTCTCAACCCCTCCTCCATGAGCTATGATATCCTTTAGAACCCATTAAAGCTACATATTCAAGAACCCACCCCCGTCCACTCTACTGTTGTAGCCAGGATGTCCATCTTTCCGTCGATGTAATCCGGCTGCCATGAAAACACGTCGCATTGAGTCACTATAGCCGCTCCCCTTGCCACCCATTCTGCTGCCTCTAATCCTCCCAGTAACCCATACGGGATCGTCTCCACCACTTGCCATGGCATCCAGATCAATCCCTCCGCCAATACTGCTTTTCCTTTCAGCTTGATCATGAGTGGTCTATCACTCTATAGTCCATAATGTGCGCTGTTCCCACCCCCTCTTCCCATTCCTCCCTGTCCTGATCCAGATCCCCAATGATGTGTGCCTGCGCAGGCAGATCTTCTGTGAAACATTCCTTCAAAATATCCTTCTCGCAATAACTGTCTTTCACTGTTATTAGTGCCAAAGATCTTTGAATGGCCACTTCCCAGTCTGCGTTGCCGCTGTTCCATCTGTAAGGCAGAATGATTCTCTTGCCTGGGTTTTGTCTAGCGTACAATTTAGCAGCAGCATTGATGTCAGCATGAGGGGTATCACCTATTTTCTTCAAATTTATAGTGTCTTCCTCCAACTCCCTGTTCTGATCCCTGAGCATCTCTACCTGTGCTTCCAAGATCGCTGCCTGCCTCTTTTCCTCTTCCTTCTGATCAGAATGTGACAAGTCCTGATTACTTGCTGTTCTATTCTTTATCAAGTTTTGATAAATTTGCAACTCTTGTGAGAGTGTCAGTGAGCGATGCTAACATTTGAATGGCCATGAATAGAGCAGCCCATGACTGAAGATTGGAGGCTCGTTGCAGGTGCTTTTGTATGGGAGTGCTGTGATGAATGGATTTCACTTTGCCACCCAGTCCAGGGTGAGGGGAGATGGAAGAGGTTCAGTGGATTCCTTAAGGCAGGTCGTTTGAGTGGCCTTGCCCAAGCAGGCTGATAGGTAGGAGAGTTGGATGGCACTATGATACTTGTGCATGTCTTGTTGCAATCCAAAGACTTGGGCACTGCATGTGTAAAGCCTACTGAGACCTATCTACTGGTTGGATTGTAATGAAGTTATAAAAAAGAGGGCAAATGGGGTTGTTGGGCTGGTGACTGTGAGCTCTTTTTTTTTTTTTTTTTTTTTTTTTTTTTTGTGAGCTCTTTTATAGTAATTGCCAATTGGCAAATTTGAAATTTTCCATTTGTTGACAGGATCGAGCATGACATTGAGCCTACCGGTAGTGCCTCACTGTCATCAATATGTTCATTTGATGATTTTGTTTCTGTCCTGAATCTTTGTTCTGCAGGAAAGAGGATCTTCAGGCAGGCATTCAAGAGGTCCTTCATGAACACAGTTATGGGTGGACAGTCCCTTCTTGCTATGCTAACTCCAGGAAACACGAGTGAGAACCAAACAGCACGGCTGAGAGCCACTGTGAGTTATCCAAATATGGTCTGTCTGAAGGTACCTGACATGAGCATTTTGGAACCTTTGAGTCGTGCTATTGCGGGCTACAACCAGGAGCGCAAGGTATGTCCTCTTGCGTCAGCAGATTTGTCACCCTTAAACCATCAGTACTTCTGGGGCACTTTTCTTCAGGGCTGGAAACGCGCTGTGCGGCCAAAAAACCGAAACGACACAAGCCTCCTTTTGGCTGGTGCCGCCAGCCATTTTGCTCGGGAGACTCAGCCCAAAAGTTGCTGCACGTTAACGCCCTGCAGTGCCTTCACCAAAAACAAATAGCGGGGCCAAGTATCAGTGCTTTGAGAGGAAGAACGTGCTGTGAGCACATGCTCCACTACCTTCCAAACCATCTAGGCACTGGTCTCCTCTTTGATTAGCTTTGTCCTAAGCTATCCTTCAGTAAGGACGAGACAGAGCTATGCGATCTTTTTTTGTGATGGAAGTGTGTGGGAGAGGTGACATGAGATGGGCAAGCATTTCCCCTTGAGAGCAGAGAAAGAAACAGGAGGGGACGATGCAATCGCCAGCGATGACCTTTCAATTTGAGACTGAGACGTGTTTTGTCTGAGAACTGCTGCAAATTCTTTTTTTTTTTTTTTTTTTTAAACAGGGCCTTATGGTCCTGGCTCCTTCTATTCTGGGGAGCGTCAGTCCGGTTCCTATTCCACCGGCAAGTCAAAGTAATTATTACATCAATAAAACTCACATACGCTTCCTTCCGTCAGGCCGAAGGATCCCTGAACAGCATTGATTGCTCCACCGTGGTGGAGGATTGACTGTCAGCTTGCCCTATCCCCCTCTTTCCTCTCAGACCTAGGGTCAGGGTCTGCCACATAGTACCATTGTCTCTAGAAGGAGCTCATCCGATAAACTTGACGGCATGTATCTTCCCCCCGCATCTCCCTACCCCTTTGGAAGATCTGTGATAAACCCTACACCCTAAACCCTTCGCCTGCGCCCGACCTCTAATAGTCGAACCCTTTCCCATTTTATATGTCCTCCCTTTTTTTAAGATATCCCTAAAATCCTTAGCCCTATGCCCTCAACCTGTGAACCCGTATTACAACAACCTTTTTGGGACCGCCCTTTCCCCTTGTTCTTGTCTTATGGCACCGTCCTTCCAACTCTGTGCTGTCAATCCATAGCTGTAGCAGTTTTTTGGCTTGAATTCCCGTGGGGCGGGAAGAAGTATTTGGCAGGGACTAGCTGTGTAAGGGCAAGACACCTCCGGACCAGAATCTTGAAGAGGAAATGGTATCAAGCAAGCTCCGGCAGAAGACAAGGATCAGCAAAAGAATGGGAGACTGATGCTGTACAAGAATTGATTGCGTATACGGCAAGTCGGACGAGAGTTGAGTGGACTGTATCTACTGGAAGGAGAGGCATAACTCAGTCCTTGAAAGGAGCTCCCAACAGAGGATAAAGGCGGGTGCATCAATTACTTTCTGAACAAAAGACGATAGCATTTAAGGGAAGGTCTGGCACACCTCAAACTCAGAAAGAGGCTATCGAGAACAGATAACAGTGGACGGGCAAAACACAGCCAGATTGTGCCAGTCCTTCCAGTAGATGCGGTCGTCTCGTAGATCAGCAACTTTCCCTCCTATCAACCACATACTGCTGAACTTCAGTCTCGCCTTCTTTCGCTGTTCCTCATCCTCTGACCATGATAGTTTAATTTTCTGCCAACGACATAGGATTTCCGCCTGTATCATTGCTTTCGTCTCCAGCCAAATCATCTCTCGTGAGTTGGACACTCCTTCGATCGTTCTGCTGCATCTTTCCTTCCATATGATCCATAGTGTCACCTTCCTGATGAGTCCATACCAGTTCTTTTCCGCTTTCCGGAGTTGTTCAGGGAAAGGAGTCGGGAAAAGGGAATCCCATAGGGTCGAGGCTCTTGCCCAGAATTCTGTCGCCTAAGTCTTGACTGTGAAAAATGCACCTTCTGAGTTTTGAGTGCGAGTATGTCTGTTTTCATCATTTGTGTTTTGCCCTCATGCATGCGGCAACGAACTTTGTGTTTGCCTCGGATCTGCTCCAGAGAGGGACTTACCTGCAAACTTGGCCCAACAGACAGAAAGGTAGGCGTTTTGCAGCTAATCCATACTAGGACTGAATGGCTGACAACCACAGTGTTACTTACACACAAAACAAAGGGCCGAAGGCCAGAGCACGTTCTCGCATACAGTGAAATTTTATTTTTGCCTAGACAACCTCCAGCACAGGACGTATCCAGAAAGCTCAGAGGTAGGGTACAAGAATACAACTGGATAGCAGGGGGATTAGCAGACTGAGCTGGAGTATCATTATTTTATCGCCAAAATGCAGCAGTGATAGGTTCTTGGAGCTGAGCGCCTGGAGTCCAGGCAGCTACCTAGAAGAGGCCCTCGGTATCAGTAGGATGTGGCACAGAGGCTGGGTTGGTTGGCGTCATGATACGGCTAGTGCTTGAGTTCCACCACCTGAGGATTCCCTTGGCTCTCCCACCTTTTCTCCTCCTTTCTTCTCTTCCCCATTGCCTGATTCTTTTTCTTCTTCTTCGTCTTCTTTCCAATCTTCTGCCCCTTCTTCTTCTTAGTAGCATGCGTGGCAGGCCCACATTAAACAACCTGTATAGCCCCAAGGACTGGTATTGACTGGCATGTAAGTGAACCCGTATGCACAAGCATTGACCAGTCATAAGTGTAGAGGGGAAGTGGAGATACCACTTGGCCTCGTCGTTCTGTCTGTGATAGTAAGGAGTTCTTGAGGACCTCCAGGTGTCCTAACACTGCCTGTGGCCAGTCAATGGTAACCTACCATATCCCAGTAGTCGAGTCAACAGAGGGGAAGTCAATGCCGACTTGGTCAAGTTAGCGCCACCCGTCAACAGAGGGGAAGTCAATGCCGACTTGGTCAAGTTTGCGCCACACAGGTGGCGCTAACTTGACCAAGTCGGCATTGACTTCCCCTCCGTTGACTCGACTACTGGGATATGGTGGTTACCACTGACCGGCCACAGGCAGAGTCAGGGCAGCCCGGAGGTCCTCAAGAACTCCTTACTATCACAGACAGAACGACAAGACCAGGTGGTATATCCACTTCCCCTCTACATTTGTGACTAGTCAATGCTTGTGCACACGGGTTCACTTACATGCCAGTCAACACTGCCTGTGGCCAGTCAATGGTATCCCAGTGGTCGAGTCAACAGAGGGGAAGTCGATGCCAACTAGGTCAAGCTCGTGCCACACAGGTCAAAGTCAATGATTGTTAAGTTGAAGAAGGGGATAGGTCTAAGTGTTAGGAAGTTGTGGAACAGGGCCCTATTGGGCTGACTGTTGTGTGGTGCTATATATGATTACTTATTGCTGTTGGCAGACTGACCCTACCCTACCTATCTACACATTCAATCTACTTGGCAGACTTTAGACCTGATTGATATCACCAAATTTGACAACAGTAGATCAATCCAGGAAGGACTGATGTTGCATACTCGTGAAACACAGTCATAAGTATGGCGCAGATTCCCAGAACCGACCAGATAATACAGAGTAAATACAAATACAGCGGAAGACTTGAGATACATGGACTGACTCTGACCTGACTCGGACTGCAATCGAACACTCTCAATCATTCATCAGGGGTGTGAAAGTCCTGGCCTTGGACATAGACGAAAGGCCATCCACGGACGAATGGAGGGAGGAGAGAGACGAAGGGAGGAGGAGAGGGAACATGACGTCAACTCTTTTTTTTTTTTTTTTAATTATTATTATTATTTATTTTTAAACAGAACCTCTCGGTTCTGGCTCCTGCCATTCTGGGGAGCAACAGTCCGGTTCCTATTCCCCCGGCAAGTCAAATATGGATACAATAAGGACTCACGCACGCTCCTCCCCATTATGGTTGAGAGGCCCAAGTGGACGGCATTGATTGCTTCCCTAGGGAAGGATGTACCACCCCTCACCCCTGCCTAAGTTAGCCTGTATCTTCTACCATCCATCTCCCTGACCACTCTGTCTCCTGGCTTCTTTCGGCTGAGTGTTGTCGGATGTACCTCCCTTTTATGGCCTAATGGACCTAATTTGGATTCAGGCCCAAGTCTTCCTTGTTTGCTAACTGAGTTCCGCAGGCTTCGGGCTTGCTAGCTTGTTCCTCTCAGCAGCTTGGCTGTCGGCTTGGCTTTAAGTGCTGGAACTGCTATCTGGGCTTATTCTGTCGCTTGTTAGAACCCTAAACCCTAGCCTGCAACTTGTCTTGCCTTTCATGGCTCTTTGCTGACGCGTACATATAGCCCTGCTCTACGCCCCTTTCAATGGTCCTAAGAGTCCTCCCTCTCTCTTGTGATTGTCTTTGGCGTAGCGTATGTACCTTCTGTTAGTAACCTGTTYTTGCAGTCAATTGTGACAAAAGCGGACTATAGGTATCTCTAAAGGAAGCCTGAGATTGAGGTGACCCAGTGCCAAGTGGAAATCTATGACCTTTCTCTATTTGGGCTTGCCTGCTTGGTTGGTTTGGATAGGTCCTTTAAGTCAGTGGTGCTTGTGGGGTGGCTGGGGAGCGAGGGGTGGGCACGGGTGGGGGGGTAGGTATATGTAAGCATATGTTTGATCACGCTTAAGGGTCTGGGAAGAGGGGGGCGGGAGGGTGAGTGAGAAGGGGGAGGTGGCCTATGAGGTTGTTTATGTGTAATTGGATGGCGAGGATGGTAGCGGTAAGTTGCTTGGTGGGTGTGTTGATTACTTTGGGCTAGAGGGTTTGTGGTCAGGTGGGCACTACTAGTGAAGGTCTGGTATTTGTCTTGACTTGGGTTTTGCCCCTTTTTTGTCTTATCTACTAGTTTGATAATACGTTAGCTTCTAGGGACTCGGGGATACTGTTTGCTGAGCTGTCTTGCGAGTGGTGCCTTAATGGGGGTTCTTCCCATAGTCTGAATACTATGCTTGAGCCTCGGATCAGGGCAACTTTGCCTTTTGCGAGGAAGTGTTCTTCAAACTTGTGCTGGTATTCTTTGGCCTTATCTTCGTCCTCTTTCATCCTTAGGCGTACTTTACGCCAAAGGACCCAGTATTCTGTTTCCACCTGTTGTTGGAGTAGTGTCCATGCTGTTTGGGTGTGCATTTTCTGTCTTTCTATTGTTTCTTGGCATCTTTTGCGCCATATTACCCAGAGTGTGGCTTTTCTGAGTATTCTGAAAAAGTTCTTTTCCAGTGGGCTCCACTTTTATGGGTTTTTGAAGCCCATTAGTAGAAGTATGCTGTTGTTTGTGAAGGTCGTGTCAGTTACTATGTTCCATAAATTTGCTACCTTTTGCCAGAGTGGTTGTATTCTTGGACAGTGCAGGAAACAGTGATATAGATTTTCCATTTGACCCTCCCTACAGTTGGCACATGGCTCTTTTAGTGGGCTTCTGTCTTCCCTCTTTCTCCTTTCGTTTAGCCATTGGTTTAGTGGGACTGCCAGGTAGAGGATTAGCCGTTGGAGGCCTCTGAATTTAGGAGGATTTATCGACGCTAATTGGTTCCATGGTATCGGTTCTAGTGCTTCTGGTTCCGCGTTGAGGTGTCTTCTCCAGCATTCTGTTATTATTGGGTCTGGGTTTACCGAACGCCATCTTAGTCTATAGCCTAGCCTAGTTGTGTATTGTAACAGGTTGAATTTGGTGTTGATTCTTGAGCTTTCTTGTTTTAGGTTCTAAGCCCATTCTGCTGGGTCCACTTCTAAGTTCTCTAAGGGGGTTTGGGGGCAATAAATGGTCGACTCTTCGTTTTCAACTACTCTTACCTTCCGGAGGTTATCTTTTTTCCAAAGATAGTATCTTGAAATGTCAGAGATGGCGAAAGTCCGAAATGTCGCGAATACAGTGTCCCACAATGTCTCAGATATCGATCTCACAATGTCAAGTACATCTCCAGAGGCAGATGAAATCAGATCCCACAAGTAGTCCTCAACCTATAGTCCCAATGTCGCTGTCTCCGATGTTATCAGAATTCGTAACCATCTTTCATACTTATAGTAGTCCTGTAGGAGAACCCAGAAGTAGACTTAGACTGAGAAGGTAGGAGGAGAGCGAGAG
>BFEA01000500.1:1118401-1131865 GCA_003427395.1 Chara braunii | reverse complement strand
GTCCTGACCCGCCCATGTCAATCCTACTCCACGACCTGGCCCCTTCTGTTTCTCCCTCAAATCCTTTTTTTTTTTCTTTTTTTTCTTTCCAAATCCAAATTTCATTTCATATAAACAAGACACGACCCCCCCCCCCTTTCCCATACACCCGCTTTTCAAATCCAATCCATGACAGCTCTGCCTCAGTCCTCCGCCACGTCCTTTCTCACCCTTACCACGACACACCAACGAGGAGGTAGCGATCAACTGGAATCGAATTGTGGAGAGAGAGAATATGGATAGACATCAAAGAAGCAGAAACGCAGATGAAGGCAAGCAGAACTACTTCAAGCTATACCTTTTTCCCCCGAATACAACGTACGGTCAATATAGCTGTATTTAGACTGACAGATACCCCAAATACGTTGTATTCGGGGGTGGCATCGACTTGTGGAGAGAGAATCGGGATAGACATCAACGAAGCAGAAACACAGATGAAGGCAAGCAGAACTACTTCAAGCTATACCTTCTTCCCCCGAATACAACGTACAGTCATTATAGCTGTATTTAGACTCAAAGATACCCCAAATACGTTGTATTCGGGGGTGGCTTGATTTGTGGAGAGAGAATCGGGATAGACACCAAAGAAGCAGAAACACAGATGAAGGCAAGCAGAACTACTTAAGAGCTATACCTTCTTCCCCCGAATACAACGTACGGTCATTATAGCTGTATTTAGACTGAAAGATACCCCAAATACATACAGCTATAATGACCGTAAGTTGTATTCGGAGGAAGAAGGTAAAAGGCTCGATTTCTTCGTGCAAACCTTCCGCAACCTTCAGCAAGGCCCCTTTTTTTTTTCTTTTTTTGGCCGTTCATACCTTTTCGAAAATAACTGCTGAATAACAGACCCACGTTCGAATCCTGATGAACCTAGATGAACGCAATGATATAACACCTAAGGTGGGTCTACTCGATGACGATATTTCAAGGCCGTCGCCCTCTAAAAAAAAAAAAAAAAAAAAAAAAAGCCTTCAAGCGAGAAACATAGTTCATCGGGTAGGCATACACTCAAGCTGCTTGCGGATTTCTCGCTTAACGACACCCAAGCGTTTTCTCAGCTGTTCATAAGAAGAAAATGATACGTCGCAAGAAAGATACGCACGCATAGTTCATCGGGGAGGCATACACTTTCCTTTTTTCCTTTTTTTTTTTTTTTTTAATTTGGACCATTTCCCGATTTATGCGGGTCATCCTTGCGCAGGGGCCATGCTAATCATCTCTTTCTCTGTATCGTTCCAATTTTAACAGCATACGCTTTCAGTCCGATGTGCAATCCGGAATGATCCCCACAAATCGAGAAATGGCTCTTGCTTCGGAAGAAGGTTCGAGCGCAAAAATCGACCCTTCTAGCTTGGAGTACCTCTTCTACCTTCTTTCCCCGACTACAACGTACGGTCATTATAGCTGTATCTATACTGAAAGATGCCTCAAATACAGCTATAATGACCGTACGTTTTATTCGGGGGAAGAAGGTAGCTTGCCTTCATCTCGATCTGTGGATGTCATTCCTCATATCATATCAACAAAGATTTCCCTGAAAAAATGTAGGCGCGAACACAAAACTCTTCACATATTTATTTGCAGCTCTGAAGGACAAAACGCGAGTTTCAAGAATGATAATGATAATATTAATATATAAAAAAAGAAGACATGCCGCGCGGACCGTTCTCTATAAGAATAGTGTTCGACGTTCCAACCAACACAAGTAAACCTCAGCTCAAGACAAGTGTTATTAACCTCACTGCTTCTCCTAAAGAGCAGCTAAGACGAGCAACAAGTATCACCTCTCTGCTGCTGTCATTACCGCACCGAGAACTCACCGACAGGTCGCGCGAGCAGGGAGCGGGGTGGAATGCCATTGAAACTGCGCGCCTTCCCCCTCCGCCCCACCTTTCCCCTCGGCAATCCGTTTCAACGTCGGCAGTTTCCGCAAGAGTCTTTCACTGAGGCGCCTGATGCGAAGCCGAGTCCCATCGATGGGCGCTTCGGACAGAATTCAACCGCATTGCCCTTGGCGACGTACACATGTTCCACCTTCTTCTTGCCTCCCGCCAATCGGATCGTGTTATTCGCAAAACAGCAGGTGCAGAAATACGTTGTCGTCATCCCGCCGCCGACGTAAACTGGAATGCCATTGACACTGCGCGCCTCCCCCCCTCTGCCACACCTTTGCCCCTCGGCAATCCGTTTCAACGTCAGCAGTTTCCGCAAGAGTCTTTCACTGAGGCGCCCGATGCGACGCCGAGTCCCGTCGATGGCCGCTTCGGACAGAATTCAACCGCATTGCCCTTGGCGACGTACACGTGTTCCACCTTCTTCCTGCCTCCCGCCAACAGGATCGTGTTATTCGCAAAACGGCAGTTGCAGAAATACGTTGGCGTCATCCCGCCGCCGACGTAAACTGCGCCGCCCCTCGCTCCTACCTTCGTTCGCGAATTTCCAACGAACCACGAGCGCGAGAAGGTCGCCACACCGTAGTTGGGCTCCACAACTGCGTGATCGCCGCTCGCGGTGTTGGACTCGAAGCCGCACTTGTCGCACCGAAGTCCAGCTCTGTAATGGTCAAGGACCGGTCCTCCGCTGTTTCCTCGGAAAATGACGTTCGCCATATCCAAGCCCCCATAGCCCGCCACAAGGATCGTCCCCTTGCTTCGGGTAATCAACGAGTTCCTTACCGTCAAGCCGACGTTCTCAACTGCCACCACGCCTCTGCTGCTCGCACTGGCCCGCAGGTCTGTCAGCACGCAGTCCGTGATAACGACGTCGCCGCTGGCGGCAGCATAGACCAACAAAGAGAACCTCGTGAGCTCGACATTGCTCAGAGTCAGATTCGCTTCCTGACCGAGGAATTGAAACCCCTTGAACTTATTTGCTCCGTCTATCTTACACTTTCTCGGGCGGCCTTTTGGCGTCTTGCACTTGCCCACGATCACCAGATCGGGACACTTCAGCACGGGCAAATCCGCCGAGAGAACCACGTCAGCAGTTAGTTGCAGGACCGTCTTCTTCTTCCGCGTGACGGCCGAGCGGAGGCAAGCCTCCGGCGTCGTGGCTGCTGCTTGCGCAGAACCGCCAAGAGCGGCGCAACCAGGTGCGGAGTATTCCAGCAGGCATCCTAGCAGCAGTATCACACCAACCAAGGTGCGCAACGCACCACCAACTCCTTTCCCCATCCTCCTACAACCCTAAGACGATGGCGCAGTGAAATGAAAGCCCGCTCAAACCCTACACCGCCTCCTCGAGCGACTTCTCTTTAGGGAGATGGCAGACTACCGCGGTCACACGATCGCGCACGCGATGAAAGGAAGTGAGAGAGACACAGAAAGAGAACCGCTATCGAATTCCTGACTCGGAAATGGACCGTCTTTAGATTATAAAGGCCACCCAAGGTGCGGACACACGACCAGCCCGCCTAAAAAGTGCCGACACACGACCAGCCCGCCTAAGAAGTGCCGACACACGACCGGCCCGCCCAAATGCGGACACCCGACCAGCCCGCCAGATCCCACTATCCCCTATTTTTCATTTCTGACCGTCGATCTTCGCAATCAAGGGGTAAAAATGAACAATCCAGGGTTGTGGGATCTGACCCACCCGACCAGCCCGGCTAGGGAGTCGTTGGTCAGGTGCTTCGCTGGAGCTACGCTCTTGCCAAGGACCTACCGGTAGTTGCACTGTACTCGCATTTCGCCGACATTTTAAACGGATCAGGTCAACTTTCCAGTCCTGATTCATTCACAATTTCGGCGAATGGAAGTATTGCAACTGGCCCTTAGCATTGACCTAAAGCTAAATTTCGTGCACGTGTGGCACGGATATGGCATTTGCAGGGTGCCACTTGGTGCGGCCCCTCGAGTGCACGGGGTGCCACGATTTCATAGCTGTTGCGGGCCTTGCGGCCCGGTCTGGATGCACCTGACCTTGATTCCGTCCACAGGGAAGTTGAAAAAAATCCAGTCTGTCGGCCGTTAGACGACCACTGGCTGACTCAGGGATGATGGGCCATTCACCACGGTTACCGCCATTTCGAGCCTCGTGGCACTCCGGCAAGATAGTTTAGCATGAATGAGTTGGCACTCATCAGTGAGTTGGAACCACTCTGTGCGCTCTGCTCAACACTTGCCCGCGCATGAAGAAACGGAAGCCTTCTTTTTTTTTTTTTTTTTTACAGAAGCCTTCTTTTTTCCTTTCCTTTGTTTTTCTTTGTTTTTTGCTTGTTTTTGTTTTTGTTTTTGTTTTTCTTTTTTTTTTGCTTTTTTTTGTTTTTGTTTTTCTTTTGGTGTTAGTAACGAGCCAGTCAGTACCCTCTGTGGCCCTTTAAAGGCCGAAGGAGCAGTCAGCGTAAAGCCCGTCTTGGAATTTTTGAAGATGCCGCTACACGGCTTCGGTGTTAGCGTCGTCGGGGGCGGTGCTTGGGCAATGGGGGAGCGTCGTCGGGGGCGGTGCTTGGGCAATGGGGGATCGCACAGGTGCTACCGAAAAGATGGTGGTGCCTAGGCAAAGCTCGTTGTTGGGGTAATGGGGGATCGCACAGGTGCTACCGAAAAGATGGTGGTGCCTAGGCAAAGCTCGTTGTTGGGGTGGCTGGAGCGTGGGGGATAGAGTGTGAGGGCACTGTGGGGCACGCTGCTGCGAGGGTTTGAAGAGCCCTTGCCATGGGCTAATCCCGGTCGACTGGGTCGGTAATCCTGATCCGGCGCGGAAGGATGGCGGCTGTGGCTGATGTGAGGACGCTCGACGGGCGGGATCCGAGTATCGCGATTATATCAGAGTTTCAGCTGGTTCTACTGATTCATATGCCTTCTGCAACTGATTGAGGGCTGTGGCCTTCGGTCTTGATATGGAGCTGTTGTGGGAACATCCCGCCTGCGAGCAATCAAGGGCGGCCTGCGGCGAAATCAGCGAGTACTATGTTGGTCGTAAATAGATAGTGAANATGGAGCTGTTGTGGGAACATCCCGCCTGCGAGCAATCAAGGGCGGCCTGCGGCGAAATCAGCGAGTACTATGTTGGTCGTAAATAGATAGTGAACGTGTAAGTCATAGTCTTGTTTTGTTTTCTTCGTCAACAATCTCTGTTTTGTTTTGCGTGGGATGGAGCTGTTGTGGGAACATCCCGCCTGCGAGCAATCAAGGGCGGCCCGCGGCGAAATCGGTGAGTACTATGCTGGTCGTGAATAGATAGTGAACGTGTTAGTCATAGCCTTGTTTTGTTTCTTCGTTGGCAATCTCTGTTTTGTTTTGCGTGGGAGCGAGTTGTTAATTGATTGTTGTTTTATTAGGGTTTCTTGCGAATCGTGCGAAACGGAAAGATTCACGAGATTCTTGTGGTAGTGGTACTTGCAAACAGCTTTGTTGAAAACCGTTCCAATACCAAGAGTAAAATAGGGATTCTGTGTTTTTATTAACTGTTGCTGAACGCGGGGTTTTTTAAGTTGGTTGTCTTCTGAAATTTTTGCACATTATTTGGGAAATGACGATTTGTTTACTGCCAAGAATAGGATTACAGTTTATCTTTCGTGGTTGAGGAATCTTGTGGTGGTTCACAAATTCAGGCCCCTAGTACAGTAGGGTAGACTTGCTGGTGCCTCTGCCAAGGTTACATTACATTACGATTACGGTGTAAATCTTCGCGATGTTAGAACTGTTGTGATTTCGGCAGCCTGGACTTGCACCCGGCCGGAGTAGCAGGGAGCAAGCCTCGGGCTGTTCAACTTTTGTGAGGGACGCCGGGCCGGTCTCCCGGCATTATTCATAATATCAGCCTTGGGCACTGGGCCCGCTTTGAAAAAAAAAAAAAAAAAAAAAAAAAAAAAAGAAGATTTTTTTTTTTTTTTTTAATTCCAGCCCAACCAATTCAATCACCTGTCGAAGCTGAATAGGATCTGGGACCCAGTGGTTGGTCGGGCCCGTATTCGTGAAGGTGGATGAATTTAAAGCAGTAAGACTTTTTGAAGATATTGTGCATCACCGGGGAAGTGTTCGATCGTTTGACCTTTGAATATTGTTTTTAAGCGAATGGGTTTTTTTATATCATAGGCCCTTTTGAAGAAAGATTTGGATTCGATCCCTTTCCCTCAATTTTTGGCCTTAGTGTGCGGAGTTGTAGTTAGAGGTGAGTATAGAAGTTTCTTGAATCTCGTCGCGATAGGCGTAGAAGTTCCCATCTTCAGTATGGTCTCACAGGATATATATAGGCCCCTGATGAGTGCTGGGAGCGGCCAGCCGAAACTAGTCGGGCCACATCCGCTAGTTCTTGTTCTTCATGTTTTATCTTCAAAAAGTCGCGTTCGGGAAGTTTTTCAAGTATCCTGTGTCTTTATCTTCTATCTCTTCTGTCTATTTCCACTACTTTGTCTTTCCGAATTTGGTGTGGTTTGACTGGTTTTTACATGGTCGTTATGGTACTAATGATTGTCGTAGGGTGCTGATGATTAATGTTTACTTGAAAGTTTGTCGATATTTCGACTCCTTGCTTACGCGAAGTAACCACCGTAGGAATCGTACTACGCGTTTGTGTGGCTTCGTAGTGTGTTGTGTATCATCATCATGGCTAACCTTTCGTCGTCTGTTAGAACTTGTTTCAACTGTGGAGATCCCAATCATTTTGCACGATGGTGCCCACATCGTCAAGTTCCTAATAACACCGCGAATTCTAATTCTGTTGATGTTTCTGCCCAGGCCCCCATTCTTGCTCTTCCTGCACCTGGTCTACCACCTCCGCCTCCTCCTCCTCCTTCCAGCGCCCCTTCGTCCTCTGCTGTGGTAAATAATAACAATCAGTATGGTAGAGGCAATGGTTGGGTGAATACTAACGAGAGAGTTGACGCGTTGGAAGGCACAGTTTCACAAATGAAGACTTGGTATGATGCAGAGATGGCGAAGTTGAATGCGAAAAAAGTTGAGGAAGAGCGTACGCAGAGGGAGCGAGAAGAAGAGGAGCGAAAAGCTAGGGATAAGAGAGAGAGAGATGAATTTCGTGTTGAATTGACCTCTTCACTCAATGCTATGAGGCGATGGCAGGGAAGAAGGTCGTAGATGCCAATGAAGAAGTATCCTCCTTGAAAAAGGAAGTTAAGAAGCTTCGATTACAAGCCAGGAGTTCGGGTGTCGAGATCAAGGGTGGTGGTGTTCGTTCCACCGGGAATGACGAAGCGATTGCATGTATCATGCATGAGCACGAAGAAATGAAGGCAAAAGTTGAACAGGTTGCCGGGACGGCGGGACGAATCCAGTTGTTAGAAGAAGAGATCAAGCTACTTAAGCAAATGCGTGAAGAAGCTTTACAAGAAGCCCAGGTGTGGAAGAAGGAAGCTCTTCGACCCGGGAACAAACGTGGGTGCATCGCCATGACGCCAGATTCAAAATTAAAGAGTCATTTGCCAACAACACCTGCGAAGTCAATTGCAAGACCTGCGGGCAACCCGATGGAGCTGACGCAGTTGCATAGATTGGAGGTGGCATCACTGAAGGAGTTACGTTTGCAGGAATTGAATCGGCGTAGAGAGGCGGAGCAAGAGCTTGACAAAGCAAAGGAAGCTATCGCACGCATGGAGGCAGAAAAGACTCGCCAGACATCGTGTTCGAATCTGAGAGAACGGATGGAAGAAGCCGCAGGTTGTACTGTACAACGAACTGGGAAGGGAAAGAAGAAGGTTACAGTCGGACCAGCGGGTGCTAAGGAGAACGACCGAGAAGGATTCATCAAGGAGGCGAGACGCGAATTTCGTAATTTGAAGAAAGATGATGTGATGGAAATTTGTGCGAGAGAAGGTGTGAAGTATACTACTCTACAGGAGACGATTGATGATATTATCGGGAGAAGGGTGGAGCTCGCTTTTGGTGATCCTAAAGATAAAGGTAAGATTGCGCACGTAGAGATTTCTGATGATTTGGTGGACGATCGTGTTGATGGACAGGATGTGAATGACGGGAGGGATTCTGTTTCTTCTTAGGGTCCCTCCCGAACGCGGCCAGCCTTTGGTCGATTGCGCAATCTTGTTCCAAGCTAAGATTTACCTCTTTTTCACTTCTGCGGGACAAGAAAATTGATGCTCTGTTTCAAGTTGTTGTTGTTATTCTGATTCTACTTGGTCTTATTCCTTGGGCCTGTAAGTTCACTCCCCATATCTCTGATTGGTTGAGGGAAGTCGGGTCGTTAGATGAGGTTAGTGGACCTTTGGTGTATGTACTAGTCTCGCCCTGGTGCCGCCACGTTTACGTTGGCAGTACATCTCGCGATTTATCAGTTCAGTGGAACGAGCATGTATATCGGACGAGTAATCAAAATTTCATACAAGGTGGTAGACGAAATGAGAATCTTTATCGGTGGTAACGAAGGTGTGGGGCACATCAGTATGTGGGGCACATCAGTATGTGGGGCACATCAGTATGTGGCTCTTCCATTACGGGGATGTTCGAGTGATGATCTCCTATCTGTCGAGCGATTTTTTATCCGTTACTTTTCGCCATCCCTGAATTGTCGTGATAAACCTCGGAAGAATAGGAGATGCAGGAAAGGAAAAAGAGAGAGATCGAAAGTTTGTGATAGAAGGTTTTCGGTACGATCTGAAGATTTGACCTCATCTGCTCATAAGACTTTGCTATCTTTCCATTCCTCTCTGGGGATAATCTCGTGCAGTTTGCTGAGGATTTTGAATTACTGCAGGGATAATGCTGTAAGTCAGTGTGATGTTGTGTGTCGAGGAGGACCGCTGCTATTGGACAATTGGAAAGTTGTCAAACGTTGTTATGGGTCGTCTATCCTACAGTGTGAGTTTGAATGTGATCTATTGAAGTCATCCCGTGGTTGGTTGAAGAGTGGGGTAGTTCTATTTTTTTAGTCTGGTGTTCCATACTGTTTCAAATCTCTTCCGTTCAAACCTCGTCTTGCACGTCTGTTAAGCCATCCGCCCTCTCGTATTGATCTTCGTTCTTGGGAATTCTGACAATTGATTTATGCCTTCCCTTCTGTCAGATGTTTTCAGGAAAGACATACGAGGTGTCGGCTACGAACTTTATTATCTAAAGCTATCCAATCTCGATTCGGTGTTTCCGTTCGACAGAGACTCGTCGTTCACATTATCTATGATAACAGGTTGAGTAAGACAGAAGTGCGTTCTGTATGTGCTGGTTTGGTTGAGAAACTAGCTATCGATCCGGCATGGAAGCGCTTATTTGTTCGACGAATGAGGATAGTTTGGTGTAGAAATAGAATGGTTGGTGATCTGATCCACAATCATCGTCAGACAGCACGGTGTGAGGAATTTACCTGTGGATGTGAGAACGCGGATTCGACATTTCCAAGGGTGGAGGGTCATGTTGCCTTTCGTTTAAACTCTGACAATCTTTTTCCTTCGCTTATGTCTAACTCTAAGAATGTTCTACGCCCTTCTGGTAGTAATCCTTTATTTTGTCTTAAGAAACAAATTTTGGCTTCCTTTGATTCATTTTCTTCCCTTCCTAAATTGGAATCCTCCGGTGTCTCGTTGACTTCCTTGTCGAAGTGCTTGGTTCGTGGTGACCTTCTTGATCAGTCTGTGCGTTGTGGTATGGATGAGGTGCTCAATCAAAGAAGAAGGTTGGATGGTTTGACTTGTTCACCAATAGATCACAATGTCGGTGATACCTATGTTTGTTGTCCCACGATCTATGGTTCGGGGATGTCAAAGTTTTTTCTTCGCAATCCAGCTTTTGTTCGTTGTTCCGACTGCGAATCCTAGGTGGTGGAGGAGTGTCGTAGGAAATTTGATAGTGAGGGTTTCGTAAGGCTGGTTGTTGGAATAAGGCCGGCTCGCTTGGGCACGCATATTGTCTTCCAAAACACAAGGATGTGGGCCGTTGGAGACCGATATGCCCCTCCTTTCCTGAAGGAAGTGCGCTGTGTAGCAAACGTGTGGCACGGACTGTGAATTTATTGTTGTGGAAGCTCCCTTCTCGCTATCATTTTAATCTCAGGAGTACAACGGAATTGGTTGAAAGGATTGGTTTGGTCAATCGGCAGTTGAAGGATGGTGAATGTCTTTTGGGTGGATCATTTGATGTTAAGGAGATGTTCTCCAATCTCCCATACCAGTCTATTGTTAATGCTTTAGAATATGTTTCCGACTACTGGTTTGGTGAAGGTTTCGTTGGTGTGTTGTTTTGTAAACGAGGGAAGGCGGTGAGACTGACAAAAGGAAAAAGCGTCGTTGGTTGGGTGTTGATTAGTTTTCAGTTTATCCTCTCCTATATCAGGTATGAATTGAGCAACACGTACGTTATTGCCTCTGGTCAGATTCTGCGGCAAATAGTTAGTATCCCAATGGGTAAATGTACTAGCCCTGCGCTCGCCTGCCTTCTTTGTGCATTCAATGAGTTTTCTTTTTTGTCATCGTAAGGTGCTGACAGGAAGTTGATATATGGTGTTCACATCGTAGATGATGTCTTGGTCTTTGTGAAGTTTCGACGAATATGTTCTGAGTCGTTGTGTAAGGCAGAGAAAGTGCTTGAGTCATTCCAAGGATGTTATGACAATAAACTTGTCTTGGAGCAAACTAGTGAGGGTCTGAGTTGGGATTTCATTGGTTGTACAGTAAAGGTATTGATGAATCCGGTGAGGATTGCATGCTTTGCCATACACAAGAATCAGAGCGTTGGAATTAAGGAGCCGCTCGTTTTTCAGAGCATTCAGGATTTTTTCCCTTTTTCTAGTCGGCAGCAGAAGATGGTCGTAATTGGGTCGTTTCACCATCGTTGTCGTGCCTTCACTACAATACCAGGTGCTGAATTGTCATTTCTATTCACTTTGAAGTGCGAATTATGGAGACGTGGGTATCCTGATGATTATTTCGACAGTGCTCTTACTAATTTTTCAAAAAAAAATGGTGGTTGCTGGGATCGGTGGCTTCCAGTGTTGACTAATTGGGGTCGTTTTTTGGTATAGGCCCGATGGGGTCGCGAAGATTGTGTGTTGATACTGATGATCGCAGTGGTCAAAATGTTCTAGGACCCAGGGGTTGGATGGGCCCAGGTTGTCCGTGGCAAAAAAATGTTTTGAATAGAATCTGGGACCCAGTGGTTGGTCGGGCTCGGATTCGTGAAGGTGGATGAATTTTCAAAGCAGTAAGACTTTTTGAAGATATTGTGCGTCACCGGGGAAGTGTTCGATCGTTTGACCTTTGAATATTGTTTTTAAGCGAATGGGTTTTTTGATATCATATGCCTTTTTGAAGAAAGATTTGGATTCGATCCCTTTCCCTCAGTTTTTGGCCTTAGTGTGCGGAGTTGTAGTTAGAGGCGAGTATAGAAGTTTCTTGAATCTCGTCGCAATAGGCGTAGAAGTTCCCATCTTCAGTATGGTCTCACAGGATATATATAGGATGTCAACGCCTATACACATACCTCTGCGACTAAAGGCCCCTGATGAGTGCTGGGAGCGGCCAGCCGAAACTAGTCGGGCCACATCTGCTGGTTCTTGTTCTTCATGTTATATCTTTGAAAAGTCGCGTTCGGGACGTTTTTCAAGTATCCTGTGTCTTTATCTTCTATCTCTTCTGTCTATTTCCACTACTTTGTCTTTCCGAATTTGGTGTGGTTTGACTGGTTTTGACATGGTCGTTATGGCACTAATGATTGTCGTAGGGTGCTGATGATTAATGTTTACTTGAAAGTTTGTCGATATTTCGACTCCTTTTTTATTGTCCTTATAGTTTTATGGGGAACCCCATAGCAGCCACATCCGTGCTCAAGCCTCCAAGGAGGGAACATGCGGGAGCTGCACCTACCTGCAGGTGGGCGATAGCTGCCAGCGGTCAGCCGGTAGCATCAGGACCGATCCTCTTCGATGGGCAAGTCACTGTGCCTCCCCTCCGCTCCCCTCCCCCTATGAGCATCAGCAGCCTCTCGGTGGCGGGCGCTAAGCATGAACACAAGACCCCCTGAGTGCCACTTGCGTGCCTGACCAACTGAGCTAGGCCTCGATTCTTGGCAGATTTAAGGCTCACTAGGGCCCTTTCTTTCAAGAGGGCAAAAATTTTGTGGCTCTTGTAGTGATACACGACCACCATTGGATCAACTGTAGCATTTTGAGTAGCAAATGTACGTGGCCTGTGGGGGTTGGGAAATTTGCCATAGCCATTGCAGAAGTTCGCAGATTTGCAGTTTGGGATTTGGGAGACATGGAGGAGATGCTCTATCAATTTACAGATCAGAGGACCAGACCTAAACTGGGTAAAATTCTACATCTGTTTAATTCTCAGAGTATTAGAGATCAAGTTGGCAGGACTACAATGGCTCCACCTACACAGATGTGTGCTCACGGCAGCATGGTGTGCAGAAAGAGGGATGGGGATCGCAGTATCTTGTGAGGCCTGTGTACATACGTCACTTGAGGATTCAACTCACCTATGGTGGGAATGTGTTGTAGCTACAGGCTTTTGGGACAGGATTGCCAGACTTAGGTTCGCGGCATACGAGGACTTCTCCTACTGGACCAGGGACCCGGTCTTGCTCGGAGACAGAACGGATTCTTTAAGAGCTTGTACAACTAATAAATTCCGCGTTGTAGGTTTCTTGGTGCTCTGGTTAGCTCGCAGAGACCGCAAATTTAATAATTTATTTTGGTCTGTTTCTCGTATTCCTAATACATTCAAATCTACAGTTAGAAACCTAATTCTGGCCGAAGGGAGGAAGATCAGGTATGATTTTCATGATTCATCAGCGGCCCGTAGCTCGATGAGTAAGCTTTGGGCTTCTGAGTTCCGCTGGATCCGGTTTAAAGAGAACAATCAACTAGTGGTCTCACGTCATTTGTGGGATGAGGTGGAAGACTTTTTTCTTCCCTAAGATCCCGCAACTATTCTTTTATGAGGGTCACAGATAATTTTTTATTGTAAGGGACGCTGGACCCGGTTTCCAGTCGGTGCAGCTCCCCACCAATGGAACGGAGTACGAACAAATTCAAAAAAAAAAAAAAAAGTGTTCGCAGATTTTTTTTTTTTTTTTTTGAGAAACATAGCACTTTCATTCGAAATGAGACCACTGGGGCCCGGTAACACACCCCTACATGTCAACCCGGTTGAGGCCATTACTCAGCATAAGGCTTCTGGAAACCGGGTCCAGTGTCCCTTAAACCATCAGTACCTCGCTCAGCTATCGGTCGCGGGCCTTCCCGTATACGCTCCACAACCTTAGGGGGGTCGGCCAAGGGCAGGCCCGGTTGCTGCTTCTTGGCCGGAGCCCGCCAAGTATGGGGTGTCACCTCACACAATAAGAAAAATATATATATAAACACAAGAAAAAAAACGAAATAAAAGAAGAGAACGGTCGTTGCTTCCTGGCACGCCGTAGGGGGGAGAGAGAGAGAGAGAGAGAGAGAGAGAGAGAGAGAGAGAGAGAGAGAGAGAGAGAGAGAGAGAGAGAGAGAGAGAGAGAGAGAGAG
>BFEA01000500.1:1088386-1112861 GCA_003427395.1 Chara braunii | reverse complement strand
GAGAGAGAGAGAGAGAGAGAGAGAGAGAGAGAGAGAGAGAGAGAGAGAGAGAGAGAGAGAAACAGACAGAGAAGACGCCATAAGACGCCATCAGCGAGCGTTGCTGTGAGCCACGGCGTTGCCGTGGCAGGTTCCAGTTGTTGTCTATAAAGAGACAAAACATAACCAGAGTATCGGCGCGACTGACCGGGAATAATTCTACTTACATTGTGACGAACCACTTTCTGTGCCGCACGACTTTTTGCGCGATGACAATGAGGGGTCGTGAGACGGGAGGGTTGGGCAAATTACAAGGGGGTGGGATCGACGGGTAAATTGCGTCGCTGTCCTCGCTTCTATCTTTTCCTTCGCTTTGCTCCTTCTCCTTCGGCGGTGATGGGATAGGCCCGGGACAAACGGTCGAGTGTGCACGCCCCGTTGGGCGCGATAAATAACGGTTGGCGATGGTTTTTTATTGCTCTGCTGGGAGTAAAAAAAGGGAACTGAGATTTTTTGTGTGATGATCGCGCGAGAGCTTTCTGGTTTCTTTTTAAATTTTTCTTTTAACTAAAAGCGAGTCCCCGAGGGCTCTCGAAATTTTGCTTTCTGTTTTGCTTTTCTTCCGTCTCGTCAGAATTTTTTGTTGCAATTTCGAGTTCAGATAGAAATTTAGGACTTTTTGAATTTCTTGTCGAGCGGCGTCTCTTTCTTGCGCGCATCTTCCTGCGGCGGGAACGAAGTTCTGACTAAGCGGCGCCCTAAATGTTGCGTGCAGCTGTAATCATTGGGCGGGCGCCATTGTAACTGTATCTTTCTTCTTGTTCCCTCGCCTTCTTCCCGCCCTTTTCCCTTCTTTTTGCCGCATTTGATTGACCTGAGCAATGCATGCCTAGATCGATGCGTGGAGAGTGGCTACGTCCCCCATGCCGCGATCCGTCCACGCCAAGCGTAGGCACTTCCTTCTCTGCTCCTCTTTCCAATCCATGCAATTTCGCATCTTCTCGCACATATGCACCCTATAAATTTTGTTGACCCGATTAGATAACTCTCTTAAAATTTTGGAAGCTCGAGGTTAGCGCAATCAGTGAGGGTCGGCTAATGTGCAAAGTGAGAGGTGAGTTGATGTGGGAGTTGGGCGACGCGACGAGCTGGTGCCTAGTGCGCGGGGTTGACGTGTAGGCCACGACGGACTGTGGCACACGGGCAAACCTGACGGTCGCATGCGACTAAGCGGGGTGACAACTTCGTTGGTGGGTGCGAGACAACGGACTGTCCACATCGGAGAGAGAGAGAGAGAGAGAGAGAGAGAGAGAGAGAGAGAGAGAGAGAGAGAGAGAGAGAGANCGAACAGCCATTTCGTCAAAACGGACATATTATATTTTTTGAACGAAATCAAAACTGACTTTTTTTGCCGAAATCCGGTCGGAATTTTTTGCTCCTGGGGGTCCGGCGTTCCCAAAACGCTGGACCCCCTACATGCTGTCTCTTATACACATCTAGATGTGTATAAGAGACAGGGGGGGGGGAGGGTGGGAGAGAATAGAGAGAGAGAGAGAGAGAGAGAGAGAGAGAGAGAGAGAGAGAGAGAGAGAGAGAGAGAGAGAGAGAGAGAGAGAGGGAAAACAAATGATTCTGGGATTGCAATTTTCTTTTTCTCAGTCCTTGTATATAAAATTTTGGCTCCGGGCGAGACGCCCTTGTTTTGCATTTTGACATTTCTTTCGGTTTTGTGTGATGTACGGTTCAATCTTTGTCCTCCCTCTTTTGTTTTGCATTCGCTTGATGAGATAGGTCTGATGATCTTGAATGCTTGAATACCCTATGTTTTGCAAGTAATCTTGTTCTCCCCCGGATGATTGGTAGGTGAAAGGAGTTTGATATTGTGGCGGTGCTTCGATGTATGTCTGGATGACGATGAAACATCCCCCTGATGGCCACATAATTGCCTTTTGCTCGAACAAAAATGGTTGAGAGACTATTATATGATTACATGAACCTTCTTTTTGCATGTGTGATTGGTTAATAGATCGATCCATAACGGACCAACACCGCGAGTCCCCATGTAAGTGCGACTTGACGAGCGCGACTTACACGCGCACCCACGAGACAGGCCCGCAACCCCGAATGGACTTAGCACTACAGATCTCGACGTGAATGACGGGATATCCATCTACGATATGAGTCTGGACGAATTAAGGTCCCGACGCCATACGGGGACCGCTGGGTGTGCATGCTTTGTGAATGTCCAAAACGGAACAAGATTGATAGCTTGAGGGAATTAGCTGCATGGTTGAACCGGTACTTTGATGGACCGTTCCGTGATTATTTGCACAGTCTTAGGATCTGAGCAACAGGCCGGTGCGCACGCGAGTGTAAGACGGCAGTTGTCCATGGACTTGCCATCTATACGCGAGCCTGCAAAAGCCAGCTACGACCTCGCCCCGCAGGAAGATGTGTGTGCATGAATTCGGTTGAACGAGACATGGCGATAGATTCCCCTCTCTGGATCACCGATCGCGAAAGCCTGAGGGACCCAAAATCTTGAGCGTATTGGGAGAGGGAACAGATCCGCAAGCAGCGGATCCGAGAACATCGCCACCTACGGAACCCTGGGTACCTTGAGTACCCCTGCCGGACTGAGAACGAGCGGCTGTGCAGGGGCGATTTCCAGCTGGCAATCAACCGAGACCTACGGATCCCCAATTATCCCGACAGTCGGAACCAACAATATCTTCTAACCTTAGGCTTCGTTGCCATTACCACTGACGTCCCTCCCTACTATAACGTCCTCCCTTACCATCGGTTACTCGTGGTCCCCTGGGATTCCATATCCCGGTTCTGGCCCCGTCCGCCATGCCCGGAGTGTCAGCAGCCCAACGAACATCGGCAGGCGAGGGTCGCGCAACGAGCCCATCCCAAGACCGAGCGACGAGAACCCAGCTTGTCTTCGTCGGACCCCGAGACTTGCGACAGTCGACAGCGGTATGAGCATTCCCACAGAGACATCCGTAGCACCCCACCCCGGCCCAGGCAGCACGATCGATCATCACCTCAACTCTGAGTCGGAAGACACTTGCACTCCTACCCTTGAAACTTGCCACAGGAGATCTCTGTTCCGACTTGGGACTCCACCCCAAATCCCCAAAAATCCCTGGCATACCCCTTTTCGCACTTCCGGGCCCCCATCCCACTCCGATCAGGAAGTCGCACTGGGCGTGAGGTTGGTATCGGAGCCGACACGTGGCGAGCTTACAGGGAAACGAGTAGAATAGTCGCTCAGACGATCTGGCGAACAAAGGACGACTTAAACAATAGAACGCGCCGCGCTGCGATCCTATAATACTTAGGAGTCGATCGGGCGAAAGACAGGCCATCGATATGAACGCCAATCAAGCGCCAAACGTTAATGTACTGTTAGGCGGGGCACCTGTCCCCGCCCCACTTGTCCGAGTTCGCGCACCTGCAGCTCCCCCTGATTTGTATCTCTTCGACGATGCGCACCACCTAGCCGGGGCATGACTGGCCACCCTACGGGCTCAACAGTACGATAACGATGAAGCCCAGATCAACATCCCCGCCAGACTGGGAGGGGATGCACACCATTGGTTTAGCACCTACGCCTGGATTGATCTCCTGGCGTTCGAGAGAGACTTCCTAAATCGGTTCGATTACATCCACCCTGAACAGGCTTTCTTTATGATAAAAGATCGTGTGCAGAAACCGCTTGAATCCGTTACAGAACATCGCAGCAGGTTCTATAGGCTGTTTGTCAAGTCCGAGAGAGACGAAAAGGTAGGAAGAGACTTATTTATCGACGGGCTTCAAAGTCGAGCGATGAGGGTCAAACTGTGAAAGCATTTTCCCCCCATCAACCACACCATGCAGCAGCTTATGGACGAAGCTAAAGAGATGGAAAGCGAGGATCATGCGACAGACGGGGATTCCATGGAGCTGGCTCGGGCGAAGGCTGAGCTGGCAACACTTCAGAACAAATTCGAAAATATGGGTTTCGTCTTCGGACCCGTTACTTACCTAGAACAGGTCGCACCGTTGCAACCAAGAAGCCGATACCCGATACAATCACAGGGTTACCCACTGCGACCACACCATCGCCTCCCTCGAATGTCCATGCACAACCTAGCGAATCCAACGCAATATTAGAATTAACTCGAACGTAAGTTAATTTTATGCACGAAAGCAAAAAGGAGCAGCGCGAGCACAACGCACGGATCGAATCAATGATGAGGTCGATGCGTCCCATTACCGTTAGGGCAGCCCCAGGAATGCAAGGAACAGCCCCTGCCCCAACAGTAGGAGGGGCAGTGGCCAACACAAGTGTTTGTTATACGTGTCACCAGCAAGGACATATAGCCCGAGATTGCCCCCACCGACCTGCACAACCTCGGATCGGAGTCGCGCCAGTGCCGACGGCTCCGATCGCTAATGGACCTGTTCGAATGGCTACGATGGTGGAAGAAATGGACAATGGTGTGAACCCGTATGGGGTTACGGAGGAAGCAGCATAACTTATCCCACTGACGAAGTGGGATAATCGATGTTCTTTTCTTTCCGTAACCCCCCGCGAAGTGGGATAAGTTTTGCTGCTTCCACATGAATCAGCGAGGGAATATCGATACGGTTTGCAGTGGATTGGGGGGTGATTTCCTGTCTGAATCTCGTGTTGGATGATTAGTGACAGTCCGATGTCCGTGTCCGTTATGCTAACCGCTCCCTGATATTCCCTTAGGATTTCCGCAATCAGGCGGTGTGTTTCGTCGGGTACGTATTGTGGCACATGTAGCTCGTAGGGTTGCCCGTGGATAACGACCGTCATACGTTTCGTGCGCATCATCCTCGCGTCCCGCGGAGGCGGGGAGGAGATAAAGGAGTTGTCCGACCGCACAGAAAACACGGTGGCGACCATCTGAGTTTCTTCCTCTCGGATGGCCACGTGTTCTTCAGGGGTTATCTCATCCTAGATGTCCCGGGAATCTATTGGCCTTTCGGCAATTTGTATTCCCATCTCGAACAACGAGACTTCGGAATACCCAGGGGGTTCCGAAGCCCGTGTCTCCGCTCCTAGGCGCAGTAATCTCACTTTTTTTTCCATGGTGAGGAGCGATCGGGGAGGTATGTCTGCAACATCGCAAAACGATCGCTTGTCTAAGTATCGTGGTAGCAGTGGGGTCGCTCCCTCGTATAGGGTCCGAGGGGGTTCCAAAGAATCGGGCATCCGTGACACCTGTACTAACGGTTCTCCCAGGATAAGGGCCCGAGTTCGTTGAGCTACCTTAATGCTAAACACGAAACCAACCTCACGCCCAGCGCGACTTCCTGATCGGAGTGGGATGGGGGCCCAGAAACGCAAAAAGGGGTGTGCCAAGGATTTTGGGGGATTTGGGGTGGAGTCCCAGGTCGGAACTGGGATCTCTTGTGACAAGTTTCACGGGTAGGAGTGCAAACGTCTTCTGGCTCAGAGTTGGGGCGATGACCGATTTTGCTGCCTGGGCGGGGGTGAGGTGCTACGGGCGTCTCTGTGGGAATGCTCGTACCGCTTCCGACCGTCACACGTCCCGGGGTCCGACGAAGACGTGCTGGACCAACCTCACGCCCAGCGCGACTTCCTGATCGGAGTGGGATAAGGACCCGGAAGTGCGAAAAGGGGTGTGCCAAGGAGATTTGGGGATTTGAGGTGGAGTCCCAGGTCGGAACAAGGATCTCCTGTGGCAAGTTTCAGGGGTAGGAGTGCAAATGTCTTTTGCCTCATAGTTGGGGTGATGACCAATTATGTTGCCTGGGCCGGGGTGGGGTGCTACGAGCGTCTCTGTGGGAGTGCTCGTACCATTGCCAACCGTCGCACGTCTCGGGGTTCGACGAAGACGAGCTGGATTCCCGTCGCTCGGCCCTGGGATGGGCTCGTTGCGCGACACTCGCCTGCCGATGCTCGTCGGGTTGCCGACACTCTGAGCACGGTGGACGGGGCCAGAACCGGGCTATGGAATCCCAGGGGACCACAAGTAACCGGTGGTAGGGAAGGACAATATAGTAGGGAGGGAAGTCAGTGGTAATGGCAACGAAGCCTGGGGTTAGAATATATTGTTGGTTCTGGTTGTCGGGATAATCGGGAATCCGTGAGTCTCGGTTGATTGTCAGTTGGAAGTCGCCCCTGCAAAGTCGCTCGTTTTCAGTCCGGCAGGGGTACTCGAGGTACCCAAGGTTCTGTAGGTGGCGACTTTGTCGGATTCACTGTCGGGGGATATGTTCCCTCTCCCAGTACGCTCGGTATTCTGGGTCCCTCAGGCTTTCTCGATCGGTGATCCAGAAAGGGGAATTTATCTCCATGTCTTGTTCAACCGAATTCCTGCACACACATCTTCCTACGGGGCGAGATCGTGGCTGGGTTTTGTGGGCGCATGTGTAGATGGCACGTCCGCGGACAGCTGTTGTTTTACACGTGCATGCGCAAGGGCCAACAGATCTGATCCTAAACTCCGCAAATAACCAAAGGGCGATCCGTTAGTGTATCGGCTCAGTCGTGCCGCTAATTCCCTCAGGCTATCAATCTCGTTCCGTGTTGGTCTTGCACAAAGCATACACACTCAATGATCCCGGTATGTCTGAGGGTGTCGGGACCTCAATTAGTCCTGACCTGTGTCGGAGTTGCGGGCCAGCCTCGGGGGTGCGCGTGTAAGCTGCGCTCGTTAGATCGCACTTATACGGAGACTCGCGGGGTTGGTCCGCTGTGGGTCGGTCCATTTACCAATCACCTATGCAAAAGAAGGTTTATGTTATCATGCAATGATCTCTCAACCATTTCTGTTCGAGCAAAACGAAGTTATGGGGCCATCAGGGGGATATCTCATCGCCATCCAGACATACATCGAAGCACCGCAGCAGCATCAAACTACTTTCACCTACCAATCATTCAAGGGAGAATAGATCGACGCTGAAAGCGCAGGATGATCCAGGATCACACGCAACGCGTCGGATATTCAAGCATTACAAGATCCTTAGACCCATCTCATCAAGCGAATGCAAAAACGAAAGAGGGAAGACAAAGGTTAAGCCACCCATCACACAAAGTCGAAAGAAATGTCAAAATGCAAAACAAGGGCATCTCGCCCAGAGCCAAAATTTTATACACAAGGAATGAGAAAAGACAAAGAAGATTTTAATCCCACATCCGCCTGTTTCCCCTTTCTCTCTCTCTCTCTCTCTCTCTCTCTCTCTCTCTCTCTCTCTCTCTCTCTCTCTCTCTCTCTCTCTCTTTCCGATGCGGACAGTCCGTCGTCTCGCACCCACCAACGAAGTTGTCACCCCGCTTAGCCCGCATGCGCCCGTCTGGTTCGCCCGTGCGCCACAGTCTGCCATGGCCTACACGTCAACCCCTCGCACTTCGCACCAGCTTGTCGGGTCGCCCAACTCCCACGTCAACTCACCTCTCACTTTGCTCATTAGCCGACCCTCACTGATCGCGCTAACCTCAAACTTCCAAAATTTTTAAGAGAGCTGTCTAATCGCTCCGACGAAATTTATAGCATGCATGCGTCCGTGAAGATGCGAGATTGCAGGGGTTAGAAAGAGGAGCAGAGAAGGAAGTGCCAATGCTTGGCATGGCCAGATCGCGGCGTGGGGGACGTAGCCTCTCTCCACGCATGGATCTAGGCATGCAACGCTCAGGCTCATCAAATGTAGCAAAAAGAAGGGAAAAGGGCGGGAAGAAGGCGAGGGAAGAAGAAGAAAGATACGGTTACAATGGCGCGCACCCACCGATTACAGTTGCATGCCAGATTAAGGGCGCCGCTCAGTCAGAACCTTGTTCCCGCTGCTGGAAGATGCGTGCAAGAAAGAGGCACCGCTCGACATGAAGTTCAAAAAGTCCTAAGTTCTTATCTAAACTCAAATTGCAACAGAGAAATTTGGACGAGACGGAGGAAAAGCAAAAAGAAATCAAAATTTTGAGAGCCCCCGGGGGTTGTGCTTGGTTAAAAGGAAAATTTAAAAAGAAAACCGGAAAGCTCCCGCCGACCATCGCGCCAAAAATCTCAGTTCCCCCTCCTTTTTCTCTCAGCGAAGCAAGAAAGAACCATCGCCAACCGTTATGGATCGCGCCCAACGGCGCGTGCATACTCAACCGTCTGCCCCGGGTTTGTCCCATCACTGCCGAAGGGGTAGAAGCGAAGCGAAGAAAAAGAAAGAAGTGAGGACTCCGTCGCAACCCTCCTTCTGTAATTTGCCCAACCTTCCCATCTCAGGACCCCTCATTGTCCTCGCACAGAAAGTCGCGCGGCACAGAAATTGGTTCGTCACATATGTGACGCCCAGGGGGTTCCAATCTTCAGCAAGCTCCTACTTGCTCGATGTTACGACGTGCACCGATCTCTCTAATCGATCGACGACGCGGAGCTCTCTACGTGCCACTTACCGTGCGGTAAGAGTGTGGAAGTCATCCAACGTGGCATACGCGGGCTCTATCCTACAAGTTCCTCGAGAACGGAAATCTAACCATGGACGGAGGAGATGGCGGGGGGGGATCTTGTCAATTTACACGTGTCATGAGTGTGAGACTCATCCTGTTGACACATCATCAGATCCGTCATCACGCTAATGACCCGCAGGAAGAGGATAAGGGAGTCGGTACATGGGAGCATGGCGAGGGGGAGGGTCACTTGGGAGTGGAGGTAAAAAGTTTTCCATCCCCGCAACCGTTTTCGGCAACTCTTGATACCTGACAATGCGATGTATGCGGGAGAATCAGTGACCGTTGTGGGGGAGAGAAACGAGGTAGTCGGGATAGAGGGTAGGGAAGGTGCGGAGCAAGGCCGTGCGAAACTAATCATAGTCCGTGCACGCGGGGACAATTCCCTTGATCGTGCAGTAGACTTCGACCAAGTTATACCCCCGCCATGCGGCACTGAAGAGAAGAATGTGGAGGGAGAAAGAGGAGGAGGCGCATCTCGCGGTGGGGTGCGGGTACACCGTGATAGCGAGGCGAGTGGCGTATAAGTGATGGAAGGTGGAAGTCGGGAAGGGTTTATAAGGGAAGGAGAGTTGGGTATCGATCTGTCGGAGGGTCAGAAAATCAAGGGGACGACGGGATAACGACCGGGAACGTAGCCGGATACCACGCATCGCTACGTGTTCGAACTGGGGGACGGGGGGAAGGGGAGGGGGATCGGCTTTGTCGCCTCCGCGCCGGCTCGCTTGAGGTCTCTGCAGAAGGGAGCTCATCCTCAATCACGGGCGGCTCAGGATCCCTCGCCGGGTCATCCGGGATTGGCAAATTAGTGCCGCTTGAGTGCTCCAACGACCGCTTCCCTGTCGCTATCTCTTCCCTCCTTCACGCGACTGCCGCGGGATCCTTTTCTTGGACTTCTGCCTAGTCGACCTCTTCTCCCAAGCTTTCCCACTTGGATTCCTCTTTTTTTTTTCTTTTTTTTTTTTTCCTTCTTCTTCTTCTTCTTCTTCTTCTTCTTCTTCTTCTTCTTCGCTCACCGCCCCTGGTTCTTGCTCGTTATACTCGATGTAGCTTCCCTCTTCTTTGGAGGTCTCCTCTTCCTCTTCTTCCTGTACCGCTTCCTCCTCCGACGCCGTTCGGGGCTGAAAGAAAAGAACATCAATAATGCCCCGAACAGCCATTTCGTCAAAACGGACATATTATATTTTTTGAACGAAATCAAAACTGACTTTTTTTGCCGAAATCCGGTCGGAATTTTTTGCTCCTGGGGGTCCGGCGTTCCCAAAACGCTGGACCCCCTACATGTATCAAGTCTATGGTTGAGACCAGATAAAAAAATAATAATAATAAAAAAAAAATTATATCTGGTCTCAACCATAGACCAGATACATGCAGGGGGTCTGGCGTTTTGGGAACGCCGGACCCCCAGGAGCAAAAAATTCTGACCGGATTTTGGCTAAAAAAGTCAGTTTTGATTTCGTTCAAAAAATATCATATGTCCGTTTTGACGAATGGTTGTTCTGGGGATTCAGATACTCCGCGCGCGATGGGTAGTTACCGCCTCCTCCGCGATCCTCCAAACAGGCCGACCATTGCAAGTACGACATTAAACTCCGCGAAAGAACATGTGGCGCCGGATTCTTGTCGCAATGCGAGACGATATCATTTGGAAGATCGTCGAGCAACTGCGTGAAGGGGACCAAAAGTTCCCACACTATCGTTTGCCGATGTCCAGGGTCTACTGTTCCGAAGACGAATCCGGGGAGGTCTCCCTCTACGTCTGTCCTCCAAGATTGGATGATAAGTTGTTCCACGTCCTCACTCACAGCGCGGTGCTCACTGTCTTGAGTCCACGCCAGCTCCACCCTGACTAGGCATAGAGAAAGGGTGGAGTACTCTTCACACCAATATTCCCACTGCAACGCTTGATGAGCGGGACTGTAAGCGGCTGTATGCAGAAAGAGAGGCGGGGATGGAGGGCTGACTGCCGGAAAGTAGGGAAGACAAGAGGGGAGGCTGAAGGTAGAGAATTGGAAGCGGTCCATTGAGGACGCGA
This sequence comes from Chara braunii, assembly GCA_003427395.1. Lineage (NCBI taxonomy): Eukaryota > Viridiplantae > Streptophyta > Charophyceae > Charales > Characeae > Chara > Chara braunii. The sequence goes on along the minus strand of BFEA01000500.1, from coordinate 1,102,368 downwards.
GAAGGGGACGAGCGTCGGGAGAGCAACTCCCGGCTCGTGCCGGAGAGTGCAGGTGCTGCCAGTGTCAATACTGTTGGTGCTGACGACGTTCTCCCCTCGTCGCGCAAGTAACTGGCTCCAAGCCTGCGCTAATTCCTCACCCCACTCTCTCAATGAGGTACGGATGGCCGTATGTGCTCTGGGATCCACTGTACTAAGATCCCCGTTGAAGAAGACGACTGTCAAAATGTGGTTGATTCCTGGTGTCGAGAGTCGCAGATAAGTCGTTGCTTCGGCCAGCACCTGCGCCCGACTGTTAGGGACCACAAAGCGAAACTCCGCTGCCGTGTGCACACCTGCAGTGCTGAAAAACTGTGCGAATCTGAGGACTTCCGGGCTGATACGCGGATGATGGACTTGCCGGATCGTCGAGATGTTCCCTCGTGGCGCTAGCATACGTTCACTGAGGACCTGCTTTGTGGAAAAACTCATGGCGACGAGGAGGGAGAAGGTGAGTGGGGAGAAGAAAGAGAATGGGGATTATCACTCTCTCACTCACATTCCGAGATCGACCCAGTTGGGGAAGGGGGAGAAGAAGCTGAGAGATAGCGGAGGTAGGACACGTGGCGGACGATCAGGCGAGCTGATTGGCTGCCTGAGACTTCAGGTGCGAGCCGCACCGTGTTCACCCCGTTCGGACCGAGCTCGACCACGCGAAATCGCCCGAAGAATCGTGGCGCTAGCTTACCCTGGCGAGCACATTTCCTCACCTGCACCATGTCCCCTAATTTTACTAGCGCCGTGGTCCCGCGTTCCCATTTCGGGCCTCGTAGCTACAGACTTGTCGCCCGTGGGCCAATTCAGTCATCCGCTGTTGTTTCCGGGCCAACCTAGGGAGGGACCGTTCCATTAACTCCTAGTGTCGCTTGGCCTTGTCCCGGGCCGTGGCCCTCGTGGGCCGTCGCCCCAAGGCAGATTCATCGTTAAGGCTCGGTATCGAGACACACGTCAAGCTATTGGTACGTAATTGAAAGGGGCTCATGCCTGTGGACTCGTGGGGCCTTCCTCGATGGACTGCGAGGATCTGATCCACAATATCGGGCCAAGGCCTTGTGTCCCTAGCCGCGATATTGCATCGAAGCGCGGTCTTAATCACTCGGTTTGCGTTTTCTACCAGTCTATTTGATTGCGACATGTGAGGTGCGGTGTTACCGATGGCGACCCCATGGATGACCAGATTCCGCAAAACTTCGCCCCTAAATTCTGCCCCATTATCCATCAGAATTTCCTCGGTGTCTTGATGCATTCCGAGGAAATGATTGACATATCCCGCGATTTCAGCCGCTTGTCGCGTTCGGCACGGATACGCCTCGATCCATTTCGAAAAATGATCCACGAGTACCAATAAAATTGAATACTCGCAGCTATTCGGTCCAGGGGGCACCATTATATTGGTCGTGTCCATACTAACTCTTTGAAAAACCCGTTCGACTATTGTAGGTATTATCGATCTTGGCGGTTGAATCAGCGCCTTGTCAGCGACACACACCTGACAGTTTCGGACGATGAATTTAACATCGTCACGAATATTGGACCAATACCATTTGTTTTTGTCGATCGCCGTCTCGGTGATCCGGACGGCGAAGTGAGTTGCGGTATCCTCGTGGGCTGACTTAACCCAGTCATACCTCATGAAGGGGTGCGGTACAATCATCCAAATCCCAGTACCGTCCGTCTTCCGTTTTTTCCAACCGTCCCTCGTTCCATCGATAATCTCGGGCCCTTTCATTGGCCCTCCTCGGGTCCTCCCTCGTGAAGTCTCAGAGGGGGTTCCCCACTACGGTCGCTATCAGAGCGACTCGGTCCAAACCTCAGCCCTTCTAAACCTTTCGAGTTTTTCCGAACCCTTCTGAAATGGCGTTGAGGAATCGAGCTTCGGTCGACGGTTGGTATTTTATCGGTCCGACACAGGGGGCGCAGCCAAGGCTTATTGGCTTCGGTATTGGATACAAGAGCCATGGGCCCTGGACACACACTGCTGACAATCTACCCATTCGACATATCCATCCCCACTAGGACGCATAAGGACCGAGTAGACCCGCAAGATCACTTCACAAAAATAACAAAATTTGTCGGGTAAAGAGAAAAAAAACGAAGATGAGAGGGGATACCGAGGCGCGTTAGGGTTACCTCCGTCGCCCATCGCCACGTGCTTATCCCATGGTGCGTGGGAGAACTGCCATTTGTCCGTACCGGGGTTGTCTGGTTGGCTCCGGTTCTTTCCACGGGATGATCTCTTCACCCTTGGCGACCTTCGTTGGACAATGCAGTCGCGTCAACCCGTCCGCGTTTCCGTGCCTCTCTGTCTTTCGATGGATGATGTTGAAATCATACTCCTGTAGCCGCACCGCCGACCGTCCAATTATGCCCGTGTAATTTGTGAGCTTTTCAAGGGCCAATAGCGTCTCATGATCCGTAATAAGGAGAAACTTTTGTCCGTAGAGATACGGATGGAAGTGCTGGATTTCCCAAACCATTGCGTAGCATTCTCCTTGCGGGGTCGAATCGTTCCTTTTTTCATCTGGCACAATACGGAAGGCGTACTCGATGACGTGCTCGCGTCCGTCGTTCCCTTTCCACGCTCAAATAGCGGAGATTGCCTCGGGCTGCCAATCCGTGATAAGGATGAACTGCTTTGTTGGGTCCGGCCGGATCAAAATAGGTGTTGTGGCCAGGGCCTTCTTGAGAGTGGCAAAGGCTCGTTCGCACTCCGCGTCCCAACTGAGGGGCTGGTCCTTCCGTAGCAGGTTCGTTAAAGGTCGTGCGGTCGCGGTGAACCCCTTGATAAATTGCTGATAATACGAAACTAATCCGAGGAAGGCTCGAACCTGCGTCAACGACGTGGGAGTCGGAGCGTCTTGGACAGCCTCGACCTTTCTCGAATTGGGCCACAAACCACCCCGAGTCACCACGTAACCCAGAAACGAAATCTCCCGGAGAAAGAACTCACTTTTCTCCAACGCGATCTTGAATCTGGCGTCCCTCAAGGCTCCCAGTGTCCACTCGATGTTTTGCGAGTGCCCGTGGTAGGATTCCGAACAGACCAGGATGTCGTCCATGTACACAATGACGCAAAAATTAATCATCCCTTGCGTCAGCCGAGTCTTGTTAACAAAATTCTGAAACGTCACATTCATCGCTTGCTGGAATGTGGCCGGCGCGTTGCAAATCCCCATCAGGCATCGAACCCACTGCCACATGCCTTCAAACAGAACAAAGGTCGTCTTAGGCCGATCCTCCTCCTTAACCTGAATATGATGAAACCCGTAGCAAATATCAAACTTACTGAAGTAGTTAGCACACCCAATCGCATCCAACAAATCATCAATCTGGGGAAGGGGGTATACATCTTTAATCGTGATATCATTCAACTTCCGATAATCGATGCAGATGCGGACGGACCCATTCTTCTTCGGTACTAGCACTACTGGGAATGACCATGGTCCTGTAGCCGGCTCAATCCATCCCTTAGCCTCGAACTCTCTAATCCTCTATAGGGCCGTTTTTCGTTCAGCGAGGGAATATCGATACGGTTTGCAGTGGATTGGGGGGTGATTTCCAGTCTGAATCTCGTTTTGGATGAGTAGTGACAGTCCGATGTCCATGTCCGTTATGCTAACCGCTCCCTGATATCCCCTTAGGATTTCCGCAATCAGGCGGTGTGTTTCGTCGGGTACGTATTGTGGCACATGTAGCTCGTAGGGTTGCCCGTGGATAACGACCGTCATGTGTTTCGTGCGCATCATCCTCGCGTCTCACGGAGGTGAGGAGGAGATAAAGGAGTTCTCCGACCACCACAAGAACACGGTGGCGACCATCTGAGCTTCTTCCTCTCGGATGGCCACGTGTTCTTCAGGGGTTATCCCGTCCTCGACGTCCAGGGAATTTATTAACCTTTCGGCGATTTGTATTCCCATCTCGAACAACGAGGCTTCAGGGTACCGAGGGGGTTCCGAAGCCCGTCCTCGACGTCCTGGGAATCTATTGGCCTTTCGGCGATTTGTATTCCCATCTCGAACAACGAGGCTTCAGGGTGCCGAGGGGGTTCCGAAGCCCGTGTCTCCGCTCCTAGGCGTGGTCATCTCGCTTCTTTTTCCATGGTGAGGAGCGATCGTGGAGGTATGTCTGTAACATCGAAAAACGATCGCTTGTCTAAGTATCGTGGTAGTAGTGGGTCGCTCCCTCGGATAGGGTCCGAGGGGTTTCCAAAGAATTGGGCATCCGTGACACTTATACTAACGGTTCTCCCAGGATAAGGGCCCGAGTTCGTTGAGCTGCCTCATTGCTAAACAAGAACGTCTTTGTTGTTTTCTATCGAACCGGGTAACGAATTATCCGTCCTGTTAGTTCGAGAATCTGCGGGTTGTTCTCCGAGTCCTCCTCACTTTCCGAGGTGATCGAGGGCAAGGAAGCCCCATTTCCTTCAGCGTCGGAGTCATCCGTGGAGTCTTCCCATTGTATCATTCGTAGAATCGGGCCAGGTTCCCGTCCTTGTCGCTCGATCATCGAGGTTGTCCTAAGGGTGAGACACTTCAGGATGGTGTATGGTTTTCCTCCTGTGTTGTTAAGGATAGCAGCTCGTCGTTCGAAATCCAACGTGGCTCGCAACGCTGTGAGGGTCGGTAATCCGACAAGAACGTCATATGTGTTCACATTTAGGACCACCACGTCACCTAAGGCACTGACCTTACCGATGCGAAAGGCTACGTTCGCAATCCTTCCTATGACTCGGATTGTGCCTTTGTCAGCGGAGACGAAATGATCGCCTTCCGCGAGTGGGATCACGTCCTTTCGCTTGCCGGCCCGTTCGACCACTCGCAAGGAGATGGCCAGGACCGCGGCTCCAGAATCAAGGATTACGTTATAGGGGTTTCCTCAAACTTCCACGTCACATTTTGCAGATTTCCATGGAAGGGCCCTGATTTGTATAAAATGATCGTCTTTTCGGATTAGGCCCATTCGAACAGGCTCTGAAGTGCTCGGCATGTCAAATCTTGGCTCCTTGGCGGGAGCCTTGCCTTTCACGCCCAATGCGACTTCCTGATCGGAGTGGGATGGAGGCCCGGAAGTGCGAAAAGGAATGTGCCAAGGATTTTTGGGGATTTGGGGTGGAATCCCAGGTCGGAACTGGGATCTCCTATGGCAAGTTTCAGGGGTAGGAGTGCAAATGTCTTCTGGCTCAGAGTTGGGGCGATGATCGATTGCCTGGGCCGGGATGGGGTGCTGCGGGCATCTCTATGGGAATGCTCGTACCGCTGCCGACCGTCGCACATCTCGGGGTCTGACGAAGACGAGCTGGATTCTCGTCGCTCGGCCCTGGGATGGGCTTGTTGTGCGACCCTCGCCTGCCGATGCTCGTCGGGCTGCCGACACTCCGAGCACGGTGGAGTGGGCCAGAACCGGGCTATAGAATCCCAGGGGACCACGAGTAACCGGTGGTAGGGGAGGACGATATAGTAGGGAGGGAAGTCAGTGGTAATGGCAACGAAGCCTGGGGTTAGAAGATATTGTTGGTTCCGACTCTCGGGATAATCAAGAATCCGCGAGTCTCGGTTGATTGCCAGCTGGAAGTCGCCCCTGCACAGTCGCTCGTTTTCAGTCCGGCAGGGGTACTCAATGTACCCAATGTTCTGTAGGTGGCGACGTTGTCGGATTCGCTGCCAGCGGATATGTTCCCTCTCCCAATACGCTTGGTATTCTGGGTCCCTTAGGCTTTCGCGATCGGTGATCTAGAAAGGGGAATTTATCGCCATGTCTCGTTCAACCGAATTCCTGCACACACATCTCCCTACGGAGCGAGATCGTGGCTGGCTTTTGTGGGCGCATGTGTAGATGGCACGTCCGCGGACGACCGCTGTCTTACACGTGCCTGCGCAAGGGCCAACAGATCAGATCATAAACTACGCAAATAACCAAAGCGCGATCCGTTAGTGTATCGGCTCAGTCGTGCAGCTAATTCCCTCCGGCTATCAATCTCGTTTTATGTTGGTCTTGCACAAAGCATACACACTCAACAATCCCCGTATGTCTGAGGGCATCGGGACCTTAATTCGTCCTGACCCGTGTCGGAGTTGCGGGCTGGCCTCGGGGGTGCATGTGTAAGCCACGCTCGTCATATCGCACTTAAATGGGGACACGCGGAGTTGGTCTACTGTGGGTCGATCTATTAGCCAATTACCTATGCAAAAGAAGGTTCCTGTAATCATGCAATGATCTCTCAGCCATTTCTGTTTGAGCAAAAAGCAGTTATGGGGCCATCATGGGGACATCTCATCGCCATCCAGACATACATCGAAGCACCGCAGCAGCATCAAACTCCTTTCACCTACCAATCATCCAAGGGAGAATAGATCGGCGCTGAAAGCGCTTCCCAGATCACACGCAACGCGTCGGATATTCAAGCATTACAAGATCCTCAGACCCATCTCATCAAGCGAATGCAAGAACGAAAGAGGGAGGACAGAGATTAAGCCGCCCATCACACGAAGCCGAAAGAAATGTCAAAATGCAAAACGAGGGCATCTCGCCCAGAGCCAAAATTTTGTACACAAGGACAGAGAAAAAACAAAGAAGATTGCAATCCCACATCCGCTTGTTTCCCCTTTCTCTCTCTCTCTTTCCGATGCGGACAGTCCATCGTCTCGCACCCACTAACGAAGTTGTCACCCTGCTTAGCCCGCATGCGCCCGTCAGGTTTGCCCGTGCGCCATAGTCCGTTGTGGCCTACACGTCAACCCCGCGCACTTGGCACCAGCTCGTCGTGTCGCCCAACTCCCACATCAACTCACCTCTCACTTTGCTCATTAGCCGACCCTCACTGGTCGCGCTAACCTCGAGCTTCCAAAATTTTTAAGAGAGTTATCTAAACCCGCCGACGAAATTTATAGCATGCATGCGTGCGCGAAGATGCGAGATTGCAAGGGTTAGAAAGAGGAGCAGAGAAGGAAGTGCCTACGCTTGGCATGGCCAGATCGAGGCGTGGGGGACGTAGCCTCTCTCCACGCATCGATCTAGGCATGCAACGCTCAGGCCTATCAGATGTAGCAAAAAGAAGGGAAAAGGGCAGGAAGAAGGCGATGGAACAAGAAGAAAGATACAGTTACAATGGCGCTTGCCGAACGATTACAGTTGCACGCCAGATTAAGGGCGCCGCTTAGTCAGAACCTTGTTCTCAACGCTGGAAGATGCGCGCAAGAAAGAGGCGCTGCTCGACAAGAAGTTCAAAAAGTCCTAAATTCCTATCTGAACTCAAAATTGCAACAGAGAAATTCCGACGAGACGGTGGAAATGCAAAAAGAAATCAAAATTCTGAGATCCCTCGGCGGCCCGTCCTTGGTTAAAAGAAAAATTTAAAAAGAAAACCGGAAACCTCCTGCGCGATCATCGCACAAAACATCTCAGTTCCCCCTCCTCTTTCTCTTAGCGAAGCAAGAAAGAACCATCGCCAACCATTATGGATCGCGCCTTACGGGGCGCGCATACTCAACCGTCTGCCCCGGGTCTGTCCCATCACCGCCGAAGGGGAAGAAGCGAAGCGAAGGAAAAGAAAGAAGCGAGGACACCGTCGCAATTTACCCGTCGACCCCTCCTCCCGTAATTTTCCCAACCTTCCCATCTCAGGACCCCTCATTGTCCTCGCGCAGAAAGTCGCGGGGCACAAAAAGTGGTTCGTCACACTCCCTGCTTACTCCACCGTATGATAACCCCCACACTTTGGTTAAAGCAAGGGCTTACTTCACCCTACTCCACCAGCGTCGACAAGGCCAACACCGCAAAGGCACTATGCCACGTGCTGGAACGCAGATACGACAATGAAGCTTAAATATGGAGCTCGGGAAACTTCCACAAGTCAGACCGTCTCTCTGGTCCCTGCACGCTAAGTGCTGAAGTGAACGAAGTAAACCACCATCTCTGCCTCTCGCCTATGAATCCCCCAGACCTCCTTTTGCCGCAGTCGTGACCACGGCTCGCAGTCATGGCCCCGACTTTGCGGTCATGACTTTCAAGCCTTGTGGCAACCGAAGGGCGGGGTTTCCTTCAAGTTGGGTAGGAGTTGCGGAATGGTGTTCGGGAACCCCGACCTCCCCATAGCAAAAAAAAAAAAAAAAAAAAAAAAAAAAAAACATTTTTGTTTGTTTTTTGTTTTGGGGGGGGGGGAGGGGGGAGGGGGGTGAAAAAAAAAATTCAAAATAAAAGATAAAAACAAATTCTTGCCCGACAGACCGGTAGTTTCGGCTACCCCCGGGCCGAGGTCCCACTATTTGGGCCACTAGCAAACAAGATCGGATCGAATGCCCGAATCTACCAGTGGTTGTGTTTTATGCATAGATGCAGAAAAACAATTCAATCTATATTTCCTACACCTCTCTACAAACACGTCGAGATGCAGGCATTCGATCCAATCCTCTTTGCTAGTGGGACCACAACCCCTTTTGCATCATTTCTACACCCGCGCAGGGCCGGCAACGGCTTCTTCTGCAAAATGGCATGAACGTGCTTTACTAGGTGCAAAAATAACGCAAGTTCTTCAGGGTCTACATATATATATATATATATATATATATATAAAAGGACATTTACCCGATTCAGACCCTGTTCCGCAAATGTAGCATAGAGGGGTCTCTCGCCAGGGCCCCCTACTCGTGAAAGCAGATTAAAGGACATGTTCTCTGGATCAAAAGTCGCATCCTGACTAAGTAAAAGTCATCATCAAAGGTCACAGTTGTGCCCTGGACGAACAGTTGCAATATCCAGATATGGGAGTCACATCTGTTCCTCCAAGGGGGTGTGCAAGTCATGTCTTTTCATGCAAGAGATGTGCTTGTCCGTGCAGCATGTGTGTCTGTTCGTGCAGTATGAGTGTCTATTCGTGCAGAATGTGTGTCACGATCTGTCCTAAAGGAAGTCAAAGGGCAGGTTCCCAGTTCTGTCTAAGTCTAATGGGGGTCTAGATTCAGACACCCAGTCCGAAATCCAGGCCAGATGGCCGCAGCAGCAGCAGACACTGAGGGGAAAATACTGGGACACACACCTATGCATGGGTCTGGGACTGAAGGAGGCCCAAAGTGCCAATGCAGACCAATGCACACCTCGCAAGGGGAGGCCAGCAGTATAAAGCAATAGGCCAGACTCCCTTGACATCAGATTCCCACTGGCAGTATTGCGTGGAAGTGCTGCATGCACGTGTGCGCTGGCTAGCTGGATTAGTGCTGGAGGAGGAAGTTGCGCTAGGAAAGAAGGAGAAGGTTGGGCGCTGGCTTGCAAGTGGCAGCCATAGCAGCCCTTCGAGTTAGTATAGTTAGTGGGTTAGGACTAAGTCTACAGTGAGTAGCATTCAGAGCAAATTCTCGAAGCAGGATTGAGCATGCATGATGAGAGAAGAGGACTTAGACTGAGATCTTGAGGAAGGAGAGAGAGAAGAAAGAGAGGTTGACGAGTTGGCTATGGTGAGTACTTACCTGTTCTGCGCTTGACGAGTTGCTAAGAGGTGGCGCTGGCTCAGCCAGTGTGCTGATGTTCGAGAGAGGGACATATTATGATTGTTGAGTGCTTGGATTCATGAACTCGAGATACTCTTTATAATGTGTTTGAGACAATATATGTTGCGCAACTTGGTTTTCATCTCATCCCCATTCTGCATTGTGTGTGTTGAGTCATAATTTGTCTGAATGGTGACGTTGCATGCATTGTGATACACTCTGGCAAGACGTGGTCAGTCAGGACCTTTGCAAACTTGGTATCGGAGCATAAGCTTGTTGCACTCACTGCGCTGGCATGAGCAAGGCCGGCGAGAAGCAGAAGAGAATGCTGGCTTGATGCTGATGCTGGCGATGGTGGAGTTGTGAGAGGTTGATTGGGATCCGGGGAAGAAGTAAGCCGAAGGGGAAGGGGCAGAAAATTACTTACTTGGAGCGTTGGAGTGCGGAGAGACGAGGAGCTTCATCGACGGCCGCTTCAAAAAGAGAAGAACCTTCATTCCCTTACCTGGTTGTGTGTGTGATCTCTACTTCTTCCCCTCTCTGGTGGTTGTTGCTGCTGCTGTCTACCCAAGGTCTGGTCTAGAGTCAGGATAGAAGTGTCTCGCCACATTAGAGGTAGTAGTGGTCAAAGTTTTGTTGGTCCTCTCTTCTACCCCTCCGAACTGACATTTGTACAAGGTAGTGAAAGTGGGGGAACACTGGTGGTAGTGGCTGATTGCCATGTCAGATTGCAGAAATGACATAAGGCACAATCAACTGGCTGAAGTAGCATTGTGACTAGAGTATTGCCCATTGCAAGCATCTGACAAGTACGTACTCCAGTTTTTCGCCCTGCGCTAGAGAACAGACAATCAATGTTAATAAAAAAAACAAAGAGAGAACACCCAGATCAGCTAGAAAGAAGGAAGGAATTAATTGAGTGGGAGACAGACAACGTGTAAAAAAAAAAAAAGGTCTTATTGTATATTTAAAGATTGGAAATCTGAAATTCATTATTACTGCAGTCTGCAGTGACATCCAGAGACTGAAAAAACAAAAACAGAGCAAAATCGTTTTCTCCCATCCACCTAGATTAGTTTAAGGATCAGTTGGGAGTCTTACCTGGTGGGGTCAGCGGAGGGACTCTTGTGCTAAGTCCCATCATGAACGACTTCCCAATGCAGGGACTGATGGCCCTCTCTGTTCTTTTGAGCCCCATGTTCAACGTCTTCTTTCCTTTGGGTTTCGGGAGAGTGTGTACTTCCCGGATGATCATGAGGTCTGGTGCGGTAAAGCCAGGGCCCACGCCTGCTGAACAAGCAGAAATCGATCGTCGGCAGGCAGAGAAAAAGAAAGAGAAAAAACATAGAAAAAGACAGAAAGAAGAGGAGATGAAGAAGAAAACCCAAATAGAAGAAGAAAGATTGAAAAGGGAAATGAACGAAAAATTAGAGAAACAATTGAAAGAGGAGCTGCAGACTATTGAAAAAGAAGAAGAGGGGGATGATGGAGCCGAAAGGCTGATCAAACGGCGGCTTGAAAGAGGAGAGAGAAGTCAGATGGGTGAAGGACTCAATATTAAGCCACTGGAATGGTATGGCCAGTATGCATACTCCAGTGACAGAATTGAGGAAACTGACAAAGAACGAGACACGTTTATTGCAAAATTGACAAACATTACAGATCAGAAAGAAAGAGACCTTATGCTGCAGGAGAAACGTGTTGAACTGCATAACAAAATGCTAGCAGCAAAACGGCAAGAGTTAGACGAAAGGAAAAAATTGCAAGCAGAAGGTGTCAGGTTTCAAAAAGAACTACAAGAGCAAAGAGATAAACAGATTGCAACCGAAGAAAAGCTTGCCTTGTTGACAGAAACGGTCCTTCATACTAAGCAAGAGGTCGCGGCTATAAATAGAACTTTGCAGAAAGTTAAGACCCATCAATATGAATTTGAGGGAATCTAAAATACCTTCTTGGAGAAATCCGCCAAAGACGTCGACCAACACGTCAAATCATATATTGAAAAGTTAGACAACCACATCACCCAGACCTTTACTCCAACCGTAATTGAAAAGATAGTCAAGGGCAGCGGCGGAGGCAGAGGAGATGGAGATGGAGACGGAGATGCGGGTGATGACAAAAAAGGAAAGGGTGTGCACCGAGAAGAAGGAACAGGGCAGATCAACAAAATTAAAGTGAAGATTCAATGGACATACACAGGGAAGAAAGACGAAAGTGTATTGCATTGGATTGCGGCAGTCGAATCCTATGTCTACGGACAACGAATTCCGTATTGGGACCGAGTGCTAATGGCAAGTTCATGTATGGGAGGTGATGCCATGAGTTTTGCAATCTCCCTGCAAAAGGAAGCAGGTTGCGGTTCCATGGTAGAGTATTCCCAACAAACCCGCATTGAGGATTTTCTCAAAGCCGTCATAGAACGGTTTGAGGACAAGAACTTAGCCAGGAGAAACGAAATCCTGATATTGAATCTTCCCGATAGAAAATGGAAAGCACTTCGACACTTAAGGCAACTATGGACGAATTGTTGCAATGTAATGAGCATAGACTGACCTTGGCTCAGATTCTGAATAGCTTTGCACGCGCACTACCCGACCCCCTGCGAACTCAACTATATCCCCGCACCAAAGAGGAGGGGATCACATATGAGAAGTTCAGCAAGATCGCGTTGGATCACGCTGGCTTCTTGGCCGAGACCAATTATTGCCATTATTGAAAAAATCTGCAAGCGGGAAAGAGATGGCAAAACCGCACAATCTCAGTGTCAATACCTGGGAAAGACAGTCTCCTTCCGACCTTTGAAGAAGGAGGTGTCAAACACTTTTTTTCGGACCAAGTAGACTATGGTCTTGAGAAAGGACCCAACGGTTTAGTAGCTCAGAAGGGGAGTTACGCGGCCGTTGTAGCCCACGGGGGAGGGCGACAAGAAAGAGAACGTGGTCAAGGAAGAGGTGGCCGCGGACGTGGTGGAAGAGGACTTGTCACCCAGAGGGGTGGTGACGAAGGTAGCTACTACGCGGGAGGAAGGGGAAATGGTCCCTCGCAAGGTGGTCGTGGTTTCAATTCTGTCTGGGGAAGAGGAAGAGGCACTTGGTACAACAATTGGGATAAGCCATACCCACCTCATCCAGGTCTATTAGAAGGGGAACCTTGGAAGAAACTAGGAATTACATAAAAAATTTTGTAGGAAAGGAAAGATGTCGACGGGTGTCTCAAATGTGGGGATCCCGACCACATTGTCCCTTATTGCCCTGACTATAAGGTAGCAAAAGGGAACAGCCAATAGATGTCTCAGTTGCCTCAACCTGGACTTCCGGTGTTGAAAAAAAAAATCCTCCCATTCGAAGGTCCCATTGGCAGAAACTGAAGAGGTAGACAGTCCCCATCTAGTACACTATCCAGAGGTGGCAAGTATATGTCTCTCTCTAGATGGATCCCTCGTTGGCGTGGGTGATGAGTTGACCGCACGTCGCCAAGCCTGGACTGAGATGAAGAAGCAAAAAAGACAGTTAATAATTGCAGAGTTGAAATCAATAAAGTAAGAGTAGGAGGAATAATAGATAGCGGGTCTACACGCAGTTATATTAGTAAGAAAGGCTTGCAGAAACTGCGTCTCGCGCTTAAGGTAAAGCAATTGGATGAGCCCGTGGTAAGTAAATTAGCTAATAGTACAGTAATTGTGATGGATAAATATGTTGAGAGGGTTAAGATATACTTCCGACCCGAAGCAGAGGGGAAGGTGGAACGTGTTCTCCACTCTCTAACTCTCTTGGCGGAAGATAATCTTCCTTTTGACATTCTTTTAGGTATGGATTGGGGTGAAGCTGCAAATGCAGACATAAAGATGAGAGACCATGAGTGTTGGCTCCCTAGCTATGTATATGGCCGTACATATACGGCCCGTCCGTACGTCCGGACGTCCGTATGTATGGCCCCCCCAACGTCCGTACGGCCCGTACGGACTTCGGGCCGTGCGTGCACGGCCTTCCAAAGGGGGGAGGGGGGGGTTGATGGGCTCGGGGGGGTCGGGTCTCAGGGGGTCCCCCCCCATTTAAAAAAAACAGAAATTTTTTATTTTTATTTTTTGGGTTCCGGGTGAAAAAAAAATAAAAAATGATTGATTGATTAATTAATTGATTGATTGTTTGATTGATTGTTTGTTTGATTGATTGATTGATTGATTTGATTGATTGATTGATTGATTGATTGGTCAATTGATTGATTGATTGATTGATTGATTGATTGATTGATTGATTGATTGATTGATCGAGCGTGGAAAAAAAAAACGAATAAAAAAAAAAAAAAATTCATTACAAAAACTTATTGCTTGATTGATTGCTTGATTGATTGCTTGATTGATTGATTGATTGATTGATTGATTGATTGATTGATTGATTGACAGTGGGGGGGTCGCCTCCCCCCCGTGAACACACACACACACACACACACACACACACACACACA
>BFEA01000500.1:1062643-1087931 GCA_003427395.1 Chara braunii | reverse complement strand
ACACACACACACACACACACACACACAAACGCGCAACCTTTATTTTTTTTTATTTTTTTTTTATTGATTGATTGATTGATTGATTGGCAGTGGGGGGGTCGCCTCCCCCCCTTGAACACATACACACACACACACACACACACATGCGGGGCAGCTGCCCGTTGTTTTTTCGCTACGAGTTTTTTTTTTTTTTTTTCCTTTTTTTTCCTCGTCTTTTTTATTTTTGATTTTTTTAAAATACTTTCAAAGGTTAAAAAATAAAATAAAAAATATTGGGTTGTAGATCTTTTCAAGATTTATAACCCCATATATATATATATATATTGTTTTTTTTTTGCCCCCAAATCACCCTCGTACGGTCGTCGTCTGTACGGTCGTACGGGCATCCGTCGTCCGTATGGACGGGCCATACGGAGACTCCCCGTACGACGTACGGGGAACGACACGGCTCCGTAGTCCGGAGGGTGGAGAAAAGAAAATCCGCCTATTCCATTAATCTGGTAAGGAAAGCAGCTCAGCTCATTGTCGTGTGAGTGCCCCCGCGTTCGCCCTCCATGTGAAGAAATATAATTTGTATGATCAAGTTCTTATTGCATTTGTGCGCCCAGTAAAAGAGGGTGAGGCTAAAGAAGAGGCCAAGTCACCAAAAGTTGAGAAAATTCTGAAAGAGTTCGAAGATGTGGCAGAAGCCCTAAGCGGTGTAGTTGAGAGACCAATCAAACACCGTATTGATATCATTACAGGAAGCCTAATTCCTAAGGGGCCTATATATAGAATGTCACCTAAAGAGTTAGATGAATTGCGAACCCAGCTTGACGAAATGCTGGAAAAAAGATGGATAAGATCTAGCTCCTCGCCCTACGGTGCGTCTGTGCTATTTGTGCCGAAAAAATATGGTGGGGTGCACATTTGTATAGATTACAAAGTGTTAAATGATATAACCGTTAAAAATGTTGAGCCACTACCGCGAATAGACGACTTGTTGAATCGGGTGCAGGGTTGTAAATATTTCACAAAGATTGATTTGAAATCTGGTTACCATCAGATTGAGGTAGAACCAGAAGACCAACATAAGACTGTCTTTCGAACGAGGTATGAACAATATGAGTTCATTGTGTTGCCCTTTGGTCTTACGAATGCCCCTGTAACTTTCCAAAGAACTATGATTGAACATTTTTCTGAATTGCTTGATAAGTTTGTCGTTATATACCTCGACGATATTTTGATTTTCAGTAAAGATTTAAAAGAGCATTGCGAGCACCTTCGACTTGTGCTAAATAAATTGCGTGAGGCAAAGCTGAAACTTAACCCAAAGAAGTGTGAATGGGCTAAGCGTCAGGTTTTATATCTAGGGCATGTACTTGATGATGATGGAATCAAACCGGAAGACACAAAGATTGCGGCAATTCGCGATTGGCCAAACCCCCGCACTCTAACTGAGTTGCGGTCGTTCCTTGGGCTAGCCAACTATTATCGGAAGTTCGTTAGACACTTCACGATAATGGTTGCGCCCCTTCACAGATTACTCAAGAAAGAAACCACATCGAAGTGAGATTTAGACTGTACGGCCTCGTTTAAACGTCTAAAGAAATGTTTGATTAACTATCCGGTTTTGAAAGTTGCTGACCTTTCATTGCCCTTCGTAATCACAACTGATGCTCGTCAGTACGAGATGGGTGTTGTACTCCAGTAGGATGATGGAAATGGATACAGACTTGTGGAGTTCATGTGTCGATGACTGCCTAACGATAAGGTCGCCGCTTCCACGTACGAGAGGGAGTTGTTTGCTCTCAGGGAAACCCTTGATCATTGGCGACACTATCTCCTAGGAAGGTACTTCAAAGTGTACTCAGATCATGAGACACTTCACTGGCTTAAGACGCAGGCCCGGATGACACCTAAGTTGACTAGGTGGGCCGCTGAGATCGATCAATATGATTTTGAGATGAAGCCAGTTGAGGGTAAGTATAATGTTGTCGCCGACGCATTAAGTCGAAGATCGAATTTATTTGGTGTCATTGTAACATATTTAGATGTGGGCACCGATCGGCAAGAGAAAATCAGAAATGCGTGTTCCACAAATTCCGTTTATGGCGCTATGATTAAACGTGTGCAGGAAGCGCCAACAGAGTTTCCTAACTATCGTATCACACAAGGGCTGTTGTTTGAAAGGACTGATGTGCATGATAGGCTTTGTATTCCAAATGTGGAAGAGATCAAGAGTTTGATCTTGGGGGAATGTCACGATACAGAAGTCATTTCGGATAGAAAAAGACGTATGCAAATTTTTTGCGTTCCTATACTTGGCCCCGTTTGAAACCCGATTGTATTGCGTATGTGCAAGGTTGTCAAGTGTGCCAACGAAATAAGAGCACCTGGTCCACTCAACCTTTCCTTGGTCTACTGAAGCCTTTACCAATCCCAACAGGTCCAGGGGACTCTGTGTCTATCGACTTTATGGACACCAAAGTGAAAAGCAGGAATGAAAAGACGCAAGTAATGATCATTGTGGACAGGTTTAGTAAGTATGTTGTCTTTGTAGCATTGCCTGCGGAAGCGAAAACAAATTTAGTAATCCGGGAGTTCTTTAACCATTGGGTGAAAGACTATGGGCATTCCTTGACAATCGTGAGTGACAGAAACACACGGTTCACGACTTAACAATGGCAGCAACTCATGAATGTCTATGGCTCTAAATTGACTATGTCGTCAGGTAGACACCCCGAGATAAATAACCAGAGTGAGCAAATGAATAAGATTCTGCAGCAAACGTTGCGTATGTATATTCGTTTCGACCAGATTGACTAGGACGAACATTTGCCCAAAGTTGCTAATGCATATATCAGCTCTGTCCATCTGTCTACATGCAAAACTTCAATGGAGTTGCATCTGGGATGGCGTCCATGCAAACCTATTGATCGGCTAAACCCGGACCAAGTACATAAGCTTCCACTAGAAACTAGTGAATTTGTTATTCAGTATCAGAAAGACGTCGAAAAGGTGAAGGAAAATATAATGAAGGCACGACATCAAATGATAGAACAGGCAAATAAGCACAAAAGACCTTCTCAGTTTACTGTAGGTGATCTAGTGTGGGTTAAATCTAAAGAGTTTGTTCCTGAAGAGAACATCTCTTAGAAATTGCTACCCTCCTACAGAGGACCTTGGCAGGTTTAAGATGTGATTGGCGACGTGGATGGTCCTTCATATGTAATTGAACTTCCTCTACATTTGCATACGTATCCAGTATTCCACGCTTCAAAGCTCTTACCTTATGTAACAAATTAGTTGTTTCCCAGTCGCATATCGGCGATACCTCCTAGTATGAATGGGAAATACGATGTGGATAAGATTGTTGTTGAAAGCACTTTCCAAATTGGACAAAGAGGCAGACCCCAAGGACAATATAAAGTGAGATTCGCATATCAGGATCCAAGTGAAGATCACTGGTTCACCAGAGAGGAACTAATTGACTTTGCACCTCATATTGTCAGCTAGAAGAGGAATAAGTATTATAGATAGATGAAGGTTATTCTCAGAGGAATTCGAAACTAGGCCGGCGAGAGTAAAAGGGCCTTTACCCGATTCAGACCCTGTTCGGCAAATGTAGCATAGAGAGGTCTCTCGCCAGGGCCCCCTACTCGTGAAAGCAGATCAAAGGACATGTTCTCTGGATCAAAAGTCGCATCCTGACTAAGTAAAAGTCATCATCAAAGGTCACAGTTGTGCCCTGGACGAACAGTTGCAATGTTCAGATATGGGAGTCACATCTGTTCGTCCAAGGGGGTGTGCAAGTCATGTCTGTTCATGCAAGAGATGTGTCTGTTCGTGCAACATGTGTGTCTGTTCGTGCAGTATGAGTGTCTGTTCGTGCATAATGTGTGTCTGTCCTAAAGGAAGTCAAAGGGCAGGTTCCCAGTTCTGTATAAGTCTAATGGGGGGTCTAGATTCAGACACCCAGTCCGAAATCCAGGCCAGATGGCTGCCGGAGCAGCAGACCCTGAGGGGAAAATACTGGGACACACACCTATGCATGGGTCTGGGACTGAAGGAGGCCCAAAGTGCCAATGCAGACCAATGCAGACCTCGCCAGGGGAGGCCAGCATTATAAAGCAATAGGCCAGCCTCCCTTGACATCAGATTCCCACTGGCAGTATTGCGTGGAAGTGCTGCATGCACTTGTGCGCTGGCTAGCTGGGTTAGCGCTGGAGGAGGAAGCTGCGCTAGGAAAGAAGGAGAAGGCTGGGCGCTGGCTTGCAAGTGGCAGCCAAAGCAGCCCTTCGAGTTAGTATAGTAAGTGGGTTAGGACTTAGTCTATAGTGAGTAGCATTCAGAGCAGATTCTCGAAGCAGGCGTGAGCATGCATGATGAGAGAAGAGGACTGAGACTGAGATCTTGAGGAAGGAGAGAGAGAAGAAAGAGACAAGTTGACGAGTTGGCTATGGTGACTACTTACCTGTTCTGCGCTTGACGAGTTGCTAAGAGGTGGCGCTGGCTCAGCCAGGCCCCGTTGTGCTGATGTTCGAGAGAGGGACATATCATGATTGTTGAGCGCTTGGATTCATGAACTCGAGATACTCTTTATAATGTGTTTGAGATAATATAAGCTGTGCGACTTGGTTCGCATCTCATCCCCATTCTGCGATGTGTGTGTTGAGTCATAATCTGTGTGAATGGTGACGTTGCATGCATTGTGATACACTCTGGCAAGACGTGGTCATATATATATTGAAAGCAAATATCAATATATTTCACATATTGGTAACCTTGAGGCCGGGGACCTCACAATTCAACCCGGAGTCACATGTCAGGGCCAAAGCCCATCTGAGAACCTTGCAGGAAACCGGGTCCTGTGTCCCATATCAAAAGCTGATCCCCCCCCCCCCAAAAAAAAAAAATCAACTTTAAACTCAGAATAAGTGGCAATCATTACTCTCTCAGAGGATTCCTGTATGTACTTTTCTCTGGGCCTCACCGCACCGTGCACGAAACGAAGTCGAAAAGAAAAATGACTTCGTTTCGCGCGCACAGCACCCCTTCGCGAGCTTAACAACTTGCGCTAGTCCTCCCTGCCTGCAGCGCTCGCGAACTCGTAGGTCCTCCGCTGGTCGGCTGGAGGAACTGTGAAATCTCACGAGTGTGCCGCGTCACTCCAACAGAGGTCCTTCCAAAAAAATGGACCGTAGCGTGTTACTAGCGTCCAAAAATTTGGACCGTAGCGAGACGAATCCCGCACGACTCTCGCCAGGGTGTTCTCGTGAGAGTTTTCGTGTGTGCTGTGGGGCGGTGAGGCGAAAAATGAAGTGAAACGGTGCATCCGGGCTTCGCGAGGCGTCGCGAGTTTGGTGGTCGTTTCGTTTCGTTAGTTGTGCCGTCCGGCGAGGCCCTCTGTTAGGCTATTTCCTCTTGAGTGACCTTCCTTCTCAGGGTATCCGTTACAACTTGAAGTCATTCTTTGAGCCAATTCGCAATATTTGACTTCTTTTTTCTTTTTTCTTTTTTTTCTTTTTTTTTTAAGTAATCTATATTCTTCTCTCAATCTCCGTTCTATCCATTATTTAACTTTAACTTGCCCTCTTCAGTAACCGTTGCCAATGCTTCTTTTCCCGTCCAAGCTTTCCTGAACCAAGAGAGACCTCCCCCTGTTCTGATCCCAGCTCTCTTCCAGTCTGCCAGGATGGTGAGCCTCAGTGATTGTTTGATCATGAGCTTCTGTTGTTGCGCTGATATCGGCTCCTCCTTAAAAATGACTAAGGCATTTCTTGCTGATATCGGCTCCTCCTTAAAGGAGTGTAGAACGAGCCCGCAAATCGTATCCATCACAATTCCCCTGCAAACAAGAGCTGCGTATCCCCACTGGTCGTTCCACTTGGCCTTCCCCGAGAGTTCTGTTCTACCCAGGACTCCCACATGGACTTCCAGCAGAGCCAGATCTCATCTGCTAACGGGCAGAATAACCACACGTGTTCCGTGGATATCCACCCCCACCTACACCTACTTCCACCAGAGCCAGATCTCATCTGCTAACGGGCAGAATAACCACACGTGTTCCGTGGATTCCCACCCCCACCTACACCTGGTGCAGGGTAGGCTCAACTCCATGCCCCTTGACTGTAACCACTGGGCTGATGGAATAATGCCCATGGAATGGCCTCCATTTGTTTTGTCCCCCGTTTGGGGCCACATGCGTTTCGTTGCGGGGTGGATTTATAACTTCGCCCCCCACACAAAAAAGTCAACGCATCCTCTAAACTCCTTTTTTTTTTTTTTTTTTTGAGAAAAGCCCTTGCGATATCCCTCTATCGTAAGAGAACCTTCAGAATATAACAGATATGTTCCATGACATGGCAAAACGAGTCCATCTTCATCATGTCAAAAAAAAGAAAAAAAGAAAAAGAAGTCCATCTTCATGCAGAGAGTGGCAAAAGTGCATCCACTACCAAAAATAGCAAAGGATGCATCTTACGTTCTTTCTGTGGAAAAGATGCATTCGTTCTTTTGTCGTTTCTACAGTGGTGTGGCGAGGCCCAAAATTGACAGAAAAAAATGCATACAGCTGAGGAGAAGACATCTGTAAGCGCTAAAATACTAAAAAACAAAAGACCACCCTTTTTTTTTTCTCTCAAGAAACTTTTCCTTGTACAAACCCCGCCGCTTTTTTTTTTTTCTTTCCTGACGTAAGCTATATTCTTCTCTCACTTTTTTTTTTTTTTTCTTTTTTTTTTTTTCCTTACCTCACCTTCAGTTTTCCGTGTACAAACCCCGCCGCTTGCACGGTACCGCCTACCTCGACCCGCCCCCGCCGGCGGTTTCCAGTGACTGGGCTTCGCTCCATTCCTCTCGAAATGACATTGTGCGAAACGAGAGTGAATCTTTCGCTAGCACATGGAAAGATACACCGCCATGATTTTTGTCTTGTGTGCATGTCGAGAGTGGTGGAGCGAGGCCGACTCTTTGCCCTCCGCTCCGCAAAGCTTCGCCTTTCGTTTGCCCCTCAGTCCGTCGGAGACTTAAAGTTTCACCTCTGTATTCGCCTGCCGCTACACGGCGCTATTCTTATGACGCTCACGCTCTTGTCCTCGTCTGTGGCAGCCATCGCCGGCGCCTCGCTTCTGCCTTGAACGCACGGAACTCCCTTCCCCCTCCCTCTTCACCGTTTCTCTCCACGGTTCAACTTGTCTCTTCGGTAATCTCTCTCTCTCTCTCTCTCTCTCTCTCTCTCTCTCCCTCTCTCTCTCTCTCTCNCTCTCTCTCTCTCTCTCTCTCTCTCTCTCTCTCTCTCTCTCTCTCTCTCTCTCTCTCTCTCTCTCTCTCTCTCTCTCTCTCTCTTCGGTAATCTTTGCGTTGAGCAGTTAGTCGTCGTCATCCTCTGCCTCCCACCTGTTGCATCGGACGTATCTGGCCTGCAAATGAGTAAAGTTGCAGACGGTTCTTGGAGGGCTGACGGCGTGAGGCTCTTCCCAAAACAGGAAGAGCGCCCGATCGATGTCTCTTCTGTAATCTTTGCGTTGAGCAGTTAGTCGTCGTCATCATCCTCTGCCTCCCACCTGTAGCATCGGATGTATCTGGCCTGCAAATTAGTAGAGTTGCAGACGGTTCTTGCAGGGCTGAGGGCGTGAGGCTCTTTCCAAAACAGGAAGACCGCGACCGATCGATCGATCGCTTCGTCAGCAGCGGGAGATTCTGTCATGGCGGCGGCGTGCGGGCGGGCTGTGATTCTCGCGGGCTTTCTGCTTGTAACTTGCCTAGTATGGAAAGGCGATGGCTCTCAGCCGGCGACGACACCGGAGGCTCTCCTGCGAGCGGCTATGGCGCAACCCAAGAAGACGGTTCTGACGCTGACATCTGACGTCTCTCTGACATCAGACCTGGGCGAAATGAAGTGTCCAGATCTTACGGTCGTTGGCAACTGCAAGACGAAAGGGAAGCCTCGATTGTGTAAGATCGACGGCCGAAAAAGGTACGCCGGCTTCCACTTCCCCGATCGAAAGAACCTAACCCTACTCAATCTGGAGATCACCGGTCTCGCTGGCATCGTCTCGTCTCCACCCTCTTCAGATGTGCTAATCAAGAATTGCCTGCTGTCGAACAACAAAGACCTCCTTCTCTCTTTGCCCTTTGGGAGTCTCACGATCAGCCGTTCGAAGGTTGTCGGTAATGATGGCGACTTCGTCGACATCTTCTTTGGCAGTGTTGATGCCACCGACGTCGTCTTCCGATCTAATCGAGGGCTCATCTTCACCATAACCAAGGGCAGCTTGAAGTGCACGCGATGCGGATTCGAGAGGAATACGGCGAAATCAACGGTCGTTGTGAATGCTGGGCGGGAGTACGTCACCTTCTCTCGATCGTGGTTTGTCGGCAATTCCGCGACTCAAGTGGGCGAAAGAGGAGCTGCCGTCTCCGTCGGGACGGGTGGGATGACTAGGTTCTGCTACTGCCGCTTCGAAGGGAACACCATCGCCGTTGCTGGCGGCAAGAAGAAGGTGGAACACGTGTACTTGAGCGAGCTCATCCCCTCTACGCCTCCAAACCTTAGCTTCTGCAAGAAACGACCCTCCTCGGGGATAGGTCTACAATCTCCGGCGCTTGCTCCTTACGTTGTCGACAGTTGTTATGCCTGTTAATTAACTTGTGCTTGCACCTTCTGTCTCCCTTTTTTTTTTTTTTTTTTTTTTTTTTGGGTACGTTTCTGTCTCGTTTTCTTCGCGCGATGATTCTTTTTTTTTTGGGGGGGGGGGAACTTCAGTAGAGTCACAAAAAAAAAAGTGTTGTAATTGCACTAGGGGGCAAGACACAGTTTGCAATTATTGCAGTTCGGGCACCGTACCTGGACAGCAAGCTGGGTTGTATACATTTGCAGGTCCGAACTGCAATTCGAAACTGTATCTTGGCCCATAGTGCAAGTACAACTCATTTTTGTGACTCCCACGTAGTTTCCCATTTCTGGTTTCTTTTATGAAGGAAAATTAACTTCTGCTTGTACCTTCTGTCTCCTTTTTTTTTTTTTTTCGGCCACCTTTCTGTCTCGTTTTCTTCGCGGGATGATTTTTTCTTTTTTTTTAATTTTATAAAGGAAATTTTGGAACATTTCTCGATTTAGGAGTGTCATCCTTGCGCACACTGTCAGGGCCATTCTTTTTTTATCTTCTCTCCCTGTATCGTTAGACTTTTAAACGATGTCTCCCTAAGGACTCGCGCGATGATTTCCGCCTGGCGGTATTGGGGTGAGTATAAAATATGACTAGATTCATTCCGTCACGGTGGAGCGGCATGCTGTTGAATGGACAAAGGGGGAGGGGGAGGGATAGTAAGGAATGTAGGAGCGCGGATGGAGGGCTTTAGTGAAAGGATTTGCTGCTGTCGCCGCTATGCAGTTTCGCTGTGGGAATAGACGCTCTTAGTGTCTGTCTGCTTGCCCTAGGTGGTCTTCTCTCGACTGTCTGGCGTGAGAGGTAGCTATGCTAGCAGGGGTCCCCTGTATAGGCTTAGGAGTAGTGGTAGGTAGATAGTGAAAGGTGAATTTATGGAGAGTAGAAGAATATCGCTAAGGTTTTTTTTTTTTTTTTTTTTTATGCTTAGTTTTGTAGATATACCACGAATCTCTATCTTATGTATCTGTTTTATCTTTACAAATATAGAATTTCGTGTTTCAATCCTGTATTTCTTTCTATCTTTATTCAATTATTCATAAAATCCAGATCAATTAATTAAGAAAATAAGAATAGTTATTATTAGACGGATAGGGCCCGTAAGACTCTTCCCCTGGGCCCGGGGAAAATGAGGCCTGCACGTGGGTTGGATGGGGCAGACGTAGTGCCCCGTTTCCTACGTTTATTTATTTTTGGGGGGGGGCGGGCGGGCCCGCGCGTTCGTACGTTTTTTTGGGGGGGGGCGCTTGGTAGTAGTTGGTGTTGGGGCGGTTTTATAAATGGGGTCCCTTTCCCTTTTCGCTGCGGGTTGGTTTCGCCGTTTTTGATTGCAGAAAGTGTGGTCCGGCAGGAGTCGTGCAGATTCAACCAGGCAGTGTATGTATATTTCCATTTCTAGCGGAAGATTCATTTGATTTATGCACGCATCCTATAGATGGAAGTAGCGTGAGCCTTGAGGCCAGCCTCGAGGTTGGAGACTTACCTGTTCTCTCTCTCTCTCTCTCTCTCTCTCTCTCTCTCTCTCTCTCTCTCTCTCTCTCTCTCTCTCTCTATGTGTGTCTCTGTCTCTGTCTCTGCCTCTGTCTGTCTGTCTGTCCCTCTGTCTCTCTGTCTCTCTGTCTCTCTCTGTCTCTCTGTCTCTCTCTCTCTCTCTCTCTCACACACAAACAAACACAAAAAAAGTAAAAAAAGTGGCAGTGTATATTCCCATGTTCTAGCGGAAGATTCATTCCGATTTGGCTCATCTTATCCATTGAAGTAGCCTCTCTCTATCTCTTTGCGCGCATGACCGGAAAGCAGTGTATATTTCCATGTTGTAGAGGAAGATTCATTCCGATTTTGCTCATCCTATTGATGGAAGTAGCCTCTCTCTATCTCTCTGTGTGCATGGCTCTCTCTCTCTCTCTCTCTCTCTCTCTCTCTCTCTCTCTCTCTCTCTCTCTCTCTCTCTCTCTCTGTGTCTCTCTCTCCCCGTTTGCGTAGTTGGTGCCGCAGGTTCACATG
The DNA here is from genome assembly GCA_003427395.1 of Chara braunii. NCBI lineage: Eukaryota > Viridiplantae > Streptophyta > Charophyceae > Charales > Characeae > Chara > Chara braunii. The sequence continues at coordinate 1,077,276 of BFEA01000500.1, read as the reverse complement.
CAGCCCGGGCGGCCAGCGCCCTGTATGCCACGGCATCACCGGGGTGTCCCCGTGACTTGTATAGAACAAAAGAGTACTGTTCTGCGTACGCCCTCAGATGTTTATAGATCCATATTGGCCGGGGCGAAGTCCCACTAGTCGCAAGGAGGATTGGATTAAGCTCCTGAATCTGGATGTGTTTTATGCAGAGATGCGGAAAAGCAGTTCAATCCGGGTTTTCTGCACCTCGCCACAAATACGTCCAGATTCGGGTGTCCAATCCAATCCTTCTTGATAGCCAGACCTCGCCCCAGGATCCAGAAGGGCCCACAGCTATCTCTGGTGTTGTACAGAACATCCAAACGAATTCTCAGGCAAGTTTTTTTTTTTTTACCCCTACATGTTAATCTTCTCGTAATTTTTTGTAGGTACCCTTTACCTTTTCTTTTTTTAATTTAAAAAGGACTACGGCCTTGAGATATCATCATGCAACTGACCTGCTGCAAGTATTCAGAATTGTAGTATTTTACTCTTTTAGGCTGGGACCCCACAGGATTGTGGAGAGGAAAATGTTTGCCGCGCAAGTGTTTCCGAGACCCCACACGTCGCCGAAAATGTTCTGGAATGGTTGGCACATCATGCACACGTAACATACATGCAAGGCCAATACAAGCAACGGCCCGAAAGCCTATACCAGCAATGCAGTCGGACGGCCCTAAGGCCTAACAATCCTGTGACGCCCAACCTCACGCCCAGCGCGACTTCCTGATCGGAGTAGGATGTGGGCCTGGAAGTGCAAAAAGGGGTGTGCCAAGGATTTTTGGGAAAGTGGGGGGGGTGGAGTCCCAGGTCAGAACTGAGATCTCCTGTGGCAGGGTTTTTCGGGGGCACGAGTGCAATTGGGCGGAGAGGGCGGACCGACCCTGGTCATAAGGCAGATGGCATGCGCGGGTCACTCAGGGCCGGGCGAGCCATTGGTTCCGAGGACGACGGTTTGTGGGAAGGTCCCTTCGGGGTGGGTGGGGTTCCGATGAGTCGGGCCGTCGAAAGTGGCCACGTGGCGCGCGTTTGGGTTAGGCCTCCGGGTTTCCTGGGTTCTCGAATCGCCGCGTCGTCTACAATTTCCGCAGGGTGTACTGGGCCAGTAGGGGGATATGGCCTTCCACGGGACGATGCTGAGTTGGGGATACGGAAGAAGGTGAAAGGGAGGGAAGCTGGTGGAGATAACGACAAAGCCGGGGTGGGTGAAGTAGTGGGTGTGGTCCTGAGTGTGGAAATCAGAGCACCGGGGGTCGCTCGTGGTGGCGCAGTGAAACTCCCTAGGGCACAGTCGGTTCTCGGTGAGGCAGGGGTATCTCTGTCGGAGGATTTCGTTTACCCAGGGGGTGAAGTAGTCCGGGTTGTACAACAACGACCCCAAGCTCTCTGAGCGTGTCATTATGTCGTCGCAGAGCTACGAGATGCCTAAGGGCGGGTCTGTGCCGATTGCGATCACCGCGTGCGAGCACGTGCTGGCTGGTGCGAATCGAGTCGCGCTTACACGTGTTCGCCCGGGATGATTGCTCTGCCACAGGCCCCGGATGGCCGCATCCAGTCAGACAGTATTTCTGCCGCCGATGGTTCTTTTTGGAATTGACGAATCAACACACGGGGGCACGTGTAAATGCGCAGATCAAGTCGCGTTTACACGCGTCCTCGTACGGCGTTCGCTGGGCCAGACATCCGACTGTCTAATCACTCCGTAATTTTCGAGTATGCAAGATGCAACAAACACAACAGTCCAAAAATACGAGCAAAAACGGGAGCAGGATCACCGATTGCACAAAATTACTATCCTTCTTATGAGTGCATCAAAGGCAGTAACAAGGGCAAAGGCAAGGATCCGGTAGAGAGACAAGCAACCAAACATAGCACCCATACATCCGTTCATTCAGCAACATACACCCAGTGCATCTGAGATGGAAATCGCAAAGACCAGTGTGAGCAAAAACCCAAGTCCAGATTCCGAAAAACAGAAACGGGCAAATCACCCGAAGGCAAAATCAAAATTTATATACACAAGACAGGAGGGAGAAAAGATAAAAGAAACAGCAAATCCGCGTCCATCAACCTCAACTCTCTCTTCCTCTCTCTCCTTCTCCGATGCGGACAGTTCGTCGTCGCGCACCAACCCATGAAGCCGTCACCACGCTTAGTCCTCCCACACCCGTCTGGCTCGCCCGCGCCCATCGTGGCCCGCGTCAACCCCGCGCGTTTGGCACCAGCTCGTCGGGTCGCTCGACTCCTGCTTTACTCACCTCTTACTTCGCTCGTGTGCCGACCTTTTCAAATCGCGCAACCCCGAGCTTCCAACAGCTGGTTAAGAGAGCTAACTAATCGCGCAACCGGAATTTATAGCGTGCATGCATGCGCGAAGAACACGGAATTACAAGGACTTAGAAGGGAGATTAGAGAGGGAGCGCTTGCGTTTTGTATGACCGGGCCGCGACGTGGGGGACGTAGCCGCTCTCCACGCATCGATCCGATCATGCAGACCGTGGCTTATCAAGAACGCAGCAAAAGAAAGAGACGAAGGGCGGGAAAGACGAAGCACAAGAAGAAAGATATAGTTACAATGTCGCCAGCCCAAAATTACAGTTACACACCCGATTAAAGGCGCCGACTAATCAGAATTTCAATGAAGCCGCATAAAGAAACGTGTAAGCAAAAGGCGCCGCGCAGCAAAAAAAAGTCCTAATTACAAAATTCATAAATTCCTAACTAATGCGAAAAAGCAAAAGTACAGGTTCCGGAAGGAAAGTCCGAAATTCCGAGAGCCATTTGGGGCTCGACAAAATTCGAAAAAGAATTGAAAAAGAAAATTCAAAAAGAACGAAGCAAATTCCCGCACGATGTCCGCACCCAAAAGTTCCGAAACCGAACCAAAAAGAAATGACGTCAACATTTATTAATCGAGCGCTTGGCGGCGCGCCAGCCATCCGACCAATCAATCACCCGTCCCGGGTACCAATCAATCACCCGTCTCGGAACACACCCGGCTCGAACTCAGCCATCCGAAAAGAATCGATGCAAAAAACGAAGAAGCGAGGGTACTGATGTAATTTCCCATCCATCCCAATCTCTCGTAATTGACCCAACCTTCCCAGCTTAGGACCCCTCAGTGCAACCGCGCAGAAAGTCGCGCGCTACAAAAAGTGGTTCGGCACAATCCAACACAAACGTGATAATCCAGAGGTCAATCCGAGAGACACCATAGAAAAGCGAAAGGAAAAGCACAGCATTCGACGGACGCCATGCACCAAACGACCATCGCTTCCCAAACTGGAAAGGAAGGAAACTCACAGAAGACACAGAGAAGCAAGGCAATGGAAGGACTCGAAGGTTTTCGCATAGGAATTCCAATCATCCGCCGCATGATTACCCGCTGACTTTGATCAAGGTATGTTTCAACTTAAAGGAGACAAGTTTTTTGATAACCGCAAGATAAATGGTCTCCCACCCTTCCTGCAACTTACCCCTTCGCAGCTTAGCATCCTTCCCATGCTTCTTTAACAGAACCCTTCTCACATTGCGCCCTTCCCAGTAGTCAATAGCCCATTCCAAGGCTCTCATGATCGAGGCGCGAGTGAGATTACAGAACATCTCCTTCACGTCAAAAGCAGCAGTTAGCAGGGATTCCACCCTTCTTAACATTCTTATTAATCTCAGCAATCCCAAGTACGTGCATATGCGAACAAGCGAAATAGCAAAAGAGTCACTCGCACGTAGTCCAATTTCTAGGGCGGTTACTGCGTTGAAAAAATGGTTGGCACATCATGCATACGTAACATACACGCAAGGCCAATAAAGCTTTGGCCGAAATGTCTTCCGAAAACTGTTTTCCAGGACCCCACAGCCCGCATTTTGTGGCCTGGAAGATCTGGCGTGGACGTTTTCACATCCCCCGCGATCTGGAAAAGGGCCAAAGAAGGAATTGACGCCGCAAATTTGTGCCGAAATCTGAGGTTGCCGCCCAGAGCCATTTTCAACTTTTCCAAAACCAGGTTCCGTGGACGGAGCATGGATTGTCCGTCCATGCCATGTCTGATGTCCCTGGAACGTGCGAGCCTGGTGCGTATTCGTCATATTGTCGCACGACAGTACCGGCCCCGGGGCCTTCCGTCCTAGTACGGCTGGAAAATGTAAAAAAAAAAACGGGCGGGAACCACGTTGCCATTTCGAAATTTGAATTTGAAATGTCTCCAGTACCCGAACTTTGGTAACAGCCATTTACGTGCGATCACATATTCATTACCATCGCCTGAGGCCGGTCGGCGGTCGTGCCTCTGTCATCGTCGCCACATTGACCACCGGAATCCATGCACGTCTTCCGCTAACTCCATTGTTGTCCTTCAGCATGGGCGTCGGCATGCCTACGTGCACATGCCATCACCGGCAACTTGAACTACGTGCGTGCGGGGAGGCTGTCTAACTGCGGAACAAGCCTGGGTGTTTTCAGGGCAGTGTTGGGGAAACCTGCACGTCCATCACTCGCACATCTTCCGTGCACGTGGCGGCCCCTGTGGCTATGGACATCGGTGCTGTCGTCCGTGCCATCCGTCCTGCACTCGTCCGTGGTGGAAGGCGGACCTTGATAACGGACGTTGCCGACTTGGCACCTTTTGTTCCACGCTATGCCGACCGCATCGTATTGCATGAGGATTAGTTGAGAGAGCAACAGGGCCGACATACGTGGGGATTCGATGGACGATCGCCACTCATTGGTGCATTGGTGCCGTGTGCATCGCATTCCCAGTGCAGACAGCGAGCCCGGGGAAGGTTCGAATCGGTTGTCATCCACCTGCCCGGCCGTCATCATCATCGTCAGACTCGTCATTGATGACAATAGGCAGCAGCCGCAGCACTTTTCTTTGTTGGGCGTGCTCGTTTTGGGGGGGTGATTGTGGCATAGGTCTTTGTAGCCTTCCTAGTGTTGTTGGGGATCTGAGCATTCCTGGCCGCTGTTGCTTTCCTGGCCAGTGGCCACACGACGGTAGATCTGTCGTACTTCTTCACAGTGCCGTCGTCTGGTGTGGGGTGCAAGAATGGATGGCCGTAGTTTCACCGCCGAGATGTTCAGCGATGTGTCAGGGTCGTCCAACTATCACGAAGTAGGGGGTGAGGGCAGCAAATTTGTGCAACAGGGAAGGTTTGATGGACGTGTTTCCACCTTCCTGGAGGTACTTGTCGCAGCAGGGGTCCGACTTCTCTCCCCAAGCTGTCGGCACCCAATTCAAGCACAATGCTGGCATGTACACGCAGACGCCGGCCATACCATTCATACGATCAGCGGGGATGGTCATGCCCCGCGGAGTTGCGAGTGTGTGGTTCCCCATATCAGTCCCCGCTCCTGCCGGGGTCCAACCTAAGCCCCCTGATGATGCCGACCGTCTTGCCGTCATCAGCTGGGAAGGGCGGGAGAAGACAGAGATCCATCGAAGTGTGTCCATCACCCGTGTCCGATCGACAATGGACACATCTTCGTTCACATCAGACTCGATGATGAGAGCAGTGTTGCGCGTCATGACGGAGGGCATGTGACCGTCGGCGGGGCGGGGGCTGGATTGACACAGGGGTCACCTGTGGAGACCGACGGTTGATGGTGAGGCGAGAGGGACGGATGGCACAACCGGGCATGGCATGCCATGCCCGGCAAGCACAGGGGTTCCTACTTGTGACGAAACAGCAGAGGTCTTGGAGTACATGCAGGACATGGGCGGTGAAAGCTGGGACTCGGAGTTTGCAAGTGGAGGGGTTGGAGGATGGGGCTGATGGCGTGGAAGGTTCTGCAGTCGTACTGCAGGACGGTGCGGTAGTGCAGGACGGGTGCGGGTCACTACCGGTGCCTCTTCCGACGGACACCAGGCACGCAACAACATGGCAGATGTGGGCCCCGCCGGAAGGGGGTGAGGTCGAGCGGTCCACCAAAGAAGAACAGTCCTTCGACATTGGAGGAGAGAGTGACGCTCGCAGTGGTGTGTGCTGAGGACGACGCTCTTATGGCTGATGCGGAAGGTCCTCAGCGACACATGACGAGATGCAGAAGATGGGAGTGGACCACCGACCACTTGAGAGAGGGATACTCGAGGACTGCGGAGGATTGTCGAAAGAAGTGGTCGGAGCTTGTGAAGAAGGTGAGGGAGATCCGTGATGCGTGCGACCGATCCCGACAGCCATCCCAATTCGAGAGAACGACAAAAGAGCGGAGGAAGTTGGGATTCTCCCTTACGTTTGAAAAGCAGCTGTGGGATGCCATGGAGTGGTACAGGTTGAAGGCATCCGATTCGGTGAGATACGACAACACAATATGCATCGGAGGGGGAGGGTCCACGCCGGGTAGTGAGGAGGGGTCCGAAGACTCCGAAGGCATGGGGACAGATGCTTTTGATGGTGTCACGAAGACACGGCGCACCAGTTCGGACTTTCGGGGAAAGCGCATTGGGGGGAATCTGCGGCTTCCATATACGGTGTGCCATAGGCTATGGAGGAATCGACGAGGGCAGTTTGCGAGGGTTTGGATCAGGCTGCCACTACGCTTGCTAGAGCAAGTGCTGATGGCTGCCCGAATGGGCAAGATGGCGACAGGGATAGGCGCTGTGGCGGGAGCAATGCACCAAGGGAATGCTGTCTTGGTCGGGGTCATGGCGGGTACAGGTTCACGGCTCACCCACGGAGCGGACACCGGTGCTGATACCGACCCGTTGTCAAGGTAGGGCAGTACGCCGAATAGTGATGCCGCTTGTCGTTGATGTGGGGCAACATTTATGTGGTCCCTTTTCCTGTTGTCGTTCACCGACAGCCACAACAATGCGTACAAATACACAAAACAAAGGGGGGGGAAAAACGGCCACCAAAACATAAAAACAAAAATTCAAACCGGTGTGGCACCGGTCCATACCTATAAAAAGCCGCACTGTGCTCATCTCGTCAATGTGAGAAAACTGCACTGTCCTGCAAGAGAGAGAGAGAGAGAGAGAGAGAGAGAGAGAGAGAGAGAGAGAGAGAGAGAGAGAGAGAGAGAGAAGACTGGAGGCGAAGGCGAAGGCGAGACATGGCCGGGGAGTTAGCCTGGAGGGAGATGGTGAGAGGGGAGAGTTTGATGTGCTGGGAAAGGCGTAGAGAGCGCGATGGTTGCTTCCATCGCCCCCCCTGTCGATGCTTTTGGGCCGGAGATAATGCGACAATCGTACCGCCTCTCTTCCGTTGACGTCAACAGTAAAGCAGTTGTCGACCGCTCTCAGATACCGGAAGCGGCACTTGTCACACGTCCTTCTGTGGGTGAAGAAGACGGGGTAGTTCATCCCCAACGATTGGGCGAGCTTGCAAGTCCACATCGTCGGCGACATCGTGCTGAACCTCGTCGACAATTGGGCGATTGAGCACGCGGCGAGATTGGACATGGGCACATTTTACTACACCTTCCTTGATCCGCCTCTCGTCGGTCGCGGATATCTGCATGGAGAGGTCAGTATGTAGATGATAGTGCCTGGCCATAGTCTTGCCCGCGCACGTTTTTCTGTTGGCGGTAGTCTTGCCACAACTCAAAGCGAAGACGGACCATGGATATTGGAGTTGTAGACTTGTAGTACTGTTGTAGTACCACGACGACGGAACCTCTGCGTCGACGTGTGCGCTTCGGGGACACCCACAGCAACGCTATCCAACGTGGCAGATGTGATGAACGGCCAGACGGGATGAAGTTCGACAACGTCGCAAGCGGGGTGTGGAGGGTGGCAACGGCCAATACGGGTTGCGTATTGCCGTGTCGAAATCGATTGAAGGACGCCGCTGTCGTGGGCACTGGGCCGGGATCATCCACTCGCTCGTCTGTCGTTCCATGGTAGTGCCACGTGGCGCCTTTTGCGAGCGCGTTATTGGTGATGAAGAAAGTTGTCACTCGTGAATCCTGCGCGACCATGGACAAGGACCGCTGTAATGGGCTATGCACTGAATCCGCGACGCAGTACCGTCCTCTGGATAGTTCGTTGTGTTGTTGTTTGTAGATCGGAACATGCCACGTGGCATGCCGTGTGAGCACTGTGAGGGGCGCTTCATTTCATGTTCTTTTGTAAAATGTTAGCGCAGCGAGAGGGGCTCTTGTCATCCCGATTGCTTTGGTTCAACAGAGGTTCTGTGTCAGTTTTTGGAATTTGACATTTTCATCTTCTTTGTTTTTGGGGCTGATGTGTGTTACGTGTCTGTCTGTTTTTGCTGCGATTTCATGTCTGTGCCTTCACACACACACACACACACACACGCACACACACACACACACACACACACATGTAGGGCGCAGGATTCTTAAAAAATGTTGCAATCCATACTAAGTACACCTGTACCAAGAGTTTCCCACGGTGGTGTAAAACTGAACCCAGCCTCAACATTATGCCATGAAGTGATTCCACTCCCTTGTGTGATCTGGCAAATCTGTCGCATGTAGGGCGTGGGATTCTTAAAAAAGAAAGAAAAAGAAAAAAAGAAAAGAAAAGAAAAAATGAGAGCGAGAATAGAAAAAAGGACCCTGCTCACGAGTGTGAGTGTGAGTGGGTTGTGTGTGGTGTGTGGGAGGGTGTTCAACTTGGCCTTAGACACTGCTGTTATTCGGTTGGGGGTGGGGGTCCTGGGGGACTATGAGAAGGGAGGTGCAGCTACTGGCAAAATGCTCGGTCTTTGCGTTTGCCGGCCCCCAACCCGCGGCCCCACCCCATCCTTGACCACCATGGTTCGGGTGGGGGGCAACATGCATCCCCTCTGATGGCTGGAGGGAGACAACAAAGCTATGTTTGCAGAGGTCCCCTGTATAAGGGCCTCGTTAGACCCTCCTTGGGAAGACGATTTTTATGAATTCGGCATGGTTACACCGCGTCCTAATCCACCGAATTCCTTGGATTAACGCTACCGAGAGATTTCCTTGGGGATCCTCAGAATCGCGTCCTTGGATTCAAGGGTCCTCCTGAGGTCCTTTGGGCTCAAGGAGCCGCGATTGACGCAGAGGAGAGGACACACACGTAGAGGAGATGTTAAGACGGTCGAACCGGGATCGTGGCGACACCCTATTGGCTGAAAGCCTCAAGCACAACTGTTTATCTTTTTCTTTTTTCTTTTTCCCCACGAAAAAGCTCCAAGGATGAATCTCTAAGCCGACGCTCCAAGGACACGGTGTAACCATGATGCCTAAAATGATAAATTAATCAAAGCACTTCCTCCTAATTCCTGAGGATTTTCCAAGGAGGGTGTAACGAGGCCCTAAGCCTTAGGTGTAGTGGTTGGTAGGTAGGTAGTAAAGGTGAATTGAAAGAATTTGAAAGATGATGAAAGATTTGAGAGAAGAATATAATAGTGTAGTTAACTTTAAAAAAAAAAAAAAAAAATCATTATGGGAATGAGGAGCGGTTGAGGAGAATCTTCAACTTTAAATTATTGTTTTTTTCACCCCAGTGACTCCCTTAATACTGGGGCCTCTTTCATCTGACGCGACAAATAACATATCTTGGATGTGTATCCTGCATCCCCATGCTTGTCGGATTTACAACCCAAAAAAAAAAAAAAAAAAAAAAACCGTCTCAGAGAGAAAAAGTGGCCTGAGCGTGATTCTTCTCTTGCACCAAGATTTTCCCGCCGCGGTGTCAGACTGAACCCCACCACAACGGTTTGCCATAAATTTGAAGTGAATCTACTCCCTTGTGTGATGGGGCAATCTGGAGTCTGGAGTGCATTATACTGAGAAGACAGACGGAAAGAACTGCCGGTATGTGGCACAGACAATCAGAGGCCCTGGCGTTTTAGGTTTTCGTGAAATTGTTATGGACGACTGCACCAAAAGTCGACTTCTTTTCGCGAAAAAAAGTTGATCTCCTTGCAAACAAATATTAAAAAAAAGTTGATCTCCTTGCAAAAAAGTCGATCCTTGCAAAAACGTTGATCTCCTTGCTATTAAAAAAAGTTGATCTCCCAGCGGCCTAGCTCAGTTGGTAAGGCTCACAAGTGGCATTCAGGAGATCATGGGTTCAATTCCCATTGGCCTCATGCCTTCCTGGGCTTACTTGGCACCCGCTACCCAAGAGATAGACCACTGGATCCCCCGATCGGCATCAAGCAGAGTCTGCTATGTTCGTAGGGGAGGGGCCTGAGGGGAGGCACGTGGGATTGGTCCGCTTTATCCCTGGTGCTACCGGCCGTCCCCTGGCCGGTATCCTGCAGGCTCGAGGGGCCGTAAAAACACGGCTCTGGTATGCTACGGGTTTCCCCATATGCCGCTAGGTAGGAGTACTGGTAGGTAGGTAGTGTGAGGAAAAATTGAGAGAAGAGTATAGGCTTTTTATTAAAAAAAAAAAAAAAATGTGTTGATCTCCTTGCAAAAAAGTCTATCCTTGCAAAAAAAATATTAAAAAAAGTTGATCTCCTTGCAAAAAAGTCGATCCTTGCAAAAAAATTGATCTCCTTGCAAAACAATATTAAAAAAAGTTTCATCTCCTTGCAAAAAAGTCGATCCTTGCAAAAAGATATTAAAAAAAGTTGACCTCCTTGCAAAAAAGTCGATCCTCGCAAAAAAGTCTATCCTTGCAAAAACGTTGATGATGTCAGATGACTGGGAGGTATTAGGTAAAGGTGGGGACCACCCACCACATAAGAGTCATAAGACACATGACACATGCTGAAAAGTTTGTGGTTGAATGTCAAATCTGTCAACGAATCAAACCATGCAGACAAAAGCCTATGGGGCTATTCACACCCCTTCCCATTCCCGATGGTCCGGGGAGTCCGTCTCCATCGACTTCACCGACTTGGGAAAGGTAAGTAAGAACGGCTACTCACAAGCATGGTGATTGTTGACCGATTCTCTAAGTTCCTTAATCTGATTCCTTTGCCACCTCACGCTCCAACAAAATTGGTGATCCGTGAGTTCAAACAGAAGTACATTCTACAGTTCGGAACCCCAAAGACTCTTGTGAGCGATCAGGAGTGTGTGTGTGTGTGTGTGTGTGTGTGAGATGCTGGTCGTCATTTGTTTTTTTGTGTGAGGGTGCTGTCTTATCTAGCAGGATAAGTGTCGTTTCGGACTAATATTTTTTGCAGGTGTCATTTTGACYGTAGGGAGTGCGTATATTTTTTTGTTCTGGTAAGATGTGTAGGATTATAACTGTGTGATTAGGTTATCCCATAACTTATATTGTAAGCATATCTGAAGCATAATRAACAGTATTTTTAATTAATCATACCATACGGGTTTATTCAACTTTATTGGTTGCGGTATTATCTAGGGCCAGACTAATAGTCTGGGTGTATCATCTTAAAAAAACGTATTAATTTATTTTTTTATTATTGTTTTATTTTATTATTTTACTATTTTATTTGATTATACTATTTTATTATTAGTACCCATGAGAGTAGATTTTTTTTTTTTTTTTTTTTTTTTTTTTTTTTTTTTTTTAACAAAACACAAGCTCCATCTATTGGTGGGGAGCAACACCTAATCGAAACCGGGTCCAGCGTCCCATAGATACAACCATATCCTCACTAATTGGCACAAACTGGGAACCGGGCCCAGCGTCCCGGAACGAGCACGTTCAGAAAAGTCATCAGAAAATTCCATGAAAATGAGTAGATCAGTGGGTACAACGATGAACTGTTGAGATGCAGACTGGCATTGGAATCCAGGCGATGGAAGTTGACGAGTAAAACCAAATATTTCTGAATTTCGTGGGCCCGGTCAGCAAAATGATGATATCTTTATTTTTATTTTATTTTTTTTGGGTGTGGGTGACACTGTGTGTGAAAAGGGTAATTCTTTTAAGCCCAACCAATTCAATTAACTGTCAAATCTGGACAGGATGGCCCTTTCAAGCACGAGTACACCACACATCGGCCCGCGAGTGTCAGCACGAAACCCGCACCACTTCGGAAGTTCAGAGGCCGCCAATTGTTTTTTTTTCAACGGCGCCCCACAACGTGGCGCGCCCCGTCCAAGTTTTGCTTGTGGCGACAAAAACTCTCTCCAAGGCTGGGGCTGTGTACTTGCGGTTTCACCAGGCCTTATTTATTGTCATTATAGTATAACGGGGAAACCCCTAGCAGCCACATCCGTGCTCAAGCCACCAACGAGGGAACATGCGGGAGAGGCACCCACCAGCAGGTAGGCAATACAGGCCAGGGGTCAGGTGGTAGCATCAGGACCGAGCTTCTTCGATGGGCCAATCACTGTGCCTCCCCTCCGGTCCCCTCCCCCTATGAACATCAGCAGTCTCTGCTAAATGCCGCTCGGGGGGACCGACGGCCTAATATCTCTAGGTGGCGGTCGTGGCCGTGTTTCATAAAAAGGGAGAAAAGAAGATGAAAGCCGTTTGCGGAGCCATGGGGAACAGATATACCCATGGCTAAGTTGGACTTGAAGGGCAGATTGCAACTATGCCCCTGGCTTCCAATAGAAACTTCATAAGAAACTATTTGAGCGGCAGATCGTAGTTCACCTTTGGGTTTTGGCCCTTTCGGGAAATGGGTTAGTCACCCCCGCCCATACGTTAGAACGTAGAAGGAAGGTGGTAGTGAACTAGTACCTGTGTCTGGGTGATATTGTGGCAGGCTGTGGTTTCTGCGGGGAAAGCCCCACCTTTTTCATTTTGAGTGTCACTGACATACATCAGGGGACACCGGACCTGGTTTCCAGGAGCCTAATCTGGGTAGTGGCCCTACCGTCTTCCCCCGAACATAATGCAGCCTGAAAATGAACGTATACAAGGTACGTTTCCAGCCCGACACAGTGAAAATCAGGGTGCGTTGTGTTCAGGGGAAGACGGTAGTTCCTTCACCCGGTTGCTTGCGAGGGATTCCCGTCCCTCTTGGTTTCCTTCTGATAATAAAATTTGACAAAATTGACATTACTCTCCAAAAAATGAAAATAAAATTTGAGAGTCTGGTTCCGCTCAACCTGCTGTGAACGAGATTGGTTGAACTGAATGCTGCGCCGATCCCAGCGATTTGTTTTTTTTTTTTTTTTTTTTCAACAATGTGTTACTAAGTCTTCCGGGGGCAAGGTCCCACTTGCACGGATTAAAAGATCCTGGCCGTCGATCTTTGCTATCTACGGTCAATATCGCTTAATTCGTGTAAGTGGGACCTAGCCCCGGGTTGTTTGCCAGGATTCCCCACCTCGATTGTTGTTATATTGGAATCCCTTCTTTTCTCCAAAAAAACTATTTAAAAAATCCAGAGTCCGGGATCGCACCACTTACGCTTGAATCGCAAGCGGCAGAATGGCAAGCGGGACTCAGAGTGTAACGAGTTTAACGATTCCTGTCAGATGGATGCTTTCTGGCGCGATGGAGTGCCGGTTCATTGCCCACACAGCAACAGCCTGGGGTTAGAGAAAACAGGCTCGGCATACTAGCACGGTGTGACCGTGACCGTCAAGCGCTTTTCCCAGAGCCCGGGTCGAGCCTTAGTGGAGGCCCTGGAGGGATGTCACACTCTCGACTTTTTCAAACGACACGCGGCCACCCAAGACAAAACAAAGAGAAAAACACACAAAGAGCCTGTTGAAACGACACGTGACGGTCCTGACCATGCCTGAGTTTCCTCCGCCCCCACTTTTTCGCTTTCGCTGGCGCCGCTCCAGGCCCACTACTTTTCCCAACACTGCAGGCACGGTCCCTCGTGGAAGAGTCACGTGAGGAGTCGCCGAGGACCGATATTAGCTTAAAACACCACTCCCCCCGACGTCAAAAACAAACCACCACCACCCCCGACATCAAAAACCTCGGGGCATCCGTAGCTCCGTTTCACGAGGGGTACCGGTAGCGTAGAGTGAAAAACCGGGTGAGTGGCAAAAAGGGAATTTGCATGAGAAATTGGAAATGCGCTGAATTGGCGCGGCGATTATTTCACGGTCATAATGATTTTATTTTATTTTAAATTCCTGGTATTTTTCCTCGAAAGATCACGACCTAATCTATGGACCGTCAAATTTCCAGAATTTTTGAAGATTTCTTCTGAGCACAAAAAAAAACGCCGACGTTGCGGCTTTCAATATTCGTGGGAAGCAGCAAGTGCTGGGAATCGGGCTCAGCGTCCCATACGAAGACATGTGAAAAAAAGTTATGGACAAATTGAGATACCGGGGCCATTACCCAGCTTCAGCTTGAGAGTATCCTCTATGATCTTGAACAAGCTACTCAGCTTTGAGAGTGATGCTGCGAAAACTACGAATCCTTTTTTTTTAAGATTGCTAAACACCTCCTGAAATCCACAGCAAAGGGTTTTCCAACAGATCGTAACAAAACTCACCAAAACTGACTTAGTCTCTAACAAACTCAGCGAGGCCTCATGCGGAGTCACGCCCCCTATCTGCTAGGTTACATAGCAACACGACTCATTCCAGGCTTCCAGCTCCAGCCAGTGTTGTCATCAGCAACCCCCAGCTGCCCCTTAGGATGGCCCCCCATAGCATCCCCTGATCTCTCTACTACCGGTAGTGTAACGGGAGTGAGGCTGAGGGTGAGCCGAGGGAGAGGAGAGAGAGAGGGAGAGAGTGAGAGCACACACACACACTCACTCACTCGACACGACGGACTCGGACTGAGGGTTGGACGCAGACACAGTGGCAAGGCACAAAGTCGAAG
>BFEA01000500.1:1038821-1052741 GCA_003427395.1 Chara braunii | reverse complement strand
GAAAACGGGATGCAGCCGAAACAGCAAAAGATAGACCAGGGATCGAGCCCTGGCGAAGTCCGTAACAGGTAGGCCTCATGCCCTCGCGTTCGGCAAGTTACATGGCATCACCCTGGCTCTGGCCAGCGTCGTTCTGGCATCGAACAGCCACGAATCCTGAAATAGTATTACAGTCTTATTCCACTGCAGCTGCAACTTCGTACAAATTGAAAGCAAACCCCCAGAGTCCTGAGACTCGGAGATTCTTCGCACTATGATGTAGAATTTCCCCCCCTCTCCCCTTTCTCCCCATGCTCCAGCACTGCCTCCACCAAAAAGGACCACTCTGATCATGAACACTCCTCATCGGCCCCAACTTGGGACAGACCCATCCCGTTTCTCCCCCCCATTCCCACAAAGGCATCCAGTTCCCACCCCAAGTACGCCTCTGCCGACCCCTTGCCCTTATCTGGGACTGCTGAGATATGATGTCGACCCATACATCTCCCCCATCCCCAGAAAAGGGGGCCAGGATAGAGCATCCCCTAAAATCTTCCCCGCCTCCCTCCAGGGCAATCACCTCCCTCCTTGTGAAGCCCCTGCAGAGTAGAGCTCTCCCCCACAGAACCAACCCACCACCCCACCATAACTTCCATAAATAAATTCATTTACGCGCAAGAGGGGAATCAGAATTGCGGGCGTTGAGGTGGATTCTCCCGCCCGCCCCCCTCCCCTCCCCTCCCCTCCCCTCCCCTCCCCTCGCCTCCCCTCCCATCCTTCTCCCCCTGTCCCTCTGCCGCCTCCACCGAAAAGGACCGCCCTGATCACAAGCTCTCCTTATTGGTCACTAAGGCATCCGTTTCCACCAAATTTATGCCTCAGCCGACCCCTTACCCCTTATCTGCCCCCGCTGGGATATGATGCCAGTCCATACATCTCTCCCAGCCACAGAAAAGGGCATCCCCCAAAATCTGCCTCCACTCCCTCCAGAGGATTTCACCCCCCACCTTGTGTAGCCCCTGCAGAGTAGAGATCTCCACCTTAAAACCCCAACCCCCCACCCGGGTAGAAGTAATTCATTAGTGCGCCCACAGCAGAATCAGAACTGGAGAAAAGAAAATGAATATGAGTTGAAGAATCTGAAATTTCTGAAATTTATGATGGAGAGAACGTAAACGAGAAACTTTTTCTGAATTGCTGATAACAATGAACAGCACCCTGAAGATGATGATGATGATGATGATAATGATAATGATGATGATGATGATAATGATAATGATGATGATGATGATGATGATGATGCTTATGATAATGATGATGATAATGATGTCGTCATTTTCACCATCAGATGAGTTTGTCATCATCATGATGATAATGATGATGATGGTGACGAACAACTCAGTGCACCTGATGACGGTGAAAATGACAACAAACAATGCCTTGAAGAACAGCATGATCCCATGATGACAAACTGATGATGATGACGATGGTAATGACAAGCAACACCATGATGATGATGATCATAATGGTGATGATAATGCCGAGCAGCGCCGGCAACGCACTGTGAAGACAAAATGATGATGATGATGATGATACTGATGATACTGAAGAGCAACGCCAACAACGCCCTATGATTACAAGTTGATGATGATGATGATGATGATGATGATGATGATGAGGCACAGTGCCCTGTGATGACAAAGTGATGATGATGATGATGATGATAAAGACGAGCTCCAGGGATGATGAGCTAGTGATGATGCTGGTAGCGACGAGCAGCGCCCTATGATGACGAACTTCGCCAACAGCGCCGTATGATGGCGAACTAATGATGATGGTATTACTGATGATGACACTGACGTAATGATAATGATGATGATGACGAGCAGGTCCGACAGCGCCTTATGAAGCCGAACTGATGATGATCATCATCGTGGAGAGCTGATGAAATAACGTGCAACACCTTATGATGACGAACTGATGATGGCGATGATGGTGATGCTGATCATGGGTAGCACGTACTAGCACCCTAACGACGGGCAACGCCCTGCAATGACGACCTGATGATGATGATGACGACGATGATGAGCAGCTGCTCCCTATGAGACGAAATTCGCCAACAAACATCCTATGATGACAAACTGCTGCAGGTGCCGATGATACTAGTTACGAGCCAGTGCCCTATGCTGACAACCAGCGCTCTACAATGGCAAACTTACCTTGTTGATGATGATAGTGACGAGCAGCGCCCCTGATGCACGGCTCCCCGATAATGATGATAATACTAACAGCAGCGCCCTTGGTGAGGAGCACATGTGGCTGATGCCGAACAGCGCCCTCCTGAATATGAAGACCTACGCCTTGATGATGATGACGAGCAGTGCCCTGATGAAAATGATGATGATGATGATGATGATGAAGAGAAGAAGCACCCTGATGATAATGACGACCCATTACCATGGTGATGATGCCGAACCTCACCCTGTTGATGAAGATGATGGTGATGATCAGCGCCCTCAGGCTGTTGCTGATGACGAGCAGCGCCCTGATTATGCTGACACACCCACTTCCATATGATGGCAGACGCCACTGCACTTGCACTTCAGTTTACCGAGGGCCTACTCCACTGTACTCCACAGGCGTCGACATAGCCAACGCCTCTCAGGCCATATGCCATATGCAACAACGCAGTGGCAAGGAGTGAAACGTGGAAATCCCAGAAAGCAAACAATAGTTAAGACTGTCTACCACGTCAGCCTGTGACGTGGCGTGGTCAAGCGCCCTTCGATCACCTGCATGTGAGCTAAGCACCACTTTTTCAGAAAAGATGGCCTCCAGCGCCACCGCGTGCCGTCCTTATGGCCCACCTGTGTGATACCGCATCACAGGACGGGGGGCAGTGCTCACGGTAGCGCCTGCGCACCGCCAGCTCCGTCGTTTTTTCGTTTTCCAAATTGTTCATATGCCTTGCTACCCGGATGGCTGAAATTATGCTTATGCCCAGCACAGCCGTTGGGCCACAATGGTCTACTTGGTGGTCATGAGCATAATTTCGTGCTCTGAATCCAGGGCCCGCGGGATTGGGTACACCTGCATTTCGCACACTGTCAGGGGAAAAGCTGGCTACTATGCACAGTTGACCAACACACACGGAGCGGAAGCCACAGACCCTATGGTGTTAAAAGACCTGGTGATAAGTGGGGCCAAATTGAGAGTCCGAACCCAGAGGGACGAAAAAGTTGGACTCAGACAAAAGCAGTACAAACTTTTGGGCCCCGGGGTTAGAACCCAGCGGGACCAAATCGACTGTCAGAAACTAGGGGGACCAAATCGACTGTCAAAAACTAGGGGGACCAAATCGAGTGCCGAAAACCAGGACGATCAAAAGTTAAACACAGCTCGTCGCAGGACTCAGAGCTGGGTAAAAGTGGTACAAACTTTTGATCCCCTTGGGTTCGAAACCAGGGGGACCAAATTGAGTGTCGGAAACCAGGGGGAGCAAATCGAGTGTCGAAAACCAGGAGGATCAAAAGTTAGAAAAAGTGGTACAAACTTTTGATCCCCTTGGGTTCGAAATCAGGGGGATCAAATTGAGTGTCGGAAACCAGGAGAAACAAAAGTTTTGTTAAACCACCAGTACTTGGCCCATACATGGGCCGCGGGCCTTTGACGTTAACGCGCCGCAGTTTTCGGGGGGTTCGGGGAAGGCCCGGCGGTGCGATAGAGGAGGGCATGCGTGGGCCCACAGAATCGGGGGAAATGGACTGTAAGATGTACTGGTGCTGTGCTATGTGGAAACGAGCGGAGGCTGAAGGCGGCGAGGGGGCAAAGAGAAAAGAAAAGGAACCGGAACATGAGAGGGGAAAAAAAACACAGATCGTTCTTTTCCTTTCTGTTTCTTTCTTTCGGAAGAAAACTGGTTTGTCATGAGTGCCCGCCAGCCCATCCGATTTCAGGGCTTCCCTTGTGGGCACTATGACAGTGGATGAATCTGGATGCACTTGTGGGCACTATGACAGTGGATGAATCTGAGTGCAATCACATTCAGAGCTTGGTCTCTCTTTTCCCCTTTGTTTTCTTTTGTGTTTGTTTTTTTTTTTGTTTTTTTTTGGGAAGCAGTATCTCGGCTGTTTGTGCTTCTGCTCCCCGTGAGACAAGGGGAGCATTCAATGCTTGCCAACCATTCCAATTCCAGGGCTTCACTGCGACGTAACACTTTCCAGAATCCATCTGGCTGCACTTCGCAGCAGCAGTGGATGCATCTGAGGGCAATCAACCTTCAGAGCTTAGTACCTTTTTTTCCCCCTTTTTTTTCCTTTTCAAGATTCTCGGCTGTTTGTGCTTCTGCTCCCCGCGAGATCTGGCGACCATTCAACGAGATCTTTCCTGGCGGATCTGGCTGCCACTGGCATACACTGCCCAGGCCATTCTCATGTAGTACACGAGTGGAAACAAGAAAACTATCGCCTCTTTCCATTCCAGCTGCTGGCAGCAGGTCCAGAATAAGGGCGGTACCTGTGCCAAGCATCAAATGTCCCATGTTGGTTCCCGCCCCCTCCTGCCTCGGCAAAAATCGGCGCGCAGGGCATATTCAGGCTCCGCTTCAATAGCTGGGCCATGTACTGGTGGTTTAAACACGGCTCGTCTCAGGACTCAGATCTGGGTAAAAGTGGTACAAACTTTTGGTTCCGCGGGTTTCGAAATTGGAACCCAGGGGACCCAGCGTTCCTACCATGCGTACTGCCCACATGTCCCACTACACCACTTACAGCCAGAAGAGTGGTACAGTGGCACTTGACGAAATTGACGAAATCGAGGAAATTAGGATACGATCATTGGGTACAGTGGTACAGTGGTACAGTGGTACAGTGGCACTTGACGCCATTGGCTAAGTACCTTTTTTTTTTTTTTTTTTCCTCTCTCTTAAACACCCTGCTATCCCAGTCATCACCAATTGTAGCAAGCCCCATCTTAAGACATATACCCATAACCCTCTTCTCAGGGCATACAGACACACACACTAGGTAATTGTTGAACCTATATACCCCATCTTAAGATGGTAGCAAGCCCCATCTTAAGACATATACCCCAGTCTCTTATACACATCTAGATGTGTATAAGAGACAGTCTTAAGACATATCCCATAACACTCTTCTCAGGGCATACAGACACACACACTAGGTATTAATTATTGGATGTATATGTAGCGGTATTATAGCCGCTTTTCCGGGCCGGACAGGAAAGGATGCAGTTGACCGAATAAATTTTACGTCCACAGAAAAAGCCGTCCAGTAGGAAAAAGTCCTATTGTGAGTGTGCCCTCCAGTCGTTTGTAACGGTTTGCCTTTCGCTGCAGTCACTGTGATGAATGGAGAAAAGCCAGGGTAACGGCGGATGGGACGCTGCGCCAAGTTCCCACCACGTGCTGCTCCCCACGAAGAGATGGGAGAAGTGTTTCCCACTCCGCCCCCCCATCCTCCACCCCCACCGGAAAAAAAAAGAAAAGAAGTTTTGGCCGTCCATTAACCATATCTCAGTCTGGAGGGGGCATTTCGAAAATTTCCCCAAGAAAGAAAGAAAGAGGCAGGCAGGTGACCAGGCAGACAGGCAGAAGAAGAAGGGCAAGAAAGCAAAGCGCAAGGCAAAGTGAGAAGCTGAGCTGACGTGGCCAGGCAAGCAGCACGGCATGAAGGTGCGGCGAAAGCAGGCAGGCAACCAGGAGGGCACGCAGCAAAGCCGCCAGATACCTGGCCGTGGAATTCTGATTTGCACACATTATCACCAAGCAGTCTGGGATATCATTCGTAACAATTCCTTCAAAGCATTTTTTTCATTTTTTTATAACGCGGCACCTTGCGAATATGTTGTGCTGTATCTAAGGCTTTGAGTGACAAGTTTTCAAAGTGTTTAAAATGCGCTTGGACATACCTGGCACATAACCGGGTGCCAAGATGAGCGGCAAGTCGCCAAGGTCAGCAGACGGACAACTGGCAACGAAGCAAAGCGAGCAAGCAGAAGCGAAGCAATGATATTCAGATGAGAGAGGATGAACACTATGAAATCAAATTCGAAAAGCACAAGACAGGCAGGCAGGCAGAGTGGCACGGCAAGGACCAAGGCACTTGGAAGACGGTAAAGCAAAAAGAACAGCCGAGGCACGCAGAGCGGCAGGCGGCAAGGCAGCAAAACGTAAAAAGCACAAGGCAGGCAAGGAGGCGAGCAGATAGCCAAGGAGCGGGGCACATTTTACACACAGCAGAGCGCAATGCAGGACACGACACAAGGCTAGGAGATCGGCAAGGAACAAGGCAAATCGGCAATTCGAAGGCACAAAGCAGGCAGGTAGGTAAGTGGGAGGCAACGCAAGCCACAAGCCGGCAGCAAGGTACGGACCAATCGAAGTCGAAAGGGAGTGAGACGCCAAGGCAATCAGCTACAGTAGTAGGCAAACAAGGCAGGACAATCTGCAAGGCAATCGGACAAGCATACGACTCCTACAGCAAACATCAAAGCAGACAACCACACCACATGCAGGGTCCCACAGGTCACAGGTTCAAGCCCCCGACCATACCGAATGCAGTATCCCACAGATTACAGGTTCAGGCCCCTTTCGACAGCCAGGGGTTCACTTGCGGAGCAACCATCGGTCCGGCGCCGGACACACAGGCAGGCAGCATGGACAGAGTGGCCCTCCCGGTAGTGCAAAAGGCTCTCCCACTCAGCTCTTCCAACCTATTGGGCACATGTCAATCCGGCTCGCTGAACACATTCAATCAGGGAGCACAAGGGATGAAACACCACAGCAAACGCAGACTCAGAGCCAACAACCTGAAAAGCAACGATGAAAGAAAAGACCCAATAAATGGGACGCAAGTGGCGCATGGCCGTTCTTAGTTAGTGGAGTGATTTGTCTGGTTAATTCCCCCCCCCCCCACAACCCCCCCCCCGGCCTCCTCCAACAAACAAAAAAAAAAAAAAAGTGTTCGATAGATGGGGGAGATCAACGCAACTTCACATGGACAAAGAAAGGATTGGAGATTTGGGGTACCCCCTACTTCCCAGAAATTGCCAATTCCACTTGTCGGACCTTCTGGCGAAGTCACGGGTTCGAATCCCACGAGGGGATGGCATGTGCATCATCTGCAGAAAAGATTGTCCGCAACCAATTCTGTCAAAGACACATGCAGCCTCATCGTCGCAAACTCGTCAGGCAAATGAGGCGCTAAAAAATCTTCATACCGGATTGATGACAATTGCCCAATACTGCTCCCGATTAGGGGTCGTTGCATCATCGTGTCCCCATTTTTTCTGTGATCAAAGAAACGACTTATCAACTAGACGACAAAAACACGGAAACCTACAATCAGCTAAGGCACCTACAGATTGAAGGAGACAGTGGGCAACAGAGAGAATCGGTTTCCTCGTCGCCGCTCTCTCTCACTCGGTTAAACGACTACTCAAGGCAGCGAACCTGACAGGAGAAACAGCGTGATGACCACTGCGGTGACGACCATGGAGAAAAGGGCGACGAGTCCGACAACAGCAAATAACGAAAACCGCACATCGCTCGCTTACTCCTCGTAACCCATTCGTTCTGAGACAAATCTATTTTTCGCACAGAGGTCATTATTTCATCATCATCATTATTTTCCCGGCAGCGTAAATGAATTTGATCGCACACTTTACACTCTCCCTCGCCAACGGACACCTTCTGATAAGAAAAACTATGGGATTCGTCTTGTTGACTGTTCATTTTGCTTGACAATGTCTGATAGTTGACCTTCTCCAGTGTGAACCAACTCCAACTGAGCTTATCTGGCCATTGCGGCTGCGACTCTCCTCCTCCTGCTCCCTTGTGCAAGCCTGCCCTTCTTAAGCCCTTTGACAGGACCCCCCCCACACCACCCTCCCCTTCTTCTCCCATCATTCTTCCCCACCCCTAATCCAGACCGGACAATGAGTCCACTTGTGATCTGGTTCAGTCTTTCCTTCTGCTCTATCCTTCTCGACCAACCCGCCTTGCTTCCAACAGACCGCACGCCGACAGCCCCCCATTTCTTCGTCTTTTTCAATACCCTTGTCGAAGTAACAAGACGCCCACCCCCACTACCCGTCGACTGCAGTCTTTCTCCTCCTCGTTCTTGCGTAGCACTGCCTCCTCTTCCCCATTTGCGGCATCCATTCCTCTTCCCCCCTTCCTCCGGTATCCACCCACCCCTCTTCCTCTTTCTGCCCGTATCCTTATCCAACTCTCTACACTGACACTGTCCCACGGATCCAGGAGGTCCCGCTGAGTGAGGAGTACGGTCTCTTCCACTCTTGCTTCCAGATGCACCCCTCTTCCACCTCTTTCCTCTTGCCTTTGCCTCTTTACCATCGAGATCTAAACGCATCAAATCCCACCCCTCGGCGCCGTCCATCCCATGCCTCTCGCTTTTAAGCCCGCGGCTTACGGTACAAAGTACCCCTTCATCCGTTCCGACCCCCTGCTCCTCTCCACCCCGCCAGAAATCGTCTCCCACCAGCCCCCACCTCCTGTCAATACCCCTCAGACCAGAAACATTGGTTCGCCCTGCATACTCATTCCCTGATGTAGTCCATGCCCCTTCGTCACCATCCCTCGACGGTTGAGCACCATCATCTAACTCCGCGCGACTGAGAAATTGTGCATCCCACTCTTCTCGAACAGACATATATGAGGCGAGGGCCTCTTCATCGCCTTCATTAACAGCTCTTCTCCCGTCATTCTGGACGCCAGTAGCCATGGCCTTCTGTTGAGGGCCGTTGTTGTGCTCCAGAGGTTCCTTCGCTCGTTTTTTCTGCTTTTTCCTTGACTTTTTCTTCTTCTTCTGCTTCGTCAACGTGCTCTTTGTTCCCAAAGAGGGCACATTGTCCAAGTTATCATTCGAGCCAGGATACGACCCCTTGTCGTTGCAACTCGTAGCTCCATCTCCACCTGCATTTCCAGAGTTGGTGTAGTCTGGAGCCGCTCCCTTCTCGACGCATCCGTGGACAATTGTGTGTTCCTCGACACGCCAATTCTTCAGTGCAGGCAACCATCCCGTACACCCTCCAGCGAACAGCATATTGCCATCCTCCTGTCCCACGCCACCGTTACAATTGACAGCATCGTCGTCGTCATCATCATCATCATCATCATCATCATAGTCTATGTATTGGGTTGTGGTCTCATACCGTCCTCGCTTTCTCTTGTTTCCTCTATTCCCCAAGTCAGCTGTGAACATCCTATTCTTCCAATCCGGCACAGGATGAGAGATGGGTCTTCCCAAACATTCTCGGCTTTTGCTCAAATCCAGTATCTTCCCCAGCAGGCCTGCTCTGTCCCAAGCAGCATCCAAGGCTTCCCTGGCCCTTCCAAAAGCCCTCCGTACATCGTCAATTCTATATGCTGCCTTGCCGATATCTGTGTCCGGCGCTTGAGGATCTTCCACAGACAAGGCATCGGGTCTTCGCGAATCCAGCCATCCCCTCTCCTCCTTGGAGGCCTTCAGGCCTTTACCTCCCACTCTTGCACACACAACCTCCCTCTCGTAGTCGTGCTCCATCGTATACATAACAAAGAACCTTCTCAACAGGTTACCCATGTCTGCACCATCCGGGGATGACACTCCCATTAACCCCTCCTTCTGGACCAACCGGAGAGCCATCGCGAGCAGGCAATAACTACCTACGCCTCCTGTGAAAACCTCATTGAGGCTCCTCTGGCTAAGGAACACCTTAAGAATCAAACACAAAGGTTTTAACGCATAGCATTGACTCAGCTTCTCTCTCACAAACGGTACTACCTTCGGTCCGTTTGTCGCCCCGGAGGAGATATCCACAGAGAGGTTGCTGCCTTTCATCACGCACTTGATGATCGGCACCTTCGCCCGAGCGATCTTCCTTAGCTTAGCCACCAGCTGATTACGCCACAGCCGTTTTGCCAAAGGCAGCAACCATCCCCTTCCCCCAGGAGGGCACTCGACGCAGCTCAGGGGATAACTTCCAGGGTGGGAGTTATTCGATGACATCAGCGAAAGATCCAGATCGCTACCCGGAAGCGACAGACCCGTGGCAAAGGAACCGAACTCTACCACCTCCACACCCGGCCATAGCTCTAAAACCACTTTCCGGATCTTGTGTAAGGCATCCACCCGCCGCCTCCTCTCTGCTTCGGTCATCTCAAGCCTTGCGGCATACTGCAAGATCTCATAATGAAGCAAAGAAAACGGCTTTTTTCCCTCCATCTGATATCAATCGTTGCTCTCCGAAAGCCAACCTGGAGCAAACGAAGGAAAAGAACACCACAGAAAAACCAGATACAACGTGATCACGACAGCAACCTGCCAAGCATACACTGAGGGCCACAGGGCTGTCCCTGTGCCGCATCCACATCGATTATAAATAGCACAACCTTAGAGTCACAGGGCTATCCCCGTGCCACATCCACATCCACAACCACAGGACGTTACCAAAAAAAAAAAAAAAAAAGAACAGCACCCTGCCAAGCATTAACTGAGGACCGCAGGGCTATACACGTGCCATATCCACATCGACTAGAGAAACTGCCATGCATCAGCAATCGACAGAAACAGCCAACAAATTCCATTCTACTATTGCATCCCATAACCATTGAGAAACAGTCCTGTGCAGCATACAAATCAATAACCGAGAGACCTGTACAAAGGGCCTCACTCCACTACTCTCAACATGCACAAAAGACAAAAACCATGGCTGTAAGGACCTGCCCAAACACAGACTGAGAACACAGCTCATTTCTGAGTTGTGCCGCTGGAATGAATGCCTTGCCGAGATTCCTGCTTTCAGCTGAGTTTTGTAAGTTTGTGTGTGTGCGTGCTTGCTGGTCTGCGTGCCTGTCTGAGTGCTTGACGGCTTGAGTGTGTGACCCGCAAGGGTACATGCTTGCTTGGGAGGCCCGTAGGGCGGTACTTACCTGTGGCCGTGACATTGAGGAAGTGGTGAAAATAGGCCCGCAACACTCAGAGCAGCGGGGAAAAACACTAAAGTAGCAGGTAGGCCGGTACCACACCAAGTAGCGGTAGATGTGTCGGGTACTCGAGGCCGAGCAGAAGAAGACAAAAGCTGGCATTTTTAGAGGCCCAGTAGTTGTAGGCTGGGTCTAGGTAGGTAAAAGTCAAAGTAGCCTGAGTCTAGGCCCTGTACTGGGGATATCAGAGTCTGCAATGATGTTTCCCTCCGAAAGGGAGGAGGTACCGGTTGCTTGCAGGCCACACGGCCTGGAAGTCACCGCCCAAGAGGCAAATTGGCCGCTGTATCTCCAGGAGGAGCGAAGTGCTCCTCATTTGCTGCGTGCCAGTTTGGCGACACGCTGCTGGAGCGCTGGCTGGCGCAGCGCTGGTTGGAGCCGCGCTGTGGGGAAGAGGAACGCCCCAGCTCCCCACCCTGACTATGGTGGAGAAGATCAGGTAGGTCGGGGACTACATGCTGCGCCTGCAACAGGCTGCACGGGCCACTTTCAGGCCCATGACGTTTTCAGGCCATACAGGCCCCGTGTCGTTTCAGTCTGAAAGCCTGAAAACAAGGGCCTACAGGCCCTGTGTCGTTTCAGCCTAAATCAGGGCATTTCCGGCCCTGAGTCTTTTCAGCCTGAAACTGAGGGCCATTTTCAGGCCCTCATAAGATCGACCTGCCCTGAAACTCAGGCACCAGACCAGGGTTTTAGCACAGGCTATTTTGGGCCTGTTTTGAAGACAACCCTTGGTTGAGCTTCAACGCCAGGGTCAGGCACGTTTCGGCATTGGCAAGAGCAGCCTCCTGGACGGGCCAACACTGTATAGGACTGGCCCGCCCTGCAGGCTGCAGGTAGTTCCTAGGTACTCCCCAGGCACTTCACGTGCAGTTCAGGAGGCAGGAGGTAGTCTTCAAGATTCGGCAGCAGCACTCTGGAGGAGCGCTGCAGTAGTAGTAGCAGTAGCAGTAGTCTTCAGCACTGGGGTAGCAGTAGTCTACAGCGCTGCGCGCTAATAGGAGCTAGAGTAGTACTAGCGAGAGAGAGATTGGGCGGAGTCTTCACAGGTTAGTACCTGTCACATGAGTTAGAGAGAGAGTTCTTCTTCTTCCTCTTCTCAGTCCACCATCTCCCTCTCACCCTCTCGCTATCTGACTTAACTGCATCAGCAGACTATGAGAGAGCCGGCTTGGTGACATTTGGATCCAGACTCGACATTGGACTTCAGACATTTGACGAGGGGTTATCTGGGACTTGTAACGAAGAGTTGGTGTTGACGACATTCCCATCTTCCCCCCTTCCTCTTCGTCTGATCCCCTCCTCTTCGTCTGTGTATGGTTTGGACCTGGCGCATTCTTCCTGTGTGTAACGCCAGGCCCCTTCACACCTTGTGATGAGGATGATGTATGTCTGGTCTGTACTGCGACATTGATTGGGCTAGTCATTGGTATTCTAGCATTCTGCTACGCTGTCTTGCACTACGTGAGAGAGGTCAGTCCCGGTCAGGTCAGGGTTTATATCTAAGTCTTCCACTGCGCTACAAAGCACCATTTTTGTATGAATCAGGATGTACACTGCTTGTTGAGATTTCACTAGCACTGCATTGTCCATTCAGTCCTTTTCATCACATTGCGGATCCTCGGTAATATATGTACGTCTCCCAACTGGGCATGTAACATAGGAGGAGGAGGAGGAAGAAGGGACTAGGACAGGAGAGCGCCAGGGGTACTTAACGGACTACGGTGAACGCCATCTTCATCTTGATGTTGTCTTTTGAACGCCAAAGTGAGGCCCTAGTAGTCCGCCATAGCCTCAGCCTATGAAGAGGAAGGAGAGGGAGGTGGCCATGGCTATGGTGAACCTCAAGTTGCGCCGGCAGTAGAAGAGGGGTTCGGACATTGATTCTGGTTCTGCCATTCATCATTATTATTACTAGATGACCCGTTGCAGCTTCGCCCGCAAAAATAGAGAATGAAAATTGGCAAAAGAATGAAAATGAAAATGGAACATGCTGTCATTTGATGGTTCTTTCACAAAAAGACAAAAAAGGGCTGAAAGAAGGCAAGCCGTAGTGGACAATGCGCGATACACTGATTTTCTGTATTGCAAAGGCTAAAAAAAAGTACTGCACGGTCCTTTGGTCCATATCCATTATGTGGAATGGTAACCCGGTATCATGCACGTAGAGCACACTGATCATGCACGTAGAGCACACTGATCATGCGCGCAGAGCACTGATCATGCACGTAGAGCA
Source organism: Chara braunii (assembly GCA_003427395.1). Lineage (NCBI taxonomy): Eukaryota > Viridiplantae > Streptophyta > Charophyceae > Charales > Characeae > Chara > Chara braunii. Next base: position 1,039,518 of record BFEA01000500.1, on the reverse strand, counting down.
CACTGATCATGCACGTAGAGCACACTGATCATGCACGCAGAGAACAGTGATCATGCACGTAGAACGCAGTGATCATGCAACCGACCGCCGAGCACGAATCCACAGAGAGCAAGTGAGAGAGCACGAAAAGCATGGATCGACGATGAGCACAAAAAGCACGGATTCACGATGAGCACGAAAAGCACGGATCGACGATGAGCATGAAAAGCACGTGTCCACAATGAGCATGAACATCCAGCGACCAAAAGCACGGATCGAAGATGAGCATGTTAACATGCACCGAAGTTCTCGCACGGATCTACGATAAGCAGGTGAGCAAAACCACGGATCCACAGTCAGCACGTCACCAAAAGCACGGATCCACATTGAGCAGGTCACCGAAAGCACGATCCACGATGAGCATGTGGTCGTGCTCCGAAGAAAAGCAGGAATCCTCGATGAGCACCAATGGAGAGAAGACAATGAGCACCAATGCGAGAGAAGACGATGAGCACAAAAAGCACGAATCCAAGCACGGATCAATGATGAGAATGAATCCAAGCACGGATCCACGATGGGCACCGACCGCCAAAGATGAGCACAAAGTCCTCGTCGGGCACCAAAGGAGAGCACAGTAAGAGAGAGAGAGAGAGAGAGAGAGAGAGAGAGAGAGAGAGAGAGAGAGAGAGAGAGAGAGAGAGAGAGAGAGAGAGAGAGA
>BFEA01000500.1:859797-894493 GCA_003427395.1 Chara braunii | reverse complement strand
ACCCCCGCCCCCGCTGCCAGCCAACCCCGGCCCCGCACCCCGCTGGGCCCCGCCCCCGGCCCCGCGCCCGCACTACCCCGGGCTCACGAGGGTGGGGTGTAGCCCGGGGGGGGGCCCGAGGTCTGGCCAAAACTGCAATATTGCAGTTTGGCCCAGGGGGTGCAGGCTGCGGCTGCGCACCCCCCTGTATTTTTTTATTTTTTTTTTTTTTTGGATTTTTTTTTATAATTATTTTTTGATTTTTTTGCCGGGGCCAAGGGTGCCGACCCCCGGCCCCCGGGACCCCCGCCGGGGCCCCGGGGCCGAGGCTCGACAACCCTGGTCAAGGCCTCCTTCAAAGTGGAAAAGGCTTGTTCACATTCCACGTCCCAGTTCAACGGTTGATACTTCCGTAGAAGGTTCGTAAAAGGCCGAGCGATTCCCGCAAATCCCTTGATAAATCGCCGGTAATATGAGGTCAGTCCCAAAAAGGCTCGAACCTGCATCGGTGACGTAGGTGTGGGTGCGTCCCGAACCGCTTCGACTTTTGTTGAATCTGGTCTCAAGCCTCCTTAGGTCACCACGTACCCTAGGAACGAGATCTCAGAGAGGAAGAATTCACTACTTTCCAACGCAATCTTGAAACCAGCATCTCGCAACGCTCCAAGCGTCTATTCAATGTGCTATGTGTGTCCATGAAATGCCTCAGAGTACACCAGAATGTCGCCCGTGTACACAATGGCGCAAAAATTGATCATTCCCTGGCTCAGTCTGGTCTCGTTAACAAAATTCTGGAAAGTGACGTCCATTGCTCTCTGGAAAGTAACCGGTGCATTGCATATACCCATGGGACAACGAACGCACTGCCAGGTACCTTCGAACAACACAAATGCCATCTTAAGTCAGTCCTCTTCTTTAACTAGGATATGATGAAACCCATGTTGGCACACCCAGTCGCATCCAACAAATTGTCAATCCGGAGTAGGGGGTACACATCCTTGATCGTGATCTCATTCAACTTCCGGTAATCGATGCAGATGCGGATTGATCCGTTCTTTTTTGGGAGTAGAACCACGGGAAAGGACCAGGGCCCTGTAGCCGGCTCAATCCATCCGTTAGCCTCAAATTCTCGAATTCGTTCCAACACCGTTCTCCATTCCGCTATAGAATAACGGTATGTTTTGCAATGAATCGGTGGATGCGTTCCCGTTTGGATTTCGTGTTGGATGAGTAAGGACAAGCCGATCTCCGTGTCCTCGATGGTAATCGCCCCTTGATATTCGGACAGGATGTCCGCGATAAGGTGATGAGTTTCTTCGGGGACGTATTCGGGCACATGAAGCTCGTATGACTGTCCATGAATGCTAACCATCACTTGTTTCGTGTAGACCTTCGTACCGTTCCGTAGTGGGGGAGACGAAATGAACGAATTGTCTGGTCGCCAGAAAAGCACCGTGGTGACCATGTGAGTGTCTTCTTCTGGGATCGCCACGTGTTCTATTGGCGTAACGTCGTTCTTGATGTCTCGGGGGCTTATGGGTTTCTCGGCAATCTATATTTCGATTTTAGAGGGCGAGAGATCGCCACACTCGGGGGGCTTCAGAGCTCCGTTCCCGGCGCCCTCCTGTAACAACCGAATCTCCTTTCCTGAAGAGAGCACGGAGCGAGGTAAGCCCATAATGTCACAAAAGGATCTCTTGTCGCTATATCTTGGGAGTAGCGGGGTGGTGGCTTCGTATAGGGTCCGAGGGGGTTCCCAGGAATCGGCCATTCGAGACACCTGTACTAATGGTTCCCCCAAGATTAATGTCTGCGTCTATCGGAGGTTTCGTTCCGTGAGGAAAAACGTTTTTGTTGTTTTCTGTCGAATCGGGTAGTGAACTAATTTATGCATCATGTCCAGGATCACAGGGTTTGTTTCCCCCTCGCTTTCAGAAGTGCTCGGGGAGGACTTGGGCCTCTTGTCCCCCGTCTTAGATTCGTTAACGGGTTCTTTCCATGTGATCACGTGGAGCGGTCCCCCGACTTCGGGGTGGACTTTCCGAACTGCAGGTAATGTTGTTCAGAGAGTGAGTCGCATCGGGATGGTGTACGGTTTTCCGCATGTATTCCTAAGGATAATCAATCGTTTCTCGAAATCTAAGTTTCCTGGAGCGCGGTGAGGGCCGACATCCGATAAGGATGTCATACGCATTGACATTTAAAACCACAACATGTCAAGATGCCATGGAAGCTCTGGCTAGAGCCATTAAAGCCAAATATGTGCTTGACGCCGACATTGCGAAATGCTTTGATCGAATCAACACTTCGTGCCTCTTGGAAAAGTTAGACACATATCCTGTGATGAGGAATCAGATTAAGGCCTGGTTGAAAGCAGACATTATGACTGATTTCGGCCTTTGGCCGCCTATAACTATATATAGCTCTGGCGAGACTCAAGTTATATCGCCTTTACTGGCGAACATTGCTTTGCACGGAATGGAGAATGCTTTGAATGAGTGGGCTCAGCAATAGGCGGCCGAAGGCCGAGTTATCCTAGTAAGATACGCCGATGATTTCGTTTTTCTTCACAAGGCTCGAAGAGTTGTTCAGGGCGCTCAAGGGTCCAGCCAGCCTCGTATCCCATCTAGGATTCATCTAGACAGTCAGTGGAGAGTGATGTTGCAGGATTTCACGTGTTCCTTGACTGAGATACGAACACGGTCCGGTCCGACCAATCGAGTATTAGATTGGAATCTAGATCGTGTTGATTGTTCGAGACCTCATTCAGTGTCGGAACAGAACGGTTTTAGGCTCATCCCCTTAAGGGTCCGCACAGGACAATTCTTACTACGGGATCTTTGAATTCTCCTTGGTATGGTACCAGCGTGGAGTTATTTCCCCAGTTCCCACGATCTCGAATTTAATTGAATTGTCTCGTGAAGGTTTAGGTCCTTGTGTGAGTACCTTCTCAAGCAATCTAGTGCCGCGTGGATTCTCAAGTCTCGGGCTCGCTATTGACATCGAGCACGAATCCAGCCGTGGCTTACTGTCCACGTATACGCCCGCCGCCAGTCTCGTATCGGATCTTGGATTCATCTAGACAGTCAGTGGAGAGTGATGTTGCAGGCTTTCACGTGTTTCTTGACTGAGATACGAACACAGTCCGGTCCGACCAATCGAGTACTAGATTGGAATCTAGATCGTGTTGATTGTTCGAGACCTCACTCAGTGTTGGAACGGAAAGGTTTTAGGCTGATCCCCTTAAGGATCCGCACAGGACAATTCTTACTACGAGATCTCTGAATTCTCCTTGGTATGGTACCACCGTGGAGTTATTTCCCCAGTTTCCACGATCTCGAATTTAATTGAATTGTCTCCTGAAGGTTTAGGTCCTTGCGTGAGTACCTTCTCAGGCAATCTAGTGCCGCGTAGATTCTCAAGTCTCGGGCTCGCTACATGATAAGAAAGATGGTGTTCGCCGGCAAGTAAGCACGTAGATGGCGAGCCTAGGCCGAACAGAGATGAGTTGCACAGAGGTCGCTTTCTTTATCAGGTCAACCAGCGTCCAAGCATACCGCTACCGATAGATAAGGAGGTCTTTCTTATCTTAAGAGAACGATGGTCAACTCTTCTTTAAGCACAGCGTAAGCAAATTCCACTGTGTCAGGCACGCCACAAAGGTTACTCAGGTTGGAGAGCTGTGTGATGGGCGACCATCTCGCACGGTTCGGAGAGCACTTGTTACGGCTGAATAGAACGTTTCCCCCAAGACATAGACTTTTCATAGTCAGAAAGAGGCATTCGTCATTCTTCCTACCATTTTTTATTTTCTCCTCATCAGCGGAGATAAGGTGGTGCCCCTCTATTAACGGGGTCAAATATTTCTTCCTTCCTGCTCGTTCCACCACCTTAAAGAAGATAGTTAATACAACTGCCCCTGAATCGATGATAGCGTTGTACGGGACTCCCCAAATTTCCCTGCCGCACTCGACGGACTTCCACGGGGGAGCCTTGATACGTAGGAAGTGGTCTTCATTTTGGATCAGCCCCAATTGTATTTGATTCGAGGTGCTAGTGACGTCCGGGTTGTCTTCATGGACGGAAGCCTTTTCTTTGACGGTTGTTAGTTTAGCGAGGGTCAACTGTTTTCGGTTCCCCTTAAAGTGTTGCAACATCCGACCGTTTGCATGTTCCGATATGGACAGGAGGTGTCCGATGGGTAAGGGAATGAACTACCTCTATATGGCAGGCACCATGTATGCCTTGATAGGTACACGAGGAATGAGAATCCAACCCATGACCTGCTGAGTGCCACTTGTGTCCCTTACCAACTGAGCTAGGTGGTTGTTTGTTGATCTGTTTTTACCCCTTATTTAGAAAGAAAGATGACATTGTCATTCGGGACGTCCCTTAAAATTGGAACGATACAAAGAAGTTTTTTTTTTTTTTTTTTCCCCTTTAATGTCCAATCGATCCTTTAAAAGAGGTCGGGGACCTCACAATTCAACCTGGAGTTAAACCCGACAGCATCAGCTGGTTTGGCTTACGAACAACCGCTCGGTATAGTATTATTCGACACAAAACTCCTCACTATTCTATCCGGAGTTAGCGTGGAAGCTTCAGTGAATTTAGTTTACAGGCCCAGGCGAACCGGGGACCAAAAGTACACAGACCGCTTTCCTTTCAGCGCACAATTGGAAGGGGCCAACCATATATTTTCTCTCAAGAAACATATGTTCAATGATGATATCTCAAGGTCGTTTCCTTTCCTTTTTATTTTTTATAATTCTTGCGCAGGGGCCATGTTAATCTTCTTCTCTGAGATACATAAAAAAATTGTGCGGCCCCTATGTAATAATTAAAATTAAAAAAAAAAGGAGACGACCTTGAGATATTATCATTGTTCATGATCCTATATTGAGCCGTTGTCTGGAAATGGCCCCGGTATTTCAAGTTCTTCCGTACATGTTCTCAAAATGTTTCAAATAGGACGCTGGTCCGGTTCCTAGCACGTGCAGGTCCCCACGAATAGATTGGAGCACTGTCCCCCCCCGCAAAAAAAAATAGAGATATCATAATTGAACATATGTTTCCTGAAAGAAAATATCAGACTCTCCCCTACAATATTGGGAAATTACGAGTTTTTGCGAGTTCCTGAAGAATTCGAAGGTGGGACAGTGGGACCCAGGGTCGGTGAGTCCCATAAATGTTAGTTTTTTTTTGCCCACGCGTGGAAGGAAAAGGAAAGTAAAATAAAAAATTTGAACCGCAATGATGTCGGGCAAGGTAGTCTAGGTGGCCATGCTCACAATCTTCACAATCTTCCTCTACAGAATGCATCTTTCATCAAAGACCGTCACATTATGAAAGTTGTTTGTTTGTTTTTTTTTCTTTCTGGTGTGTTTATTATGAGTCACCTGCCAACAAGGCAGGGCGTAATCCACAATCTGCTCAAGTTGTGTTTCCTCGGAGGATTCTAACCCTGATCACACTAATAGTTACATGAATGTATCCAACCATTTCCACGACCGAATCCGTTTTTTTGTTTTTTCCCCCTTGTTTCGTGATCTGGAATTTGACAATCTGCATCCGTGATCTGCTCAAGTTGTGTTTCCTCAGAGGATTGTAACCATGATCACACTGGCACTTAGACGAATGTATCCAGCCATGTCCACGACCGAAGCCGTGTTTTCGTTTTTTTTTTACTTTTGTTTTTATTGAATCTAAGAATCTGGCCACGGGGCTGAGATGTATTCACTGAGGGCACACTCACACTACCACTTCAAAGAATGTATACAACTGCAATCACGGCCAGAGCTTTGTTTTCTTTTTTAAAAGTTTTTTTTTTTTCTTTTTTGTTTTGTGCGTTTAGCCATGGAGATTGGTAAGCTGTGGAGCTTGTGGTCTGGAGTTCAATGGTTTCATAAATATTGGGCGGTCTGCCTTTCCTTGGAGACTATTGATAGCTGTACAGGTGATTTTTGTTTTGAGACTTTTCTGCAAATACTCAATTAATAACAGTGACTATTTTCCAGAAGAAAAAAAATTGATAAATGAGTTTTTTCAATTGTTTTCGTTTCTTATTATTTTTTATTTTACAACTTTCGGTTGTAAACTGTTGTCTTGTTGAGATAGCGATAAGATACCAACTCTTCCTTTTATGATAGGTAGCTATGAAATGACAATTTGGTGAGATATTATTGTGTGCTTCTTTAGATTGCCCCAGGCATACGTATGTTGGCATTTTGCCCTTTCAAACTTTTTTTATTTATTTTTTTTTTACTCTTGTTTTCGTTTTGCCACAGGGGAGGGGCTCAACCTGACAAAGCAGGATTGGAGTCCCTGAGTCCCCAGGGTCAAGTGCTACTAGCATTGCTCATGTATCAAGTAATGGGGACCTCCCAGTTGTGTGACACTCCTTGTTGTAGAGTACTTGTTAAGTCAAAAAAACAATATGTGATAGTACTATGTCATTCCTCAAATACCATTATCGCCACGACACAACATCTCTGAAACATCTCATAGACATAGCCTCTAGATTTAAGAAGATACAGAAAAGAAGTGCCGAAGAAAATTGACTCCACCTGACAAAGCTGGATTGGAGGTCTTGCCGCCCCTGAGTCCCGGGCCCAAGTCCCAGTAGCATTGCTCTTGTATCCTGTAATGGGGACCTTCCTGTTGTGTGATACTCCTTGCTGTGGATATCAGTGCAACTATTTTCAATTGTTCCCAAATATTCCGGGCATTTTTTGCATGAAGCCCAAATGTGATGTTGATCTTCCACAAGATGGCATGTTGTGATAAATTACTTTCTGAAACGCGCGACTTTCTGCGCGACGTTATTTCGGGAGGTGAATGAGAGGGACAAACCCAATTGCAATACTGGATTCGTGAAAACCTTACAAAACGACAAACCTCACATTTTTTATAGAATGGAAAAGTAAAAGTGAAATTATTATTTTTTACACTAATTTTTTTTTAATTATTTTTCGATAAAGGAGACAAAAAAATATGTGAAAAGTCAAACGTTCTTCAAAATGTGCAAGAAAACCCCTTGTTGCAAAATCCTCTCATATGACTATAAGTCATTCTCAGTGGATTGACAAAAAACAGAGCTCAAACATAATTTTTTTTAAGGACTACAAGGCAAACTTGAAAGATGTTAAAAAAAAGGATTTTTGTGAATACTTATTTATAGAACTATAAATCAGTTTCCGTAATTAGATGAAAACCAAGCAATGCAAAAACTAATTTACAGGACTATAAATCAATTTTGAAGTTAACAGTAAAAACCTGCGTAGCACGGCGAACGTGTTCGCACCCCTCCATGTTCGCGCGAACGTATTCGCGCGTTTGCGCGAACAGGTCGCGAACATGTTTGTGCGAACAAGTCGCGAACATATTTTTTTTTCGTAAAAAATAAATAAATAAATAAATATTTGTTTTTCGGTTTTTGATTTGTAACTCATGATTGGCTGAGAATTGGAACTTGACTCCATAGCAAAAGTTTCTTGTTTTATTGTTTTACATAACATATATTTTTTTCAGAATTTTTTGAGAACTTTTGTTTTTTTTTTTTTAAATATTTTTTATGTTCGCGTTCGGAGGGTTTTGGGCGCTTGTTCGCGTTTGGGCGAACATGTTCGCGTTCTCCTCCGAACGCGAACACGGTGCTACGTAGAGTAAAACCATTATAAAAAAAATATATGTTATTTAAAATAAGAATATAAACAACTGCTGTCTTGGAGACATCTTCAAATTCTTAGTCAAACATGAGTTTAAAATAAAAAATGGCCGGGAAAAAAAATAAAACAAACAATAAACAATAATATATGCGCTCATGTATGAGAAAATGTGTTTAAGGATATGTTTGCACGTTCGAAAAACCCTCGAATACGTTCATCGTGCTATACATCTTATAAAACTATAAACATGTTTTTTGAGGTAACAAAAATTAGGATATTTCAGTTGTTGAAGATACGTTGCTTCACTAGATAATTATTTTATGAGGAAAAACCCGTTTTTTCCCTTGCCACTTCAAGTGGTTATGAAAAAGTAATTTTCTTTTCTTCTTTTTATGGTTGTTTTATTTTACGTAGACTTCTGTTCCTGGAGGAGGCCTGAAAAATGTACGCTCATAATCTTGAATACATTTTGTGCAAACCTAACAATATACTTTGTTAGGCTTTCACAAATCCTATATTAAATGCCCTCATTTGTTTTCTGACAATTTTTGGTTCCATGGTGGTTGGTAGTTGGGGTGCGCCTTAGCGAGCGTGAAAAATAACTATTATCGTAGCTTCTTTCTTATTCTGCTAAAAGTGAAGTGGGAACTTAGGCGCAATCATCAAGCGAAAGAATTTTTTTTGAATTTTTAAAATGCAAGGAATTTGAGAATTAGGACTTTAAACTGGGTAAGGAATTAGGGGGATTGAAATTTGTCATGAATTTTTGCCGCTGTAACTATACGATGTTCCTTATTCGCGTGCGCATTGCTGCGCTCTGTCTTGCGCCCTTTTCCCACCGCACCTTAATTTTAATCACTACTACAATCTCTTCTTGCTCCTTCTTGGCGAGCGTGGAAGTAACATTAATCCTTTCCCTCTTGATTTCCTTCCGCGCTAAACCCTGTGCCTCTTTTCCGTCTATCTCATTGACATAGAAGATGCATGACTGGATCGATGAGTGGAGAGTGGCGACGTTCCCCACGAGGCCCAGTTATGCACCGTAGGCACTCCCTTTATTTTTCTTCGTCATGCTTCAACATAATAAGGAATTATTTCTCGCAAATACTGAATATTATAAATTTCGCAGACGCGACTAATTCACTCTTGTATCTACACTTGGGAGTTAGTGCAGTCGAGAGGATCGGAACGAGCAGAGATACAACGATGAGTAGGGAGTTGGGTGATCCGACGAGCTGGTGCTGGGTATGTGGGGTTGACGTGTGGCCGCGGAGGAGTGTGACACACGGGCGAACCTGACTTGCATGTCGGACTAAGCGGGATGACAACTTTGGATTGTTGGTACGTGTGAAACCACGCCCGCATCGTGGGAACTGAGAGAGAGAGAGAGTGTGTGTATGTGTGTGTGTGTGTGTGTGTGTGTGAGAGAGAGAGAGAGAGAGAGAGAGAGAGAGAGAGAGAGAGAGAGAGAGAGAGAGAGAGGTGTTGAGAGAGGTGTTGAAGTGGTGTTATCTCTTCACATCCTATGTATAATTTTGATTTCTCGTTTTGGCCCTCAGACTCTTCGTTTTCGACACTCTCAGATGTTTCTCTGATTGATGTATGATTTATCTTCCTCTCCCTCATTTCTTCCTTTTCAGTGCGGAATATATGACGGTTGCCAAAGTTGATTTATTGTTGGAATGACTTGAAAGCATGGAGGGTTGTCGATCATCGAGCCAAGGGATTATTGTGTGTATGGAAAGATGTATGGAACCTGACCCTTTTATACGCTCATGTTTTTGTGTATGTAATATCGGTCGACTATCTATTTTTGCGTTAAACCTGTAGACGTTGCCTCCCCTCAATAAACCCGGGTCATGATAGATGCATGCATAGCAGGTAGTTAAGATGTTGTGCTTCCTCATGCGTGGTCCATAGGTGATTGGCATCTGATGCTAGGGAATATTATTCCCTCTTTTTTCTTTCTTTTGCCCGAAAGTTAATGGATGTTGAATCGAACGATTGTCTGATTTGCACTAAGTATATGCGTATCGTCTCTTCATAGTAATACCAGGAGTAGATTAGATTTATTTGGCTCGAATTTTAGTGAAAAGAGATCATGTGCACGCGCATATAGGAATGACCATCAACGACTGTCATCACGAATACGCATGTCTGCATAATCTGCCCCTGACCTGATCGTGCTTAGTACACACGAATGAATGGGTTAAGTCCTTTCTGCAGAATATGGACATCGGCGTTCCATTCACGATCACCAACAGTGTTTGTTTGAGGCACCCCGAGTATTGAGAACATTAGGAAAACGAACGACTCTTCTACTGATTGCACTTAAGGCTCCTGACCTATCCCTGTTAAACTAAGAACGATCGTCTGTGTGCCTGAGACTTCCAAAGGGCCGTCTGACGGAATTCCCAAATCCCGGATTACCCCGACACCCGTAACCACCAATACTACACAACACTGGGATTCATTGCTACTGAAACCAACTTCCATCCATTCTATCTCCTTCTCCCTTATCACAATTTAAAAGTCATCTCTCGGGAGTCGATAGCTCCCTACTAGCCTCAAAGGCGGTGCTTTGAGTGCCAGCAGTACTACACCTATCGCTCCGCAAGATTTATCAGACGAACTCATTTTGAGGTTAAACGCCAACAACACAGTCTCTGAAACTCGGACTAAGGTCGTTTACGCCAGATTCAGAGATCTGTGAGACCTGACGACGAAAAGTGTTTACATAGAGAGACACCCACTGTGTTCCATACATGCACAAAGTTCAAACCCGCTCGAGGCGACGGGGTTTGCAAGACTGACCGCCCAGTTTTGAAATGGGTAAAACAAAAAGTTTATTCGTTCTCCGAACCACTTGCACTCCTGTTCCTGAAACTTGACACCAAAGATCTCAGGTTCGGCCTTGGACTCCAACCCCACTTTCCTGATATCCTTGGCAAGTTGGCACACTTCTCTTACGCATTTCCAGGCCCACACCCACTTCGAAACAGGAAGTCGCGGTGGGCGTGAGGATCGGGCGTCACAATGTCCCACATGATTTGCAGAAAGGCGTTTTTTTTTTCCTCCAACAATACAAAAAAACCTTAGTGGGGATTAATTTGTTTGCAATCTGCCAACGTAAGCTAGCATGCTTAGTCACTCGTAATGAAGGGAGTAAACGTAAGAAGGTTGTTAAACACAGGATTTGTTAAAACCCAACAAAAGCAATACAACCCAACATTTTGTATTGAGGAAAATCGTAGAACTTAAACATTTGTGTTTAAAAAAAAAAAAAAAACAACGTCTTGAATCCTTTCTCGATAGACGAGGCCAAAAACTGAGCAAAAAGAGAAGCGATTTAAAAAATGTGTCGGAAAACCTTTTCTAGAAAAAATCCTATGATAGGACTATAAGTGATTTCCAACAGACCGACAAACAGTAGAGCTCCAATAAAACAATTGCAAGGCGAAATCGAAAGCTGTAAAAAAAATTGTTCTAGTAAATACAGATGTATAAGATTATACGTCGTTCTCAACAACATAAATTTTTATAAAGCAATTTTGAGGCGACCAGTAGAAACGTTCTTAAAATTTATATGATATGTAAAATAATTAAAAAAAAAAATTTGCCTCACATGCATCTTCAAATTATTAGTCAAATCCAAGTTAAAAAWAAACATCCGTTAAAAAAAAAAAAAWCTAAAAAAAAAAAAAAAAGGTTGTTTATAAAAGAGAGACCATGTGAAGAAGAACGTAGTCACAAACAAGACAACATGTGAGTCTGCTCACGAAACGCTCAAACACGTTAGCCTTGCTACATGACTTATAGGACTATGCACATGATCTTTTGAGACGATGCAAAAAACAACATATTTTGATTCCTTAATAAACAGTGTTTGAATTCTTAGTGACTTTTTAGGAAAACATGTTTTTTTCCTTGCCACTTCCTGTGGTTCTAAAAAAATATCTTTTTCTTGAAAATATTTTACTTCACGTAGAATCTTGCTCCTACGGGAAACCTAAATATTGTACATTCAAAATCTTCAATAAATGTCGTTCAAATCTTTTTTTTTTTTTTTTTCACGAATCTTATATTGTTAGTCTATGTTGTCGTATAAAGAGACCTATTTTTTTCATTTTGGGATAATGGCCCAATCTACATCCACCTCTGGTAGGAGCAAGATATAAGCAAGCTTAGCAGTAGTATGTTGCGTGAGAGATAGTCTATCCAATACCAATCTCTAATGTCTAGGGTAAAATCTTTTGAAGCGGTTTTCATTCCGTAAGGAAAGATATATGACGATGAAGCCTTGATGTTGTTCCAACATACAAATCGCACTTATATGTGAGAGGTTTGAATACACAGGAGTTCAAAATGCTTTAATAAGGGAAGGTCCCGGTCCATTATATTCATCTTTCGCAGTCCAGCTCGTCATTTTCCAGTCCGTGTTTGTGACCTGATTTTTTAGGCGCGAGAGAATATCTATTTTATAAGTTATTGTGTCACGAAATTATGAGTTAGACTCGTATTATTGTTCGTTGATAATTTGCGTCCAAGTTCTGGGAATCACACCAATCATTTTATGTAGATTCTACCTCCATGATCGAAGTTCATATAAACAACAACAAAATAATTGCCATAAGAAATGAAAGTTCAAAAAACATTTCATAAAAACAAAACCCTTCAAATATTAAAATTATCATTTGAATGTTCATCTGTTTCTAAAATTTCCATTTTTATTTGATACGCTCCTGTCTAAAAATCAGTTTTCCCTTCCAACTATATTTATTTGTTGAAAATAGAATGAAAGTCAAAACGAATTTATGACATGTCTTAAATAAACTTTCATTCGACGACAATAAATACCTTCTAATTTAAATTGGATAAACCTATTTTTGATTGAAAATCCTTATATAGAATGATAGTCTAATTAAAATATTTCATGAACCCATTCAGACTTTCATTCCATCTCTAGTATGCAGTCCTTATACGAAGGGACACCCCATTCTTGGAAGGAAAATTTTCAGGTAAGACTGTAATTTTTAAAAGTGGAAGAACATTTTTAAAAATGGAATGAAAATTTGAAACTTAGAATGAAATTTTACTACAGAATGATTTTTTAATTATGGGATTTCTCGGTTGAAGTTTGCTGCAAAAGATTCTCATATTTCCATGAACAATTGGTCTCATCCCACAAATGGACGAAAGTGGTCACGCCTCGGGACGCCCAACTGTGACCAAAAACTCATATGTCAGTGACAGGGAAGGGTAGTCTATCAGCTGCTAAAATACAAGGGTTGTTGAAGATAGGTTTTGACATCAACCGATCATATGGAAACACTAAAGTCATTTTTGAGGGAATAATCGGTCGTCGGGCAGCTAATTTGTGTCACCAGATTGCAAAGATCACTATTTTCCTACAATACTGATCCATAAGTAATGACAAATAAATTACTTCTAGATTAGCAGCAAATCCAAAATTTGCCGATAGTAGGCGTTTTGCTAACGCCTTCCATGTGGAAGATTCATCTGCGAATAAGAGTTTAGGCAGCCACTTAGTGAGTAGTGCTAAGATTTGAAGATGGCGATCAAGAACACCCACCCCACCTTTCTTTTTCTATGATTTTTTACCAAACCATTTTAGAAATGAAAGACGACTCTCTCATTTTTCCCTTCCATATGTAATTAACTGTTGTGCGTTTTATATGCTTGTACAAAGACAGTTGTTGTGGAGTTAATGAATGTTCATATCAATTTTTGGAAAAAAAAAACATTATTAATAATTAAGACTCGGTCATACAAGGTTAACCCTTCGCTTTAACCCATAAAGCTTGGACGAAATAGATCCTCTTAACAATTTGCATCGTATGTTGGCCAATATGTCTACCAAAATTGATATAATAGCCAAGTAGTCTCTGCATTTCAGTAGAATCTGCAATGTTAATCCCCAATAAAGAGGAGGGGGTCAGTGTGATGGAACCACAAATAACAGTTTTTGTCAATTAATCTTCGCTTGAAATACTTGTGCAAGACACAAAACGGTTTATTCGAGAGCATTAAAAACACAATCGTCTATAAGAATGAAAAGAGAAGTATCATCAGCAAAAGACTGTCCTTTCGTTTTTTAAGCGGGAGGATATCGCAATCCAATAATGCAAGAGTCAGTACAAATCATGATATGCAAAGACTCTATATACAATATAGAGAGGTAGCGCGCAAGGGGACACCCTTGGAAAGTGTTACTTATTCTGAAAGTTTTCATTTATAAGCAGTCTGGTAGTATTAACCATAAAGAGTGTTTGCACACAAGCAACAAACTTAGACCCGAAGTTAAGGCGTTCAAGTAATAAAAAAAGAAAGACCAAAATAAGTCGGTCATAAACGTTTTGGAAGTCAAGGAGGAACACTCCAACCGCCAGTTCAACACAATTGATGTATTTTATTCTTTGAGGTACAACCATAACTGTATCCAAAATCTGGCTCATTGGAGCAATGTAATCTAGCCGCACCTTTGTATCCCAGGACTAGTCTTCGCCAGGAACATGAATCTCCCTAACGAGACCATCAGCAGTTAACTCGAGGTCGTGAGGTGACGACGTGACGTGGGTCACGGACCAGGGCAACACATTCAGATCGATATGCGAAAGTATCAGGCGAGGGGAAGAGAATTGATCAATCAACACAAACCCACTCCCTCCTATGTGGTCGACCCTTGTGGGGTTAAATAGATGAATCTGCTCGGTTCGTCGCAAAGTGCTCCATTCGTCCGCATCGCAATACACGCTATCGTCATCTGCGATCGGGAAGGACGGTAGCACACTGCGATGGACCGATACGAAGGTTGAGCACGGGCAACGGCCCGCACTCGCGTCCGTGGAGACGAACGCTGGCTCCATGCAAAGATCAATAGAACCCGTCTTACTCTCTCTGTTTCTCTCTCTACGTTAACCTGACTGCTGGTTCAAGGATCCGGGGTCGTGATCGTTGTTTAGTTAATAGGACGAAGGTGACCTCGATTGACTTGTGGAGAATCTGGAGATATCAGCCGCGTCGTGGAGACACGGGCGACTGATCTCCCCGATTATCGAGTGTACATCGTGGGGCGACACCAGCATTCCCCAGAAGTGCGCATGTAAGTGCCCACACATCTACTCATCCAGCTATCTTGGACAGTGAGACATTCACTACCCATAGACTCTCGTGCCACAGCATGCATACAGCAAAATACCCATACTTCGGGACCTTGCACACATCACACTTTAACAAAGCAGCAATGGAGATAAAAGCAAGTTCCTCACTATACAACTCACACGGTTGGTCGTCCTTGGTCCAGCCCCCAATCCATCAGAACCACCGACAACCATAGCCACAAGGCCCTGTTGCTGCCAGCGTCCGATCTCCACCACCGCTCCGTCACTCCGACTGCCTTATCCTCAAGTCTACCGTTAAGCTCATCCTGTGTCGTCACTCCGCCCGTCACTTGGGCACGTCAAGCCTGTTCGACGCCGCGGACCTCGCGCCTAGCTCGTGCAGCATTGCAGCCGAGATCAAAGAGGAGTAGAGGAAGGGGCTGCGAGAATTTATAGCGAGGAAGGTGGCAGGGTGCTTGCGCGAGTTGCGGGTAGCAAGGGGTGCAGATGAGCAGGACCGAAGAAGGGCCAAGGTTTAAGGAAGATCGAATGCGGCGAGTCGAACGCTCTGTGTGATTGGGGTGGTCGTCAAGTGGTGCACGCTTCCCGCCTTTACCTCATTGATCCGACCATCCCAACTACACGGCCAATCGCTCGCAGGAAGACGAAGAGGCATGCAAGAAAGGAGCGGGCAGGAAGGGAAGATGGTGCGGACATGCAAAGCGAGGGAATGGGTTAACACCAAGTACAAAAAAATTGGAAATCCGCCGAGCACGCATCATCATGCAAACATTAAAATTACTGCCGATACTAGTTCCTAACCGTTTTTCGGATTTCTCGGCGTGGTCGCTAACCGTCCGCACAAAGAAATCATAAGTTTTTTATCCGCCTCCCCCCTTGTTTCAAGAAGAAGGAAAAAGAAAATGAAAGAAAAATAGGCCCCGCCTTTCCCGATCACCCAGAACCCGTACTTCATGGGATTTTCCTTTAAGGGTACGGGAAGCCACCGAGCACGGATCCCGGCTTATCACAAACATGCATCCCCTTAAGCCAGTACTTCCTAGAGTCATGCCCGCCACGATTTCAGGAAATGTACGGGCTACTACAGGAGCGCTTAAATTCATCCGACTAGAAATGTTTCTACTCTTTTTTTTTCCACGGCCTGTAGTTGGGCCAAGTACTGGTGGTTTAATTGTGAGAGGTACCTATGCTCGCAGAAGTCCTCTGTACAGGCTTAGGAGTAATTGTAGGTAGATAGTGAAAGGTGAAATTGAGAGACGAAAAATTAAAAAACAAAAGAAAAAGAAAAACGGGACAGGCTTTTTCTGCTGTTATGAACCGCAGCCTTTACACCCCTGCCAGGTTATGTTTTTTCTCCCTTTTCGAACTTAGCCCATGTCAAAGTTGCGGTGCAGTCACGGTGTTTTCCCTGCCCATTTCGAGCAAAAAGTGTGACTCACAGGCAGTTTTCCCTTTTCTTTTTCTCTTCTTTTTTTTCTTTTATTTCTTTGAAGGGATAACTTGCAAAATACCCCCACAAGTGGAGATATATGCCGAAATGCCACTGAAAGTTGTGCGCAGAGAAGAATCCACATTTGCGCTGAATTCTGTGTTATGCCGCTGCCACGCCTGTGTGCAAATTTGTGATGCGGACCTGTCTATTGGGCCTGGGCACTTTGTAACAAAGACTTGGGAAAGTTGGCAAGTACAGGGCATTTTGCAAGCTTAGATGGTATCTAGTAGGGGTATATTGCAAAGATGGGGGGTTCAACCTATGCCAGGGGTATTCAAAAATATTTTTTTGTCAGAGGGGCATTCAGCTCCTTCACATCCTTCAGGGGCATTTTGGCATTTTAGTTCAAACTTATGAGAGTATTTTGCAAATGATGGCTTTTTTCAAAGGTTTTGATATCATTGGGCCCCAGGCAATTCAGAATGGTCTTGTTCTCTTCATCTGAAGGTATCTGGATTCGAGCTTAAACCACCAGTACTTGGGCGACGCCTTAGCGTTAACGCTCCGCGATTTCCGCGGCCGGCGGGCCGTCGATAAATCGAATCGACAGCCCGCGCTGCTTCGAGATTTGGGCGGCCGGCGCGGCGTGCAGTGCCCAAGTACTGGTGGTTTAAGTTTTTTTGCTTCCTGTAGAGTCACAAAAACGAGTTATAATTGCACTATGGGGCAAAATACATTTTGCAACTGCACTTTGGGCACCCTACCTGGCCAGAAAGCTGGGTTGYATACAYTGCCCGAACGGCAATTTGAAACTGTATCTTGGCCCATAGTGCAATCATAACCCATTTTTGTGACCACAAGAATGAGTTATAATTGCACATGGGGGCCCGCGAAGGTACAGATTGCAGTTGCACTTTGGACACCCAGGCACTACCTGGCCAGAAAGCTGGGTTGTATACATTGCCCGGAGTGCAATTCAAAACTGTATCTTGACCCATAGTGCAATTATAACTCATTTGCGTGCAAAACTGTATCTTGACCCACAGTGCAACTATAACTCCTTTGCGTGACTCTCGCGTAGCTTCCCCTGTATGGGCGTTTCGGCTTGGATCAAGTGCAGTATCTGTTCTATCCATAGGGCCACAACGATATTAATAAGGGATAATTGGTAGAAAGAACGCACGCCAAAACCTTTCCGGTTTTGGGCGCCCGAAACTTGGCCGTTTGGTGCTACGGGCCCAAACCGTCTTCAGTCTGGGTGAAAGGCGCTTTGGCGCACTTTCCACATCTCCCTGGGCCTGTCTTTACCGTTTCAAGAATTTGGTGCTGTTTTTGTGCCGGATTCATGAACCGGTAGGGCCCTTCTTTTTCAAAATCCGGAACCTGGGCCTCATTCGATATTTCAGCAGTACAACCGTGGGCCTTTTTTACATAAAAATGAATCTGGCACTGTGAATCTGGCACTGTTATGCACCAGATTCATGATCCGGTAGGGCCCTTGGAGCGATGGTTCCCCACATGGAGGTCATTGGGCCGGTAGTACCGACGGCCGAGTTTCGGGCGCCCAAAACTGAAACGGTTTTGGTGGGGGTCACATGGGCTCTGCAGAGACAGGTTCATATCGAAAGCGTCATCAGACGTCATCTAACTTAAAAGGAGAAAGCCTACGCCACGCTGCTTGTGGGATATTTGAGTTTTCTTGTATCCTGTACCTGGCGCTGTTTGTGGGATAGGTAGTACTTGATTTTACTACCAGCACGATTCAATTGGGTTCTATCCACATACAGATACATTTTATTTGGTTGAGTGTAGTCCTTTTAGGAGAGTCTTAATCGTTGGATTCATAATCCAAATGCTGTTGCATGTATAGAACCGTAGATGCCGGCTAGTTCACAGTCTCCTCTAGTTCCTAGCTTTGGCACGCACATGTGTTTCATGTGTAGTCTTCATGTCTAGACCTCACGATCACCTCTGCTACATGTTTAGTTTTGATGCGTCCACCTGTTCTCCTGAATTTAGGTATGTTTCCCAGTGGTTGGCACTTGGTGGAATTATATTTGACACTCCTACCCTCACCATCAAGCCTGACTCCGCACAGTGTATCTGGCAGCAAACAAGGACGGATGCATAATTTCCTATTGTAGTACTTTGTTGAGGCTTTCGCACGGCGCTGTCTGAGAATGGGTAGCTGATTTCGGCCGAGAGAGCTTTAGCAATGCGCAAGGAGAGATCCTGGGTTCTGTAAACTCACTCTGTCACAGCAGTGTGCTAGGTAGATTCTGGGCTTGTCAGTGTTGTCACATGATATGTCCTGAGATCTTTGGACAGCGATCAGGCGCACTGCTTATCATTTCAATCTTGGTATAATTACATGTTTCGTGTTTATATTTCCTTAGACTGTGGTTGGATTCCCATAGCTTGTAGAAGCTCACGTTGCCTGTTGGAATATAATAGTCCCCTTGTGGAAGCTCCATGCTGGTCTTTACAGGTTTATCCATCCATGGTGACAGATTGTCATTTGTCTGGCCATCTTTTGTAATTCAGATGGCTCTCAAACCAAGACTGGGACCCCAGGGTAATCAATGCCGGCAGGAACTCCTCAGGAACTCCTGACTACTATGTTCCAGATAATTTCAAATTTTCAGTCAGTGTAAGGGACGCTGGACCCATTTTCCAACAGGTGCTGCTCCCCACCAATAGACGGAGCCTATGAAAAAAAAAAAAAAAAAAAAAAAAGACTGGGATGGTACTATATGGTAGTAAGTAGCTCACGCTGTTGTTGTCGTTTGAAGTTTGATGCTCGTCCCCACATCCTTGGGCACTGTGAGATCAAGTGCAAATCCGACCCTTAATCTGTAGCTATGTACTCGGGCCTGCAGCTCAACGGCTTCAGCATGTGTTTTAGCACACGCCTCAATAGGTTGTGAGGAAGGGAAGAATTAGTAGGAAGTAGTCTGCTGTGAGCTGGATTTCAGGCTTCCTTTGTGTACGGGGAACCTGGTCTCGACGTATTTCAGGCCAGATTAGTGCAGGTTGTTAAGAGTGTGAATGCTTGGTAGTCTAGTAGACGCCTTTGTTGATCCTAGGGTGCAGAGCAGCACTTGTCGCTGTTGCCAAAGTTGGGAAGGGAGGAACTATTTGTTGGGGAAACTCTTGGAACTACTAGCAGCGGTGCCACCTGGAGCAGTGAGAGAGCAACGAGGGGCGGTGGGAACGCTACTGGTCAGGTGGTAAGTGAGAACTGGTGAAGAGCAAACTTGAGTTGTTCCCATTGTGATCAATATGCTGTGAAGATCCAAGGGAGCGTGGTGGGAAACCCGTCATGGCAGCTCGGGCTCTTTACAGTGTTTTTGGGAAGCCATAAGGGGAGAGTAGCCCTGATGAAGAAGAGGGGCTTTTTGTTGGTGAGATGATCAAGCTGGTGCATGACTTTGTCTCGGTTCCTAGGTCTCAAACAGTAGATTTGGTCGTGTGGATCAGATATCAATCTTGGTGTTTTGCTTTTCTGTGTGCTGAGAGCACTTTCGAAAAACACATTCTTTGGAATCTACTCACGATAACCCGATAAGGTAGTGTCACTACGGAGGCAGTGTGAGTGCTACGGTCAGTGGTGGGAAGGCTTCTCACTTCAAGTCACTTGTAGTTAGCATAAATAGGGCAAGAAGCAAACTTGAACTGTATCCATGGTGATCTTGGTCTGTTGAATGATATTGTCACTGAAGATCCAAGGGTGCCTGGTGGGAAACCCGTCTAGGCGGTTCAGGCTTCCTTGAGTTTACAGATCAGTACTTGGTCTCTTTTCCATAAGATCTTGAAGCTCTTTTCCATAAGATCTTGAAGCAAAGCTGGGTAAGGCTCCCAGACAGATCAGCAGGAGACCCGGAATATGAATTCTTCAGTAGATTTTGGCTGTTTTGCTCCCTTTATTTAGGTTTCCTAAAGTTTTCGTTCAGTTGCTCACCAGTACCTTTGACGGTTCGAAAATACTCGGCCTCCGACCTTTCAGGAGGCCGAAACGAAACGACGGCCGCCGATCAGATTTATCAACGGCAGGCCTCCTAAAAGTTCGGGTACTGGCCAGTACCACGTCGAAAATGGGCAGTTGCTCACCAGTACCTTTGACGGTTCGAAAATACTCGGCCTCCGACCTTTCAGGAGGCCGAAACGAAACGACGGCCGCCGATCAGATTTATCAACGGCAGCCGTTGTCGGGCCCGGCCTCCTAAAAGTTCGGGTACTGGCCAGTACCACGTCGAAAATAGGCTCGGAGGTACTGGTGGTTTAAAAAAAAAAAAAAAAAAAAAAAAAAAAAACAGGTGACCCTAACATTATAATAATTACCATTAGCATTCTGACACCTGGGGCGCGTTAGCTCGGATGAATTCACAAACGACCACTTCAAGTGGCGTCGGAGTTGCGCATGTAAGCAGACATAGGGCCTTGCTGCACTACTCTTGAAAGGTGCAAAACGAGAGTGACTCTTCCGCTAGAACATGGAAAGATACAGCAACATGATTTTTGTCTTTTGTGCATTTCAAGAGTAGTGCAGCGAGGCCCATACACTAGGGGGCTCGCAGGACGGGCCAAAAAATGAAATGAAACTATTGCAGAGCTTGCGAGGCCTCGCGTTGGCTTGTGTCCCTGTTTCGTTTCGTTTTTTGGCCAGCCGCCGCATAGCACACGAAAGCTCCCTGACATGACGAGAATCGTGTGGGGTTCGTGCGCACTATGCAGCGGCGGTGGCTGGACTGCTCAATGGGCCTCGCTCCACTACTCTCGAAATGTGCAAAACGAGAGTGAACCTTACAGTAGAACATGGAAAGATACACCGCCATGATTTTTGTCTTTTGTGGATCTCCAGTGTGGAGCGAGGCCCCATGCCATGGGCCCAAGCAACCGTGAGGAATCGCGTGGTTGGATACACGTCATGGGCCCAAGCAACCGTGAGGAAATGCGTGGTTTGATACACGCTCGCAAGGGCTGACACGCGCTACGTTCCAAAATTTTGGAAGTTTCCCCTTTGGACCGACGTGGGGGATTCGCGAGATTTAACACCTCCTCCACCATTCCAGTGGAGGACCTACGACTTCACGTGTTTTGCAGGCAGGCAACGAATGCACACGGCCTCACAAACCCTGCTTCTGACAGAATTCGTGAGTTTTCACTGACAGAAGTCGTGCCAGCACTGTGTGGCGACGCAGAAACGAAAAGTAGTTTTTTTCCTCTTTTCGTTTGCCGTCCGGCGAGGCCCTAGGTAACTTCCTTTTTTCAACATTTCTAAACGCAGCCAGCACCGCCTATTTCCCCCATCGGCAATGCCTGCACACCCGTCGTCACCGTGATGAGGGACTGGTACAGCCTTGGGGCCTCGCCACACCACTCTCTAATCTCGAAAATATTCGAGAGCTGTCAGGATTTTTCGAGAGGCCGGTTTTTGAGAGAAAATGGCCCTTTGCCACATAGCACACTAGACCGGCCTCTCGAAATGGATGAACGCGAGCGCGGATGGGCGGCATCACGAAAAACAGCCTGACAACTCTCGAAATGGACGTCGAACTCCAGCGCAGAGGGGCGGTATCACGAAAACTCCAAAGCCGCAGGCTGGGTGAAAACATCGTTTCGAGAGGGCACTCGAAAACGCCTTTCCGACAGCTCTCGAACAGCTTCGAGTTATTTTTTAGAGCTATGCTGTGTGGCGCGTGAATTTTCGAGATTCGAGAGTGGTGTGGCCAGGCCCTTGCTCTCGCACAGGTTGGTTGGTGTTCCAACCTACTATAAATAGACTAGTGAGAGGATGAGATAGATGCGTACTACCAAGAAAAAAGACAAAGAATATGAGATAGATAAGCGAAGAATATAGCTTACTTAAAAAAAAATAAAAATAAAAACGCAGTCACGTGCGGATCAAGATAAAACGCGCATTGGAAAGTGTGCGATTTTCAACACCAAAAAAAACGCATCTCAAGGAAAACGGGGAAAGAAAACGAAACAGGGCATCTCCAGCCCTTGTACGACAGACGACTGAGATGCATCCAGGGCACGTCCCTCGCGGGAAAAAAAAAAAAAAAAAAAAGAAAAACACCCAGCGCGTCAGCGAGATATATAACACAGACTCCCGAGATATATAACACAAACACAACGGGTGTTCGTCTGCATCCGTGTGCCGCATTATGGATGTTCCTATGCCCGTATGTCTCTAGTTCACTAACCCCCACTAGTTTTCTCCTTCACGACACACGTCAGGATTGCTTGTAACTCTTTTTTTTTTTTTTTTTCTTGTGCTCCTATCACCTCCCCACAGTAAGCTGAAGCTGGGTCTTCACAAAAAAAAAGGAAAAAAGGACTGCTTGTACATCAAGTTATAAACAAGTGTCTCACGGCTATGGCCGCCAACAAGCACTCCTCCCTCTCCGCCGGATTCGACACGCGCACACACACACACACACAGGCGTCTCTCTCTCTCTCTCTCTCTCTCTCTCTCTCTCTCTCTCTCTCTCTCTCTCTCTCTCTCTCTCTCTCTCTCACATAATCCATCCATACAAACGCATTTGAAGGACCATCACCAGTCACTCACTACCTTACACTCTATCTGTCCTTCCAAGGCGGTGTCGCACTTGCGGACAGCTACACACGAGAGAGGCAGAAGGAGAGGGCGGGAGGAAGAGCGGCGGCGATTCATAACCCCGGAAACACGCGACAACAGTATGACGAAGGGCGAGTAACGTAACTTCTACTCCAATCGCAGGCATCGGAACTGATCGGCCTCCCATCAAGCCGAAGGGCAACTACTACAAGGCACCTCCGCAGCCCCAGAGTCGACATTCACGCCAGTCGAGGGGACCTTCTCGCAGAATTGATGCCCGCACAAACACTCGACAACGGTACGAGGAAGTGTGAGCAAGGTTACCTCAGAGTCTACTTCAAGCGCTGATATGATCGGAACTGATCAGTCTTCTGATCAAGCTGACGGGCAGTCTTTGCAATTCACCTGCAGGTCTCCAGCGTCGCCATTCATGCCAGTCGAGGGGACCTTCCCACAGAATTCCACTAACCCATTGATGTACACGTGTTCGATTCTCGTTGTCCCTCCCGCAACCTTGATGGTGTTCCTTTCAAACTGACAGTGGCAGAATTGCCCATAGGAGCCCCCAACAGTCACTGCCCCTCCACGTCCTCCCACTTCCGTCACGGTATTGCCGATAAACCGACAGCGCGAAAATCTTATGCCTCCGGCCGATCCTACTGCCACAGCCGCTGCCTGTGTCTTCGCAGTGTTGTTCTCGAACACACATCTCCGACATATCAGCCCTGTCCTAATTAATCCAACAGCTGTACCGCCTGTATTAGCCTGAAAGAGAACGTCGTTCGCCTCCATCGTGCTGTATGCCACTTCGATTACGCCGCCTTCGTTTCTGACGAAGCTCGAGCCCTCGACCTTCAGTCCGTCGCCACCGGTCACATCGATAACACCTCCGCTGTTCTTCGTGAAGAGACAGTTGCGGATGGTTATTGCGCCGCTGACGCTGCGGACGAATGTGTTGTCCTTCCCGCTCTTGGAGGCAAAGCCGGTAACCTCAAGGTTACTCAGGGTTAGATTTACGCTCATTGCGAGGAAGCCGGGAAATCGCTCACTACCGTCGATCTTGCATCTGCGAGATCGTCCCCTCACCGTCCTGCAGTTGCCCGTGACAGTTAGACTAGGGCACGTCACTGCAGGCAAATCAGCAGTCAAGCGCAGGTCAGATGTCAGTCGTAAGACCGTCGTGCCGCGCTTAGTCACAGCAGCTCGCAGACGAGCTTCTGGTGTGGTCGGTGCCGCCGCCGCCATAGCCAGGGCCATGGGGTACGAGGAACGAAAGCAAGCCTATGAGCAGAAGAACCGACGGAAGCCGCTGTTGCCTCATGATGGAAAGCTGGAACGAGCAACGCGTTCAAGATGGCCCGGCGGGAGGGAGCAAACAAGGCCTGCTAACTCAGACCACGCTCGAAGAGACAGACTGCCAGGGGGCAGAACGAAAACTGCTAATTCAGACCGCGGTCGACAATAAGTAGGTAGGAAGGAGAAGATCACGACGGGGCAAGGAGAATGTAGGAGAGGAGACGAGTGGTGGCGATGAAGACGCTGAAAACAGGACAGCTTCGAGGCGATCAGGAAGACATCACAAGAGGGGGGGGCAAGAACAAGCGATATACACCAGACACCACGATACGTTAGCAGTAGACAGCCAGTTTTTTTGTTCCCCGTTTTCTCGTTTCTTAGGACCTCGCTCTACTACTCTCTTCATGGGCAAAACGAGAGTGCATAAGGGTCTCGCTCCACCACTGTCCGCTATACAGAATTTCGGAGAGTTTGTGTATAGCTGTCAGAGTACCAAAAAACGGAGATTTCGTGTATAGTCTGCACCGTCGCTCCACTTAGGGCCTCGCCACACAAGTGAGGAAAGATCACGAAATTTGACATATGTCGGGAGATTTTCGACATTCCCTCTTTCGACAGAAAGCCCCTCTTCGCCACACAGCATGCAGAAGTGAAGAACTCACAAGTCCTGTGCACAAAAGAGACAAACTGGGGTGAAGATAGGACAAGCGTTGGTGCCTTCTCTTTTTCAACATTCGGGGAAGAATTCGACATCCCATCCGAGGACTGTTGAAAATGTGCAAGTTGCAGGCTGGGAAACGAGCCCGTCTCGCTCATGATTTTCTAAATTCCCATCGCAGTTAATTCTTAGCCAAAGCTGGGCAGTGGTTCTGGCGCCTTACATGTCTTGTAAAAAGCCATATGGGATGCTGGACCCGGTTTTCCAGCACCCGAAAAAAAAAAAAAAGGAGACAAATGCGCCTGTGACCGCTGCACAGTTTCGAATTCGCAGGAATAACAGTCCACTGCAAGCTTGGGCCAAGACCAGTTCGAAACTGCAAGAAAAACAGTAAACTGACAGTGTGCGTTCGACGGGCTACCCGATCTATAATTGGCAAAAACGGGAGGGGGTTGTGTTTTTTTTTCTTTTTTTCGTTTTCTTTTTTTCCATTATTTTTTTCGCACCTGCCATGACCGAGCTGGCTAGGCCAAGTCTCTCCAAGGAAGCTACCGTCTTCCCCCGAACACAACGCACCCTCATCTTGCCTGTACCGGACCGGAAATATAGCTTGTATATGTTCAATTTCAGGGTGCGTTATGTTYGGGGGAAGACGGTATTGTCCCAGGCGGCATTTTCAGCTGGTGTGGGAGTGGTCCGATTTCAGTTGTAGCGACTGACATGTTTTTTTTTCGCTTTTTTCTTGTTGTTGAAGTTCGTTTTTTTTTTTGTGACGCTCATTTGTATCATGCCAGTCACCTAAGGGGCTCGTTCGACACTCCTTGGGGCGTCCTCGGGGTCCAAGGAAGTTTCCTTGGGGGGTTTCAAGGAAATTCCCGCCATTGTGACCAACCACTTTCTGTAACGCGCGAGTTTCTGCGCGGTTGCAACGAGGAGTCCTAAGCTGGGAAGATTGGACCAATTACGGGAAACCGGGATCGGTGGAAAATTGCATCAGTACCCTTGCTTCTTCGTCTTTTTCRTCGCTTCTTCGGGGCTGGGTGTGTCTTGGGACGGCCRGCTGGGCGAGTGGTCGGATGGATGTCTGGCGCGCCACCACGCGCGCGATTAATAAATGTTGATGTCGTTTCTCTCGTTTCGGGTTCGATCTTTTGGGTGCGGACATCGCGCGGGAAATTGTTTCGTTCTTTTTGAATTTCCTTTTTGAATCTTTTTCAAATTTTGTCAAGCCCCGATGGCTCTCGGGATTTTGGACTTTCTTTCTGGAATGTATGCTTTTTTAGATAGGAATTTAGGAATTCAGTAATTAGGACTTTTTCTGCCGCACTGCGCCTTTTGTCTACGCGCTTTTTCATGCGGCTGCAACGGTACTCTGATTAGTGGGCGCCCTTAATCATGTGTGTGACTGCAATTTTGGGCGGGTGCCATTGTAGCTGTATCTTTCCTCTTGCACTTCGTCTCTCCCGCTCTCCCTCTCTTTCTTTTGCTGAAATTTCTATAAGCCGCGACTTGCATGCTCGGATCGATGCGTGGAGAAGGGTTACGTCCCCCACCCCGCGGCCGATCATGCAGAACGCCGGCCCTCCCTCTCTAATCCCCGCTCTAAGTTCTGGTAATTCCGTGTCCTTCGCGCATGCATGCACGCTATAAATTCCGGCTGCGCGACTAGTTAGCTCTCTTAACCTGTTGTTGGAAGCTCGGGGTTGCGCAATCAGGAAGGGTCGGCACACGAGCGAAGTAAGAGGTGAGTAGAGTAGGAGTTGGGCGACCCGACGGGCTGGTGCCGAACGCGGGGGATTGACGTGGGCCACGACGGACTGTGGGCACGGGCGAATCCGACGGGTGCGGGAGGACTAAGCGGGGTGACAACTTCGTGGGTGGGTGCGTGACGACGGACTGTCCGCATCAGAGAGAGAGAGAGAAGGAGAGAGAGTTGAGGTCGATGGACATGGATTTGCTGTTTCTTTGTATCTTCCCCCTCTTCGTCTATGTACATACATTTTGATTACGGCTCCGGGCGGTTTGCCCGTTCTTACTTTCGTTTCGGCTTTCTGAGATTTGGGCTTGGGTTTTTGCTCACATTTGTCTTTGCTATGTCCGTCCCAATTGCATTATACCTATGCTTACCGAATGTATGGTCGTATGAATGTTTAGATGTGTGGACGTTATGCCTGTCTATACCTCTTTTTGTTGAGGATCCCTGTCCTTGCTTCTTGGTCGTCCTTGCCCACACTTGATGCAGTTGCAGATGAGATATGAATATGGCCCCGATGGCGATTTTGTCCTCGTTTTTGCTTATCTCACGATGAGGGGTGTGATATGGTTGCATCTTGCATAATCCGAAGCAATTAAACCGCAAACGCCATGCGAGAACCCGTGTAAACGCAATCCGAGTCGCGCCCTTACACGCATTCCTGTGCAACGACTCGCTCCCCCCTACCCCCCCCCGAAAGGAGTCACAACGGAGCCATTATCCCGTACGAGCACGCCGAGGCGCCACTAAGTCGGCCTGTCCTACACATGCTTGTACGCGGCGAAAATAACCCGACCCGCGCTATCCCGCCAACGATGATACCATGACGCGATCTTGGAGCTCGGACTCGTCCTACGACCCGGACTATTTCACCCCTATAATAAACGAGCTCATAAGGACATGATATCCCTGTCACACGGAGAATCGGTTATGTCCACGGGAATTCCACTGTKCCACCACTAGCGACCCTCGGTGTTCCGATTTCCCTTCCCCCGACCACACATACTACTTCACCCACTCGGGATTCGTTGAGATCACCACCAGTTTCCCTCCTTTCCGCCTCCTTCTCCCATATCATCAACTCAGTGTCGTCCCGTGGCCCGCCATAGCCCGCTACTGGCCCAATACGTTTTGCGTGAACTGCCGACGTAGCGGTGGACAGAGAACTCCGGAACTCTGAAGGCCCAACCCTGGCGCGCGGCGACCTGCGCCACTTGGCGTCCCCCGACGGTCGAACTTTTCAGGACCACCCCAACCACGGAGGGATTTCTCCGTAACCCATCACCCACAATGCCCCGGCCCCACCAGACCGTGAGTCCCTGGCACACGCACCCCTGACTCGCCTAATTGCATTCATACCCTTAAGACTCCCCCACTTTCCCCAAAAATCCTTGGGCAACCCCTTTTCGCACTTCCAGGCCCACATCCCACTCCGAACAGGAAGTCGCGTTGGGCGTGAGGTTGGTATCGGAGCCCAACACGTGGCTAGGGTCTTAGGATTGATAGCACGTTAATTAGGCGACCTGGCTAACCGTGCGCGGCCTCGCCCTCGGAACGCGTATAGACGCGACCCTATCGTCACCAGAAGCAGAGCAGCTAACCGACGAACAACCAATATGGCTGCCAACGTGCGARTTCCRGCTCCGCAAYAAAATGTTTATCTACCTAATCAACCTGCCCCACGTGCACGAGCTCCCATGTCGCCACCAGATCTCTATCTATTCGATCCGGCGCACCATCTCGCAGGAGCATGGCTGGCCACGCTTAGAGCACAGCAGTAGGATGATCACGAAGCACAGATCAACATTCCGGCTCGAATGGGAGGAGACACTCATCATTGGTATAGTACCTATGTACGGGTGGATCTCCCGACCTTCGAACGGGATTTCATGAACCGATTTGATTATGTTCACCCTAAGCAGGCATTGTACATGATCAAGGACCGAGTGCAAAAACCGCTCGAATCCGTTGCGGAATATCGAAACCGGTTCTACAGGATGTTCGTAAAAACTGAGCGAGGTGAGCAAGTAGGGAGAGATCTGTTCATTGACGGACTCCGCAGTCGAACAATAAGGACTAAGTTGCAAAGCAGTTTTCCCCCATCACTCATACGCTACAACAAATTATGGCTGCCGCGGAAGAAATGGAACAGAAGTTCGCAGCGAACTTCCAGGAAGGAGAAGACTATCCTAGAGACGGAGATTTGACCGAGCTCGTACGAGCAAGAGCAGAACTAGCTGCTTTGCAGAACAAATTTGAAAACATGGGATTTGTATCAGGACCTGTCACTTATATGGAACAGATAGGCCCCAAACGAGTAATCCTAGGCGAGACTCCGAGCATCTCTGCTCCTATGATGCCCCCGCCCGTCAGGGCATTATCCCCGCCGCCGGTTGAGGCTCCTGTACGATCAAACGAATCGGCGGCCATTTTCGAACTAACCAAAACTTTGATAAATTTGATCCAAGAAAGCAAAAAGGAATAGCGAGAGCACAATGCTCGGCTGGAAGACATGATGAGGAACATGCCACCTATTGCAGTGCGTGCCCCTCCGATGAAACAAGGATTAGCCCCCGCCCCTGCTCTCGGAGGAGCGGTGAACAATCTGAATGTTTGCTACGCCAGTCATCAGCCCGGACATCTAGCCCGTGACTGCCCCCACCGACCCCCACAACAGTGGATCAGAGTCGCACCTATGGCAGCAGCCCCCATCCCCAATGGACCTGGACGAGTCGGAGCCTTGATGGGAGAAGTAGAAGGTGGGGAAAGTGCCTTGGCCACCACGGAAGAGGCCGCCAAGCTAATTCCGCTAGATCAGTATGTGTCGCTGGGATATCCTGGACTAGGAATGATCGGAACAATCAGACCAGCACCAGAACCGAAAGAAGTGGCGGAGTGGCGACCGTCCTTAGGAGAAATGGAGTCGGGAGGACCCACCTTCATCACAGGAGAAATCGATGTATTAAACATTATCCGAGCTTTGGACCATCGGATTCCACTACCGATCGGTCATCTACTCTCGATCTCCGAGACAATGAGCAAATGCTACAGCATTGCAAAGCAAACCAGAAGCGATTTGCCCTCGCCCGAACACCAAGCGCCAAAGCCAAGGGCCCCGCGCCGGAAGAAAACCCAACAAGCACTCCGGACCCAATACGGGTGGGATTAATTCGGAAAGACGATCATTTCTTACGAATTAAACCGATCCCGTGGAAGTCTGCAGAGTGTGATATAGAAATTTGGGGAATTCCTTACAACGCCATTATAGACTCGGGTGCAGCTGTGTTGGCCATTTCAATGAGAGTGGTCGAAAGGGCAGGCAGGAGAAACGATTTGATTATGCTCACCGAGAAAGATCAGTTCGTTTCGGCAGATAAGGAAAAAATTAAAACTGTGGGGAGAATGACCAATGTCGCCTTCCGATTAGGGAAAGTACACGCGCTGGTGGATGCCGTAGTACTAGATGTTAATACATATGACGTTCTTTTCGGACTTCCCGCTCTTGTGGCATTACGAGCAAACCTAGATTTCGAATGACGATAGATCATCCTCCGAAATACAGGAGGAAAACCTTACGCTGTGCCCATGCGATTGACCCTTCGCACTACTAATAACACGGTTCCGCGAGTTTCGCCGATGATGACAGGAACCCTCCGCATGATCTCCTGGGACGAACCCGCAGAAAGGGAGTCATCAACTGACGAGGACGACCCAAAGGTCTTGAAATTGATACGACAACGTTTTTACTACCCGCCGCCCAAAACGATAGCGAGAACGATGCAACTGACCAGTCGAAAAATTCAAAGGACCAAGGCGGTGATCTTAGGAGAGCCCCTTGTACAGATTTCGAGGATGGTCGGCTCTTTGGAACCCCCTCAAACCCTGTACGAAGGCATCACCCCTCTCCTCGCCAGGTACAGCGACAAAAAGCATTTTTGCGACATTACGGAACTACCTAAGTCTATACTAACGTCGGCTAAAGAAGTGAGATTGTTGCGCTTGGGGGCGGAAGCAAACTCTCTGGAACCCCCTGGGCGTTTTGAAGCAGAAACAGACGAACAGGGAGTGAAGATTGCAACTAAGGAAGTGCCATGGCAGGATGTTTGGAACGGGATTACCCCGGAAGGACACGTGGCCATTCGGGAAGAAGATGCCCAGATGATGGTCACGGTGTTCTCCTCGCGATCGGATCATTCATTCATCTCGGCGCCTCCACCCGACTTGACAAAACAGGCGAACACCAAACAGATTGACGTTCGGATCTGGAACCAACTTTTCGAACTACACGTTCCACAATATGTGCCGGAAGAAATCCAACAGGTAATTGCGGATATTCTAACGGAATACCAAGAAGCAATTAGTGTGTCAGACACTCACATTAGATTGTCGTTAGTAATCCAACATGAAATTCAGACAGGAAATCACTCCCCGATTCATTGCAAACACTATCGCTATTCCTTGATTGAACGCAAAAAGGCTCTCGAACGAATTCGGGAATTCGAAGCAAGTGGTTGGATTGAACCCGCTACCGGACCTTGGTCCTTTCCCGTAGTGTTAGTACCAAAGAAAAACGGGGTGATTCGCATTTGCATTGATTATCAAAAGCTGAATGAAATCATGATCAAAGATGTGTATCCCCTCCCCCGGATTGATGATTTATTGGATGCGATTGGGTGCGCTAATTATTTCAGCAAGTTTGATATTCGGCATGGCTTTCATCATATTCTGGTAAGAGAAGAAGATCGACCGAAAACCGCCTTTGTGTTGTTTGAGGGCACGTGGCAGTGGGCTCGGTGTCCGATGGGGATTTGCAATGCGCCTGCCACGTTCCAGCGAGCGATGAACATGACGTTCCAGAATTTCGTCAACAAGACACGGCTGACGCAAAGGATGATCAACTTTTATGTGATCGTGTGCATGGACGACATCCTAGTCTATTCGGAGGCCTATCACGGGCACGCGCAACACATCGAAGGGACATTGGGTGCATTAAGAGACGCTGGGTTCAAGATTGCGCTTGAGAAGAGTGGATTTTTCCTCTCGGAAATTTCGTTTCTGGGCTATGTCGTGACACATGGGGGATTGCGGCCGGATTCGGGAAAAGTTGCGGCGGTGAAGGAAGCCCCGGTTCCCACGTCACTGACGTAGGTTCGAGCCTTCTTGGGGCTGGCGTCGTACTATCGGCGCTTCATCAACGGCTTTGCCGTGATTGCACGACCACTAACGAATCTGTTGCGGAAGGACCAGCCCCTCAGGTGGGACGCGGAGTGCCAGCAGGCTTTTGCAACTCTCAAGGACGCTCTGGCAATGACCCCTATTTTGATTCGACCGGACCCCTTGAAACAGTTCATTCTCATCACGGACTGACAATCGGAAGCTATTTCCGCTATTTTAGCACAGAAGGGGAACGATGGTCTCGAACACGTCATCGAGTACGCGTCACGAACCGTACCGGATGAACGAAGAAACGACTCCGCACCTCAGGGTGAGTGCTATGCAGTAGTTTGGGGAATCCAACACTTCCATCCGTATCTCTACGGACAAAAGTTTCGCCTCGTAACGGATCACGAGCCTCTGCTGACGCTGAAGAAACTCACCAACTACACGGGCATGATTGGCCGTTGGGCGGTGCGATTACAAGAATACGACTTCGATATCGTCCATCGAAAGACAGAGCGACACGGCAACGCGGACGGGTTGACACGTCTGCACCGGTCTGCCAAGGTACCAAAGGGTGAGGAAATTACACCGTGGAAGGAGCCGGACTTGACCCACGAGCCGAAATACGGACGAGTGGCAGTTCTTCCACGTGGCAAGAAGTAAAATGGTRACGATGGGTGATGGAGGTAACCCCACTACCCCTCTCTCTCCCCCTTCCTCTTCGTCTCTCCTCTCCCTGCCCGACAAATTCTGCTATTTTTGCGAAGCTTTTTCCCGCGTATATTCGGTCCCCATGCGTCCTAACAAGGACGGGTATGCGGATAGGATAGATTGCCGACAGTGTGTTGCATGAGCCCATGGCTCGTGCATCCAATACAGAAACGATCATAGACCATGGTTGTGCCCCTTGTGCCAGACCAACAAGATGCCTACCGAGGCTCGATTTTTGGATGCCACGTCAGAAGGATTGGAAAAGACCCGAAAGTTTAGAAGGGCTGAAGTATGGACGGATATTGCCTTGATTGCCACCCTATGCTGAAAAATATACTGAACAACTTTTGCCTTGTGGTCATATCCAAAAACGTTACTGAATTTAAAATAAAAAATCACATACGTTTCATGTTTTTTCTTTGGAAAAAAAACAAACAAACAGCTTTTGCCTCAGGAAAATTAGTTTTTGAATTTTTAAAATCCGAAGACAAAGTCAAAAAATAAAACAAAAAATTGTGCAATTTAGATCTCGAAAAGATCTACAACCCCATATTTTTTGTGTTTTTTTTTTATAATTCTTTAGGGTCACAAAAGTTTCCTGAAAGTTGCGGCCGCACCCAATCGCGACCGGAGCCGCGCGGCCGTGATCATGTCCGCCCTCCGAGCTTGACCCCGCGGACGCGTCCGCGGGTGTTTCATAGGATGGAAGTGTCGCATCCGTTCATGCGGTACTACTGGGTTAAGACAGCCCACGAGGAAACAACGGCTCATTTTGCCGTACGAATCACAGAGTCCGCTATTGACAAAAATGAGTGGTATTGGTCCAATATCCGCGACGATGTGAAGTACATCGTCACCAACTGTCAGGTCTGCGCCGCCGATAAAGCGCCGATTCAGCCGCCAAGATCGATAGTGCCCACAGTTGTTGAACGGTCATTTCAAAGAGTGAGCATGGACACTACCGACATAGTGGTGCCCCCTGGCCCTAATAGTTGCGAGTATTCAGTCCTGCTGGTATTTGTCGACCATTTCTCGAAATGGATCGAAGCGTATCCTTGTCGCATGCGGCAAGCCACGGAAATCGCACGATATGTCAACCGTTTTCTCGGGATGCATCAGGATACGGAGGAAATCCTAACCGACAATGGGGCTGAATTCAGGGGAGAAGTGTTAAGGAATCTGGTCCTACACGGCGTCGCCATACGAAACACTGCACCTCACATGTCACAGTCCAACGGGCTGGTCGAAAACGCTAACCGGGTGATAAAGACAGCGTTGCGATGAAACATCGCGGCACGGGATCCGAGACCTTGGCCCGATATCGTCGATCACATCCTGGCGCTCCATCGAGGAACGCCCCACGAATCGACGGTCCTAAGCCCCTTCCAATTAAGGACCAATAGTGTCGCTCGCGTTTTGACACCGAGCCTCACAAAGGCTCGAAAACCCCACGTTGACCTAGCTCAACGGAGCTAGTGGGACAAGGTCCCAGTCCCACATATGATTTGCGCATTGAGGTTGTCGGGATGATTTCAGCACTTTGGCAGTACCAGCCTGGGTCCACCTCTTTTTTTTATTTATAATTAATTTATTTATTTATGGGAACAAAGCTCCAATCTATTTGTGGGGAGCAACACGTGCTGGGAACCGGGCCCAGCGTCCCATATAGAAAATTACATAGTCCACCTCAGTCTTGCGTATGCTCATAATTTTGCACAGGCTGTTTCYYAGGTATATATGCGAGTTGGCGTCTGGGACTGGGTATAGAGGGTATTCCCATAGGTGCAGTTTCCCCTACAAGAATGAACAGTATGCACGTAACACTAGGGTAGGACAGAGGGGGAGGAGGGGGAGGGGTGGGGGGGGGGGGGGGGGGGCGCTCGCCATGGCAAAAAAGGATGAGAGGAAGGGTGGGTGGGGTCTTCAGAGGGGTTGATCTGGACACCGGAATGGGCGATCACTGTGGGTGACTGTCATCTGTCTAGTATCCCACCTCTACAACAACCTGGGATACTAGACAGATGACACTGTGCACAGAGACAGTACGTGAGTTAAAAAAAAAAAAAAAAGGGGCAAGTACGTTTGTGTCACAAACGAAGTTCAAAAGGGCAATAAAAACAATAATAGGCAACGAAAAAATGGCTGTAATTAGAAAAGGCAGTCATAACATCAGAAGGTGGTAACATAAGGGTGGTTGTAGCACACTTTCCTTTTTCTTTTTTTTTTCTTTTTCTTTCGCGGCCGTGGCCAATCTGGGGTGTGGCCGAGACATGTCGGCCGTGGCCAATTTGGGGTGTGGCCGAGACATCTCGGCC